>CM038146.1:85968118-86344795 GCA_021437245.1 Aegilops speltoides | reverse complement strand
GTACTACCGCTGAGTGCTTGGCGGTACTACCGCTAAGGACCGTGGTACTACCGCTGGGGCAGGTCAGGGCAGGCACAGGGGAAGAAAAGGCTGCTCCATCGAAGCGGAAGGAAAACATCGGGTGTGATACAGATGTGTACGTGTTGATTCCCCCCTAGCCTTATCAAAGCGGATCCCCTCTTGATAGTACGGTGACTCCTATGAAACTAGTCCACCAACAGAGAAACGAAGGAGCTACACCGTCTTGAATAACACACCGAGGGGAGGTAATCGTCTTGTGCTAATGGATGAATCTCTGAAAGAACTTAACGCACACGATTAGTCCGCAAAAGCATTGTCATCAATCACCAAAACATCTTGGGGATAAATATGCCCTTACACCTAGCCTCCGCAAAACTCCTTTTGCACCGACTTATAGCCCGTGGGCCTGACCCCTTGGCCTAACCATATCATCCAATATATGAATCTTTACCTCTGAACCATTCCGGAGCTCCTCGTCATGTCCATGATCTCATCCGGGACTCCGAACAGCATTCAGTCATTAACATACATAACTCATATAATACTATATCGTCAATGAACATTAAGCGTGCAGACCCTACGGGTTCGAGAACTATGTAGACATGACCGAGACACCTCTCTGGTCAATAACCAATAGCGGAACCTGGATGCCCATATTGGCTCCTACATATTCTACGAAGATCTTTATCGGTCGAACCGCATAACAACATACGTTGTTCCCTTTGTCATCGGTATGTTACTTGCCCGAGATTCGATCGTCGGTATCTCAATACCTAGTTCAATCTCGTTACGGAAAAGTCTCTTTACTCATTATGTAATGCATCATCCCACAACTAACTCATTAGCTACACTGCTTGCAAGGCTTATAGTGATGTGCATTACCAAGAGGGCCCAGAGATACCTCTCCGACAATCAGAGTGACAAATCCTAATCTCGAAATACGCCAAATCAACATGTACCTTCGGAGACACCTGTAGAGCTCCTTTATAATCACCCGATTCGTTGTGGACGTTTGGTAGCACAAAAGTGTTCCTCCGTGGCGGAGTTGCATAATCTCATAGTCATAGAAACATGTATAAGTCATGAATAAAGCAATAGCAACATACTAAACGATCAAGTGCTAAGCTAACGAAATGGGTCAAGTCAATCACATCATTCTCCTAATGATGTGATCCCGTTAATCAAATGACAACTCATGTCTATGGTTAGGAAACACAACCATCTTTGATTAACGAGCTAGTCAAGTAGAGGCATACTAGTGACACTATGTTTGTCTATGTATTCACACATGTATCAAGTTTCCGGTGAATACAATTCTAGCATGAATAATAAACATTTATCATGAAATAAGGAAATAAACCATAACTTTATTATTGCCTCTAGGGCATATTTCCTTCAGTCTCCCATTTGCACTAGAATCAATAATATAGTTCACATCATCATGTGATTTAACACCAATATTCATATCTGTATATGATAAATACCCATAGTTCACATCGGCATGTGACAAACACCCAAAGGGTTTACTAGAGTCAATACTCTAGTTCACATTGCTATGTGATTAAAACCCAAAGAGTACTAAGGTATGATCATGTTTTTCTCGTGAGACAAGTTTAGTCAACGGGTCTGTCACATTCAGAGCCGTATGTATTTTGCAAATATTCTATGTCTACAATGCTCTGCATGGAGCTACTCTAGCTAATTGCTCCCACTTTCAATATGTATCCAGATTGAGACTTAGAGTCATCTCGATCGGTGTAAAAGCTTGCATCGATGTAACTCTTTATGATGGGATCTTTTATCAGCTCCATAATTGAGAAATATTTCCTTAGTCCTCACTAAGGATATTCTTTACCGCTGTCCAGTGATCTACTCCTAGATCAAAAATTGTACTCCCTTGCCAAACTCAGAGCAATGTATACGATAGGTCCCATTACTGACATAGCATACTTTATAGAACCTATGGTGAGGCATAGGGAATGACTTTTCATTCTATTTCTATTTTACGCCAAGGTTGGGTTTTGAGTCTTACTCAACTTTACACCTTATGTCTGAGACAAGAATTCCTTCTTTGGTGATCCATTTTGAACTATTTCAAAACTTGCCAAGGTATATACTCATTGAAAAAAAATCTTATCAAGCGTCTTGATCTATAGATCTTGATGCCCAATACGTAAGCAGCTTCACCGAGGTCTTTCATTGAAAAACTCTTATTCAAGTATCCCTTTATGCTATCCAGAATTTCTATATCATTTCCAATCAACAATATGTCATCCACATATAATATTCGAAATGCTATAGAGCTCCCACTCACTTTCTTGTAAATACAGGTTTCTCCCAAAGTCTGTATAAAACCATATGCTTTGAACAACTCATCAAGGCGTATATTCCAACTCCGAGATGCTTGCACCAGTCCATAGATGGATCGCTGGAGCTTGCACATTTTGTTAGCACCTTTAGGATTTACAAAACCTTCTGGTTGCATCATATACAAACTCTTAATTAATAAATCCATTAAGGAATGCAGTTTGACATCCATTTGCCAGATTTCATAAAATGTGGCAATTTCTAACATGATTCAGACAGACTTAAGCATCGATACGAGTGAGAAAATCTCATCGTATTCAACACCTTGAATTTGTAGAAAAACTTTTTTTGATAAGTCGAGCTTTGTAAATAGTAACACTACTGATCAGCGTCTATCTTCTTGAAGATCCATTTATACAATATTGCTTGCCGATCATCGGGCAACTCCACCAAAGTCCACACTTTGTTCTCATACATGGATCCTATCTCAGATTTCATGGCCTCAAGCCATTTCATGGAATCTGGGCTCATCATCGATTCATCATAGTTCATAGGTTTGCCATGGACAAGTAACATGACCTCCAGAATAGGATTACCATACCACTCTGGTGCGGACCATACTTTGGAAGACCTACAAGGTTCTGTAGTAACTTCATTTGAAGTTTCATGATCATCATCATTAGCTTCCTCACTAATTGGTGTAGTAATCACTGGAACTGATTTCTGTGCTGAACTACTTTCCAATTTGGGAGAAGGTACAATTACCTTATCAAGCTCTACTTTCCTCCCACTCACTTCTTTCGAGAGAAAATCCTTGTCTAGAAAGGATCCATTAGCAACAAATATTTTGCCTTCGGATCTGTAATTAGAAGGTGTACCAAACATTCTCCTTTGGGTATCCTATGAAGACGCATTTCTCCGATTTGGGTTTGAGCTTATCAGGTTGAAACCTTTTCACATAAGCATCGAAGCCCCAAACTTTAAGAAATGACAACTTTGGTTTCTTGCCAAACCACAGTTCATAAGGTGTCGTCTCAACAGATTTTGATGGTGCCCTATTTAAAGTGAATGCGCTGTCTCTAATGCACAACCCCAAAACGAAATAGTGGTAAATCGGTAAGATACATCATAGATCGCACCATATCCAATAAAGTGCGGTTACGACGTTCGGTGTTCCATCTGGCGTGAGCTGTGAAACTATTCCACATTGTTTTTAAATGAAGGCCAAACTCGTAACTCAAATATTCTCCTCTACGATCAGATTGTAGAAACTTTATTTTCTTGTTACGATGATTCTCCACGTCACTCTAAAATTCTTTGAACTTTTCAAATGTTTTAGACTTGTGCTTCATTAAGTAGATATACTCATATCTGCTCAAATCATCTATGAAGGTCAGAAAATGATGATACTTGCCACGAGCATCAACACTCATTGGACCGCATACATCGGTATGTATTATTTCCAACAAGTCAGTAGCTCGTTCCATTGTTCTGGAGAATGGAGTTTTAGCCATCTTGCCTAAAAGGCATGGTTCGCAAGCATCAAATGATTCATAACCAAGTGATTCCAAAAGTTCATCAGTATGGAGTTTCTTCATGCACTTTACACCGATATGACCCAAACGGCAGTGCCAAAAATAAGTTGCACTATCATTATCAACGTTGCATCTTTTTGCATCAATATTATTAACATGTGTATCATTACGATCGAGATCCAATAAACTATTTTCATTGGGTGTATGACCATCGAAGGTTTTATTCATGTAAACAGAACAACAATTATTCTCGGACTTTAAATGAATAACCGTATTGCAATAAACATGATCAAATCATATTCATGCTCAACACAAACGCCAAATAACATTTATTTAGGTTTAACACTAATCCCGAAAGTATAGGGAGTGTGTGATGATGACCATATCAATCTTGGAACTACTTCCAACACTCATCGTCACTTCACCCTTAACTAGTCTCTGTTTATACTATAACTCCTGTTTCTAGTTACTAATCTTAGCAACCGAACAAGTATCAAATACCCAGGGGCTACTATAAACACTAGTAAGGTACATATCAATAACCTGTATATCAAATATACCCTTGTTCACTTTGCCATCCTTCTTATCCACCAAATATTCAGGTTATTTCCGCTTCCAGTGACCATTTCCTTTGCAGTAAAAGCACTCAGTTTCAAGCTTTGGTCCAGCTTAGGGCTTCTTCACGGGAGTGACAACTTGCTTGTCATTCTACTTGAAGTTCCCTTTCTTTCCCTTTGCCCTTTTGTTGAAACTAGTGGTCTTGTCAATCATCAACACTTGATGCTCTTACTTGATTTCTACCTTCATCGATTCATCATCATGAATAGCTTGGGAAATGTTTTCTTCATCCCTTACATACTTTAGTTCATCACGAAGTTCCAGTAACTTGGTGATGGTGATTAGAGAAATCTGTCAATCACTATCTTATCTAGAAGATTAACTCCCACTTGATTCAAGCGATTGTAGTACCCAGACAATCTGAGCACATGCTCACTAGTTGAGCAATTCTCCTCCATCTTTTAGTTATAGAACTTGTCGGAGACTTCATATCTCTCAACTCGGGTATTTGGTTGAAATATTAACTTCAACTCCTGGAACATCTCATATGGTCCATGACGTTCAAAACGTCTTTGATGTCCCGATTCTAAGCTGTTAAGCATGGTGCAGTAAACTATCAAGTAGTCATCACATTGAGCTAGCCAAACGTTCATAACCACTACTAGAGAAAAGCTTACCAGTAGCGCTGGTTTTTGCTACCGATGGCGGGGACCAGCGCTCTTGCTCTGGCGCTACATCTATTTTGTAGCGATGGCGCGTTTACGGACCAGCGCTACTGGTGAGTTCAAGTACTAGTAGCGTGTTTTTAGGACAGCGCTACTGCTAACATTTATGTCTTTTTTAAATTTTTTGCCGCTGTACATGTTTAAACAGATATATCTTTTATACAATAACAACTCATCATGAACTAGTCTGTTTAAATAGCATATTCATTACCACTAGTCATCACCACCAAACAATGTTCGTCAATGAGACATCATATATATAACAAGTTGGTCATTAGTCATAATCACAACTCCTCATCGTCCTCATCAACTCTAACACATTATAGCACATAATAACACATTCTACCTAGGACCTACTCCTCTCATAGGACCTACTCTACCCTCTCTTAGGTAAAATATCATAAAACAAGATAGGAATTGACTCTTCATTAAGGAAACTGGACTCTCCATAATGAAGAACGGAGATCATCCTGTCTCCAAGTCTTAGCCTCGCACAATGTTGCTTCCAAGTAGCTCTCTCGATGGTTGAAACATTTTCCAATCTTTATTATCATGGCTTCCTCGCTTTTAGAAATCTGGTATGGACGGGAGTGATGTGGATCGATGGCTGACACGGCCGTGGTGGCCGTAAGCTCATAACATCAACGCGACCTCTTGGCAACATCGGATGAGGCACACAATCCATCGGGATTTTCTGTTCAAAAACATAGTAATAACTTTGTCGTTAGCAATGTAGTTTAGTTTTATAAAAATTTATGCAAAAGATGCACGGATGTCGTAATAGTACAAAATCTTACCATGATATCTCCATTGATGTTACCGTAGCACACCGCGTGCACTAGTGGCACATATGGACCATAATTTTGAGGAATTCGATAATAGCTATTGTAATTCTCAAGATCAATAAAAAATGTGATCAGACCATGTTTCTCCTTATAAGTTAATTGTGCTTCATCATTGTAGTAGTAGGTTCTGTCTACCATCTTCCGTACATTTTTTGAAGAATGAAAATAAGCTGTCAAATATTTTGAAATAAACAATATAAATTACTTAGTAAATATGTTTAAGAAACTCACACAGCGGTAGAACTGGAAGCGTGTCAACAAGGACCCACATGGTCATATCATTTTCGTCGATGTCAGGATGACCAAGATCGAAGGTGAGAAGAATACCCTCATGAAAATCATACGCCTTGGAAAGGGCTCCCAATTCGGGCAACCAAAATTGGATGAGTTCACAGAATTGTATAGTTTTACAGCAAAATCATAACCATGATGGGTCCTTAGTTGAATTATCTTTGTCTCCGTGCTTTCATGATCATCAAACCACATCTTCTCCAAGACATAGCGTCTTGCATGGCATGGGATTAGCTAGTCGAATTGTAAAAGACGGAAATTACACGTTGAAGAAGCAGAGAAGTCCTGGAAAAATAAGAAAAAACACTTGTCATCGTTGCATACCGTATCAACATCGAAGGTCTCTTGGAGCTTGATGCTGAAGCGCCGACCTTCTACCAGGTGAGGCATGTCGCACATACCGCGCTTATCTTCCCAGTAAATGCACATAGCGAATTCCCTTTCGTCGTCAGACATTTCCTAATAGGTAATTAATAATCCATCATCGAATACATATATAGTAGTTTGTAGCAAAGATCATCATATAACAACTAAAACACCTAAAATTTGTAGTTTGTATTAGTTTGTAGCAAAGATCATCATATAATCCATCATGAATACATATCTTTTGCATTCAATAAGCAAATAACCGATAGGTAATTAATAAGCCATCATCGAATACATATATAGTAGTTTGTAGCAAAGAGATCATCATATAATATCACTAATAAATCTCGAATAATAGCTCCTCTAGGTTCAGTGTGCCGCGGTGGACACCCAAAGAGAAGGAACCATCACCGGATCATAGCTCTGGTGAGATCCCCAAAGAAACTTCTAGGTATTGGAGAACCGGCCGTTCGCCCACTCAACCAAGTAGCGCTGGACGTGCGCGTTCTCCTCCATGACACGGTGTTGCACCACCTACGCGGGGGACTCAAGCCTCTCCACTGATGCAGGCTCACGTGACTGATAACCCACAAGTATAGGGGATCGCAACAGTTTTCGAGGGTAGAGTATTTAACCCAAATTTATTGATTCGACACAAGGGGAGCCAAAGAATATTCTCAGGTATTAACAACTGAGTTGTCAATTCAACCACACCTGGAAACTTAGTATCTGCAGCAAAGTGTTTAGTAGCAAAGTAATATGATAGTAGTGGTAACGGTAACAAAGTAAAGACAGCAAAAAGTAATTTTTTGGTATTTTGTAGTGATTGTAACAGTAGCAACGAAAAAGTAAATAAGTGAGAACCAGTATATGGAAAACTCGTAGGCACCGGATTAGCGATGGATAATTATGTCGGATGTGGTTCATCATTAATAGTCATAACATAGGGTGACACAGAACTAGCTCCAGTTCATCAATGTACTGTAGGCATGTATTCCGTATATAGTCATACGTGCTTATGGAAAAGAACTTGCATGACATCTTTTGTCCTACCCTCCCGTTGCAGCGGGGTCCTATTGGAAACTAAGGGATATTAAGGCCTCCTTTTAATAGAGAACCAGAACAAAGCATTAGCACATAGTGAATACATGAACTCCTCAAACTACGGTCATCACCGGGAGTGGTCCCGATTATTGTCACTTCGGGGTTGCCGGATCATAACACATAGTAGGTGACTATAGACTTGCAAGATAGGATCTAGAACACACATATATTCATGAAAACATAATAGGTTCAGATCTGAAATCATGGCACTCGGGCCCTAGTGACAAGCATTAAGCATAGCAAAGTCATAGCAACATTAATCTCAGAACATAGTGGATACTAGGGATCAAACCCTAACAAAACTAACTCGATTACATGATAAATCTCATCCAACCCATCACCGTCCAGCAAGCCTACGATGCAGTAACTCACGCACGGCGGTGAGCATCATGAAATTGGTGATGGAGGATGGTTGATGATGACGGCGACGAATCCCCTCTCCGGAGCCCGAGCGGACTCGAGATCAGCCCTCCCAGAGAGATTAGGGCTTGGCGGCGGCTCCGTGTCGTAAAAACGCAATGAAACTTTCTCTTTTATTTTTTCTCCCAAAGCCAATATACGGAGTTGGAGTTGGTGTCGGAGGGCCACTGAGGGCCACGAGGTAGAGGCGCGCCCGGGGGGGGCACGCCCCACCCTCGTGAACAGGTGTGGGCCCCGGCCTTCATCTTAGGCGAGGATTTTTATTATTTATTCTAAGATATTCCGTGGAGTTTGGTCATTCCGAGAACTTTTGTTTTCGCACATAAAACAACACCATGGCAATCTCTTTGGCAGCGTCGATCCGAGTTAGTTCCATTCAAATCATACAAGTTAGAGTCCAAAACAAGGGCAAAAGTGTTTGGAAAAGTATATACGACGGAGACGTATTAGTGACCGCCACCAAATAAGCTCCGGGTCGACGACGAGCTGGCTCC
The DNA here is from genome assembly GCA_021437245.1 of Aegilops speltoides. Taxonomy (NCBI): domain Eukaryota; kingdom Viridiplantae; phylum Streptophyta; class Magnoliopsida; order Poales; family Poaceae; genus Aegilops; species Aegilops speltoides. The sequence goes on along the minus strand of CM038146.1, from coordinate 86,336,129 downwards.
TCACTAAGCTGCGCTCACCAGAAGGTAGCACAACCCAGTACCAGCCCGGCGGAGCCCAGTCCCGGACATGGCCCCTTGGCTCACCAGAAGAAGTTCCGAGTCGATGATGAGGATGCGGGATAGGCATCGTCGACGTCGAGAACAAAATGCTTAATTATGAAAACAAAATTAATAAACACTTAGCAAAATTTGGCATGACCTTTGCTAAAAGCAGGACCAATCGGCGCTGAAATTTGCGGAGCGTAGGCGAATCGACATTTACGGCAAAACATAAACCACTCGGAAAAATATGACATTTCGAAATGTGACATGTTCAAAATATGACATGTCCCTTGCAAATTTGCATATAACAGGAAAAATTGCTTTAACTAAAAAAATAACAACAATTGCTTTAACTAAAAAATACCTAGAATTACATTAACTACACCTAAAACAACTAAAACACCTAAAATTCTGTTAACCACACCTAAAACAACTAAACCACCTAAAATTCTTTTAACTACACCTAAAACAACTAAAACACCTAAAACTCTTTTAAATACACTTAAAACAAATTCAACATTATTCTAAGAACACCTACATTATTCTAAGAACCTACATTTTTAACTAAAACACCTACAAATTTAACTAAAACACCTAAAAATTCAACTAAAACACCTACATTATTCTAAGAACCTATACTTTTTCAACTAGGATTCAAAATAATTAACTACTCTCCAATAATTATAACTAGGGAGGGAGGGAGGAGGAGGAAGGAGGGAGGAGTACCTCTCGGTGGAGAAGGGCATGTGGAGGCGTCGGCGGGGAGGATGGCGGTGTGGGAGGGGGAGGCCGGCGGGGAGGAGGGCAGTCTGGGAGGCCGGCCCATGGGGAGGAGGGCCGTTCTTGGGGGTGACCGGCGGGGAGGAGGGCAGCTGAGGGAGGCGTCGGATTGGGGGACGGCTGAGGGATTCGATCTGGTGGTGTGAGCGTGTGAGTGTGAGTGAGGGGAGAGGGGTGGTGCGCGGGCCGGTGCGGGAGGAAGAGGTGGGCTTAGCGGCAGCGCGGGGGAGGAGGCCTAGTGTAGGATCGAAAGTATGTCTAGAGGGGAGGTGATTAGACTACTTGACAATATAAAAATTATGCCTTTTGACAAAGACAAGTTTTTGGCAGATTCACAATTATGATCAAGTCAAGTATCACCCTACACATGCAATTCTAGAGAATAGGCAGCGGAAAGTAAATTGCACATGTAGTAAAGAGAGGTGGAGAAGAGCAAACGCAATTTTGGAGACGCGGTGATTTTTCTCGTGGTTCCGATAGGTGGTGCTATCGTACTTCCACGTTGATGGAGACTTCAACCCACGGAGGGTAACGGCTGCGAGAGTCCACGGAGGCTCCACCCACGAAGGGTCCACGGAGAAGCAACCTTGTCTATGCCATCATGGCCTCGCCCACGGAGGCTAGCCTTACTCGGGGTAGATCTTCACGAAGTAGGCGATCTCCTTGCCCTTACAAACTTCTTGGTTCAACTCCACATCTCGTGGAGGCTCCCAAGCGACACCTAACCAATCTAGGAGGCACCACCCTCCAAAAGGTAATAGATGGTGTTGATGATGATGAACTCCTTGCTCTTGTGCTTCAAATGATAATCTCCCCAACACTCAACTCTCCTCACTGATTTGGCTGTGGTGGAAGAAAGGATTGAGTGGAAAGCAACTTGGGAAGGCTAGAGATCAAGCTTCATATGGTGGGAGTGGAGCAACTTGATCTCAACACAAGGGTAGGTAGTTCACTTCTCGAAATGTAAGGTAGGAGTGGTAGTTCTTTCGATGGCTCTCTCCACGAATGAAGAGGGGTGGAGGGTATTTATAGCCTCCACACGAAATCCAACCGTTACACACATTTGACCAATCTCGGTGGGACCGAAGTTGACAACTCGGTGAGACCAAAAGTTCAAATCATGTGAGCGTTGGGATTTTCGGTGGGACGAAAATACAAACTCGGTTAGTCCGATTCGTGTAATGACAGAGCTTGCCAATCTCGGTGGGACCGACTTCATCATCTCGGTGATACGGTTTGATGTGAAGGTTCTGAAGCTTGGCAACTCAAGTTTCGGTGAGACCGAGTTGAATCGGAAAATCCGAGATTTCTAGGGTTTGGCTTTGTGGCTGAGGTGGTTCATCTCGGTGTGGTGAGTTTGGAATATCGGTGGGACCGAGATTACTTATGAGTGTATATGGCAGTGAAAATTGCTGATAGTTTAGGAGATGTATCACTAAGCACTTTGAGCAAACAGATCATCATCATAACCTCGTCCCCTTTTAATAGTATTGGCTTTCCTATGGACTCAATGTGATCTTGGATCACTAAACCAAAAATGGAGTCTTGAGCTTTTGCCAATGCTTGCCTTAGCATTTTGAGGGGTCCACTTCTTGAGTCCTTGCCATACCCATATCATGAACTTTCGAAATGATTCTCAAGAAACTATTAGTTCAATGATATATATGTTGTTATTAATTACCAAAACCACCCGGGGATTAGTTGCACTTTCAATCTCCCTCTTTTTGGTAATTGATGACAACATATAGATCAAAGCTTCGACAAAGGATATAATCAATGAATAACACCGTCGCTTTGAGAAGTATGTGATAAGCAAGAGCTCCCCCTAAATTTGTGCATTATTTAAGATTTGCGTTTGAATGCAAATGCACAATCGATTAGGATCATGGGTCACTCTTCCATGTCACATACATCTTGGTGGAGCGCACAAAATGATAAGAATGAATAGCATGCACCCAATCACCAAGACATGAGTAAATGGTCATACAAGATGGGAATAGCATATGATAAGCATTAAGCACACATTAAAGCATAGTACGACCAAGCACTCATTAAGGTAGAATGAAACATAGTATCAAGCACACAGAATATCTCGAAAACCAAAAGTATCTCAAAGAAACCGCAAAAGAACGAAAGAGCAAAAGCGCAAAAACAACAACACTCTCTCTCTCGAAGTCCTATGATCTATACAATTTCTCCCCCTTTGGCAACAAGTTACCAAAAAGTTCGAAAAGGCATAGAGCTAAGCGTCACTAGGGACTCTGCTGGCGGCTCCCGTCTGGGTTGATGTTGGAGTTGATATGGCAGCATCGGCGAAGACTTGGTGATGTCTGTCTTTGGAGGAGTGGTCCTTTGGAGCTGGAGCTGGAGCAAGCTGAAACTGTGGGAGTCTTTGAAGCTGTAGTCCTCGTGTCGATCCTTTGGTATAGCAGCTGATCGGGGTCTGTGGGAACCGGGGCGATCTGTTGATAAGCATCTGGACTAAGTCATCCTGCATCTCACGCATAAGCTCTTCCTTCTCCTCTTTGCTTCCTCAATGTCTGCCTCAAGCTTGTTGTGATTACTTGCACTTGATCGACTTCACATCCAGAGCGTGGATCTTGTCTTCAACAATCCTCTCTAGGCTCTCCTGAGACTGTACAATGCTGGCCAGTTGTTGTTCAATCCTTTGGGTAGCTTCAAGTAGCTGTTCTCCAACACTCTTTGGTTTAGCTGCTGCTGCTGCTGCTTCCTTGTCAGCTTTGGCTTTCTTGGCAGCTTCAATCTTGGCTTGTCCTTCAACCGATGTTGGATCCTCCTCATCCATCACAACAACATTGTCCTCATGCTCAGGCTGCAGTGGTAAGTGTTCTCTATCCAACAAGAATGTGCCCGTGCCAAACTTGGCATTGATAAGCATCTGAATCATGGGCAAATCCACATGACCTTTTACGGTCATTGCAGTCCTCTTAATGGTTTCTACCATCAAGTCCATCACCTTGAAAGGTCCTTTCTCATCAAGTATATGCAGCATGTTGATAGAGTATCCTCTGATCATGCGATGATCTCCAGACTTGGGCATCAAGGTATGCCTCAGAATAGTATTAGTGGTAGGTAGACCTACCTGGAGATAGTACACTGAGCCAAGCTTCCAGATTCCCAAATCCTTAGCTGGAACCTCTTTGTACATATTCTTCATGGATTCATGATTCTTCTTGGGAATACCATATACATCAATATCGTCCTCTCTTTGCACTGGAGCATTCAGAAGTTCTGCCCATTCTTCAACAGATGAAGAGAATCTTTGACCTTCAGTCATCCAGGTAATCTTTCCATCTGGATAGAAATGAGTTGTGGCATAGAATTGCATAATCATCTCATCGTTCCAATTAGTCAACTTCTGACCTACAAAGTCTGCAACGCCACAAGCAGTGAAACTTTCATGCACATGTGGAAAGAAGTCCCTGTGCTCTTCGCTGTCAATGTACTTCCAGTCAACGAATCTTGTGTCTGCCACTATGGGCTTCTTGTCCATCAGCACAGTCTCATAGAAGTCCTGCTGCTCTCTGGTGTGAAATCTGGGATCAACAGCAGTTCTTCTCCTCACGGCATATGGGTCAGCTTGTCTCCATAGCATGAGACCTCTATCTTTCCTTTCCTTCATATTCTCAGCTTGAGGATGGGCATCATTGTGAAGTGGCAGTTTTGGACGAAGTTTCAGTGAGCTGGTGCTTCATCATCTGACACACTGGTGGCACATCATCCTTGTTCTTTTCAGATCTGGAATGTTCTGACTGTTTTCTTGGGCTTGGCGGCAGGCTTTCTTTGGAGCTGCCTTGGTGGAGCAGATTGCTTGGGCTTTGAAGTGGCTCCTGCCCTGATGGCATCACCCATGAGCTTAGGCTTCTGAGGAGGCTGGGGTGCTTCCTCATCCTCATCTTCTTCTGCATCATCATGCACTAATCTCTTCCTCTTGGAAGTTTTCTTCACTTTGCTTGCAGCTTCTTCCAAATTTAGCTTCTTAGCAACAGTTGACTGCTTGACTTTTCTGGTGCCCTTCTTAGTTTGCTGACCTTGTGGCTCTTTGGCAACAACTTTCCTCTTGGGCTTTGATGTGACCTCTTCCTCAACAACAAAATCTGAGTCTTCATCATCTGAGTTCCTCTTCTTTCTGGCTCTGGTGGCTGCAGGAGGTAAACCACTTGGTGTACTCCTCTCACCATCATCTGATGAGCTGCTAGGATCAGGACTAGTGCCTGCCTCTGGAATATCTGCTATAGGTGACTCTGACCTGTTACATTATCCTTGGCATCGACATGGTGACAACTTGTGAATAGATAAGGTGTAGGCAGAGAAGAAGAGTTATCACAAACTGCAGAAGTTTTTGCAAACAAATGAGTTCAAATTCTAGTATTAGGTTTTCACAGAAGACATTTCGGTCAGACCGAGTTTAAAATTCTGTGAATCCGAAGTGTTCAAACAGAAGCTTTCACACCACTTTCGGTTGGACCGAAGTGGGTTTCGGTCCTGCCGAAAACACTAGGGTTTCACAGAATTGCCATTTTGGTCACACTGATTTGCACAACTCGGTTGGACCGAAGGGTGCAGTGCAATGGCCATAGGCCAAATCGGTCTTACCGAAAATCTAAAATCGGTCTCACCGAGATGTGTTCGGCGCAAACCTAACCCTAAAATTTTTACACGAATCTCGTTTTTTTTAAGGACTAATCTGGTGTTCAGGAAGATTTCAATCGTGGCAAGATTATAGGCAAACCAAACGTGCATTGAATCGGAGATGGGAGCACGAGTGGGATCAAAACTCACCCTAACTTGGTGGAGTTTCTCTACGGCGGCAACGGCGCGGAGAAGATGTCCGTTGACGGCGATGGAGACCCGCGGCGAGGGCGCACAGGCGACGACGGCGACGATCCGGAGACCAAGGCGACGGCAGCAAGGGGTGTGGGGGCGAGGCGTTTGAAGTAGAAATCAACGCGCGCGGCCCTCGGAGTATATATACCCCTTTGTTGTCGGTGGGACCGAGTTGTAAAACTTCGGTGGCACCGAGATGGATAACTGAGGCGTTATGCACTTCGATCACGCCGAAAATCACAACTCGGTTTCACCGAGGTGAAAACCTAGATCAGTCTAAATGCTTTCGGTTCGACCGAGTTTGAGTGTGTTGGTCTGACCGAAATCACTTAGAAGGTTTTGGAAGTTTAGCCTTTGACGGATCGGTGGCTCCGAGTGCTCCTCACTCGGAGGGTCCGAAAATGACTTGTTCAAAGTTTGTGATGTAAGCATGAATAGAATTTGAGACAAGAAAGCATAGATAGCTAGGGAAGGTACTTAGGCATTCTTGTTCATCCGTTTGGTCAGAAAAATCAAAACGACCAAAACAACAAATGGATGTCCTTGAATGGATAAAATCATGCATCCAACATGCTCACACAATAAGATAGCAAATGAAATATGTGTCAAACATGCACAATCAAAACTCTAGCAACTAACACACAATTTGTCGATGACTAGGTCATCTTTATATGAGTATATTGACTTAGGAGTCAAATGAGAACATTTGATCATAGGTCATACTCATCGTTTAAGCACAAGTGGGGTTACCACTTTTACATAAAGCATTGATGTGTTCACATCATTTGAAGATGCTTTAGCTCAATTCTTTAGAGCAAAGCTCCCCCTAGATGTGAGAACCCCTTTTAAAGGGTCAAACTAACCTTGGGTTGTCGTAGAAGACTTCATGTAGATGTTGAAGATGTGGATGCTCAATGTTGATGAAGATCATCAAGAGTTGGGAGCAATCCTTTGGATTCGGGCACTTTCAATACCTACATGGGTTAGTCCCACAAGGAACAAACAAGGATATCCATGGACATAGATTGAAATTCACAATAGATGATGTCCATGAAAGCAATGATTACCTTGTCCCTTGACTTACCACCAAGAGGGTTTGTGACTCCATGAACTAGTGCACAATGTGGAAGTTGATTGCACAAGTTTTTGCCAAAATGAATGTGAGTGAAGTATGTTGGCGGAGTCACCCTCAAGAACTTTCTAGTTCTTCTTCTTCGGGATCCACATCATCTTGATGGGAATCCTTGGGGTTGTAGTTGAGCTTGATGAAGTAGAACTTGACGTTTCCTTGGGAACCCACTTGACCATGGCTTTAGGTGCTTCAATAAATGCATCAATCTCCTCTTGAAGCCTGTCCTTGCCTTTTAGCTTGTGGTCTTGTGGTGGAAGGTCACCTTGAGCTTGTTCCACATTGGAAGAAGTGGGATTGTACTTCTCCTTTTGAGGAATAAACTGTGGAGTAGGATATTGACCTTCTTCCCATTCAACACCCTCGGCGTTGAACTTTCGCTCAAAACCAATTCCTTGATTCTTCCAGTGCCTTCCTTGCTTGCGAACAATTTCCTCAAAGTTCTTGCTTCCGGCAAGGCTCTTGTAGACACCTTTCTCTATAATCCCTTTCAATAAACTATTTTCTTGCTCAAGTGTAACTTGGCTTGAAACATTGTTAGTGGAATCAAGAGAACTACTAGAAGCAACAACATTGGATTTAGCATGGTTATTGTTACTACTAGATGAAGAATTTTTCTTATGCTTGTCATGCTTAGTTTTAATGGGAGGCAATAAATTAGACAAGAGAAGTCGTTTGGCAAGATATGAAGAACTCTTCTTTCGAAGATCGTCATTGATTGCTTTTAGAAACTCATGTTCTTGCTCTAGAGTGAGCTTCTCGAAGCGTAGCTTCTCATGAGATCTTAGGAGCTCTCTATGATCTTCTTGAGTTGTTTCATGAGCTAACTTAAGAGTGTTTAGTTCTTTAGTTAGGCGCTCAATCTCCTTCATAGCATTGTCATTCGACTCTTCTTGACTATAAAGACTACTAGCATGTTCATCATTACTAGGCTCATTGGATTTATCATGTAAGAGCTCATCTTCACCAAGCAAGTCATCCTCATCACTATCAAAGTCAATGAATTCAGGGTGTGATACCTTGGGGCCTTTAGCCATGAAGCATCTTCCAATTCCCTCATTTGGTTAATCAAATAAGTCGTAGGAGTTGGAGTTGGAGGATCGAGAGCAAGACCGCAACACCTTCATCTTGATTGTAGTCGGAGTTGGAGTGATAGCTTCTTTCGGATTGATTGTCGGAGTCGGGCCGGAGACCCATTCACCTACATGAGCTTGATGTTTTCTTCTTGTGTAGCTCCTTGATGACTTGTCTTTCCTCTCCGAATCCTTGCTTCTCCGAGAGGGTCTTCGTTCATAACGATCATCTCTACTCCTTCTCTCTTCCGAGGTGACTCATCTCTTGAGCTTCTTCTTCTTGGAGATTCTTCTCTTCTCTTGTGGGGAGCCGAACACTCATTTGAGTAGTGTCCGGGTCTTCCACAATTGTAGCAGTTTCGATCACGACTAGAAGATCTCTTTTCATCATATGATCTAGATTTTGAGCTTCTCTCTTTGCTTCTACTCTTGTAGAATTTGTTGAAGTTCTTGACCATTAGGCTTATCTCTTCATTGGAAACTAGCTTGTCACTTGAGGTTGTGGGAGCATCACTTGTAGCCTTGTAAGCACCACTTGACTTGTTGTGAAGCTCTTCCTTATCCTTAAGTGTCATCTCATGAGCAACGATTCTTCCAATGACTTCGGTTGGCTTGAGATTCTTGTAGTTTGGCATCATTTGGATCAAGGTGCACACGGTGTCATACTTTCCATCCAAAGCTCTGAGAATCTTCTTGATGATGAATAGGTCGGTCATTTCTTCGCTTCCTAAGCCGGCAATCTCATTGGTGATGAGAGCAAGCCTAGAGTACATTTCAGCGACTCCTAGACGCCATACTCTCCTAGGTTGTGAAACCAAGCTTATGGAGTCCAATGCAATGGAAACCAATACAATGGAAACCAAAGCTCTGATACCACTTGTAGGATCGAAAGTATGTCTAGAGGGGGGGTGATTAGACTACTTGACAATATAAAAATTATGCCTTTTGACAAAGACAAGTTTTTGGCAGATTCACAATTATGATCAAGTCAAGTATCACCCTACACATGCAATTCTAGAGTATAGGCAGCGGAAAGTAAATTGCACATGTAGTAAAGAGAGGTGGAGAAGAGCAAACGCAATTTTGGAGAGCGGTGATTTTTCTCGTGGTTCCGATAGGTGGTGCTATCGTACTTCCACGTTGATGGAGACTTCAACCCACGAGGGTAACGGCTGCGAGAGTCCACGGAGGCTCCACCCACGAAGGGTCCACGGAGAAGCAACCTTGTCTATGCCATCATGGCTCACGCCCACGGAGGCTAGCCTTACTCGGGGTAGATCTTCACGAAGTAGGCGATCTCCTTGCCCTTACAAACTTCTTGGTTCAACTCCACATCTCGACGGAGGCTCCCAAGAGACACCTAACCAATCTAGGAGGCACCACCCTCCAAAAGGTAATAGATGGTGTTGATGATGATGAACTCCTTGCTCTTGTGCTTCAAATGATAATCTCCCCAACACTCAACTCTCCTCACTGATTTGGCTGTGGTGGAAGAAAGGATTGAGTGGAAAGCAACTTGGGAAGGCTAGAGATCAAGCTTCATATGGTGGGAGTGGAGCAACTTGATCTCAACACAAGGGTAGGTAGTTCTCTTCTCGAAATGTAAGGTAGGAGTGGTAGTTCTTTCGATGGCTCTCTCCACGAATGAAGAGGGGTGGAGGGTATTTATAGCCTCCACACAAAATCCAACCGTTACACATTTGACCAATCTCGGTGGGACCGAAGTTGACAACTCGGTGAGACCGAAAGTTCAAATCATGTGAACGTTGGGATTTTCGGTGGGACCGAAAATACAAACTCGGTTAGTCCGATTCGTGTAAAGACAAGAGCTTGCCAATCTCGGTGGGACAGACTTCATCATCTCGGTGATACCGATTTGATGACAGAAGGTTACAGAAGCTTGGCAACTCAAGTTTCGGTGAGACCGAGTTCAGAATCGGAAAATCCGAGATTTCTAGGGTTTGGCTTTGTGGCTGAGGTGGTTCATCTCGGTGTGACTGAGTTTGGAATATCGGTGGGACCGAGATTACTTATGAGTGTATATGGCAGTGAAAATTGCTGATAGTTTAGGAGATGTATCACTAAGCACTTTGAGCAACCAGATCATCATCATAACCTCATCCCCTTTTAATAGTATTGGCTTTCCTATAGACTCAATGTGATCTTGGATCACTAAACCAAAAATGGAGTCTTGAGCTTTTGCCAATGCTTGCCTTAGCATTTTGAGGGGTCCACTTCTTCAGTCCTTGCCATACCCATATCACTGAACTTTCTGAAATGATTCTCAAGAAACTATTAGTTCAATGATATATATGTTGTTATTAATTACCAAAACCACCCGGGGATTAGTTGCACTTTCACCCAGCGCTATAGCTAAAGCTGCAATGGGGGGCAGAGAGCGTGGCCCATTAGCAGTAGCGCTGGCCGTGAAATCCAGTGCTACTGCTAACATGTGCTTGTAGCGCTAGTGCTGGCCGGCGCTACTGCTAAATAGCAGTAGCAAGGGGTATATAACCAACGCTGCTGCTAAATGTCTACCTATAAGCATTTTCCTAGTAGTGAACGTCTGCATCTGCTCCTGCAATAGGTTTGTCACCTAGCGGTGCATCAAGGACATAATTTTTCTGTGCAGCAACGAGGATAATCCTTAGATCACGGATCCAATCCGCATCATTGCTACTAACATCTTTCAACATAAGTTTTCTCTAGGAACATATCAAAATAAAAACATAGGGAAGCAACAACGTGAGCTATTGATCTACAACATTATTTGCAAAATACTATCAGGACTAAGTTCATGATAAATTAAAGTTCAGTTAATCATATTACTTAAGAACTCCCACTTAGATAGACATCCCTCTAATCATCTAAGTGATCACGTGAACCAAATCAACTAAACGATGTGCGATCATCACGTGAGATTCAATCGTGGACCTCATTATGTTGATCATATCTACTATATGATTCACGCTCGACCTTTCGGTCTCAGTGTTCTGAGGCCATATCTGTATATGCTAGGCTCGTCAAGTTTAACCTCAGTATTCCGCGTGTGCAACTGTTTTGCACCCGTTGTATTTGAACGTAGAGCCAATCACACCCGATCATCATGTGGTGTCTCAGCACGAAGAACTTTCGCAACGGTGCATACTCAGGGAGAACACTTATACCTTGAAATTTAGTGAGAGATCATCTTACAATGGTACCATCAATCAAAGCAAAATAAGATGCATAAAGGATAAACATCACATGCAATCAATATAAGTGATATGATATGGCCATCATCATCTTGTGGTTGTGCTGTCCATCTCCGAAGCACCGTCATGATCACCATCGTCACCGGCGCGACACCTTGATAACCATCGTAGCATCGTTGTCGTTTCGCCACCTATTGCTTCTACGACTATCGCTACCGCTTAGTGATAAAGTAAAGCAATTACAGGGCGATTGCATTGCATACAATAAAGCGACAACCATATGGCTCCTGCCAGTTGCCGATAACTTGGTTACAAAACATGATCATCTCATACAATAAAATATAGCATCACGTCTTGAGCATATCACATCACAACATGCCTTGAAAAAACAAGTTAGATGTCCTCTACTTTGTAGTTGTAAGTTTTACGTGGCTACTACGGGCTTAGCAAGAACCATTTTTACCTACGCATTAAATCCACAATGATAGTTCGTCAAGTTAGTGTTGTTTTAACCTTCTCAAGGACCGGGCGTAGCCACACTCGGCTCAACTAAAGTTGTAGAAACTGACACCCGCCAGCCACCTATGTGCAAAGCACGTTGGTAGAACCAGTCTCACGTAAGCGTACGCGTAATGTCAGTCCGGGCCACTTCATCCAACAATACAGCCGAACCAAAGTATGACATGCTGGTAAGCAGTATGACTTGTATCGCCCACAACTCACTTGTGTTCTACTCGGGCATATAACATCTACGCATAAAACCTGGCTCGGATGCCACTGTTGGGGAACATAGTAATTTCAAAAAAAATTCTACGCACACGCAAGATCATGGTGATGCATAGCAACGAGAGGGAGAGTGTATATTCATATCCTTGAAGATCGCTAAGCGGAAGCGTTTATGAACGCGGTTGATGTAGTCGCACACCTTCACGATATGACCGATCCAAGTACCGAACACACGGCACCTCCGAGTTCTACACACGTTCAGCTCGATGACGTCCTTGCCTTCTCGATCCAGCAAGACGGGCGAAGTAGTAGATGAGTTCCGGCAGCACGACGGCGTGGTGACGGTGTTGGTGAAGAACAATCTCCGCAGGGCTTCGCCTAAGCACTACGGAAACTATGACGGAGGATAAACTAGAGGGGACGGGGTTGCCGGCACACGGCTTGGTGTTTCCTGATGTGTCTTTGGTGATAGCCCCGCCCCTCTATTTATATGTTGAGCCCTGAGGTCAAAACTTGGAGGAAAAGCCTCCTCAAAGTCGGTTTTGCCCAAAAGGCAAGAGTCGCACTCGGACTCCATGACCAAACGCCACAGTCCTTGGCGTCTGGCCCAGACGCCAAGGTCTCCGGCGTTTGGCCCCCTGGCCTCCGCAAAACTCCTTTTGCACCGACTTATAGCCCCGTGGGCCTGACCCCTTAGCCTAACCATATCATCCAATATATGAATCTTTACCTCCGTACCATTCTGGAGCTCCTCGTCATGTCCGTGATCTCATCCGGGACTCCAAACAACCTTCGGTCACCAACATACATAACTCATATAATACTATATCGTCAATGAATGTTAAGCATGCGGACCCTACGGGTTCGAGAACTATGTAGACATGACCGAAACACCTCTCTGGTCAATAACGAATAGCGGAACCTGGATGCCCATATTGGCTCCTACATATTCTATGAAGATCTCTATTGGTCGAACCGCATAACAACATACGTTGTTCCCTTTGTCATCGGTATGTTACTTGCCCGAGATTCGATCGTCAGTATCTCAATACCTAGTTCAATCTCGTTACCGGCAAGTCTCTTTACTCGTTATGTAATGCATCATCCCGCAACTAACTCATTAGCTACATTGCTTGTAAGGCTTATAGTGATGTGCATTACCGAGAGGGCCCAGAGATACCTCTCCGACAACCAGAGTGACAAATCCTAATCTCGAAATATGCCAACTCAACACGTACCTTCGGAGACACCTGTAGAGCTCCTTTATAATCACCCAGTTGCGTTGTGACGTTTGGTAGCACACAAAGTGTTCCTCCAGTAAACGGGAGTTGCATAATCTCATAGTCATAGCAACATGTATAAGTCATGAAGAAAGCAATAGCAACATACTAAACGATCAAGTGCTAAGCTAACGAAATGGGTCAAGTCAATCACACCATTCTCCTAATGATGTGATCCCGTTAATAAAATGACAACTCATGTCTATGGTTAGGAAACACAACCATCTTTGATTAACGAGCTAGTCAAGTAGAGGCATACTAGTGACACTATGTTTGCTTATGTATTCACACATGTATCAAGTTTCCGGTTAATACAATTCTAGCATGAATCATAAACATTTATCATGAAATATGGAAATAAATAATAACTTTATTATTGCCTCTAGGGCATATTTCCTTCATCGTCCGCCCCTCCCCGGCCAGGAGATGGCCTTTGGGATGACACCTCGGTGCCCTCCATGGGAGGGGGAGAGAGGGCGCGAGATGGGCCGTCACTCTCCGCCTGGCAAGAGAGTTCCCCGTCGAAGAAGAGGGGATCTGGATCTCGCACGGAGGGCTAAAAAGCATAAAAAGTTGAGCATGACAAAGGAAGATTAAAGCGAGAATTGAATTAGTAAGTTTCTAATACTTATGTTTCGGCCAGGGGCTTCTCCCTTTGGACCCGCTCCGGGCTGTGTTCGAACTCCGAGCCCGAACTGTTTGAGAGGACCACCCGCCCTTTCTTCGGCGTCGCCCCCTCCAGGTTCTTGAAGCCCGTCCTTGTTCCCCTCCTCGTCTTGAGGGGGGAGTCGCTCTCCGCTTCCTCCTCATCCTCCTCCCATTCGTCTTTTTCCTCGTCTTCCTTGTGGGAGGAGACGGGCTCGGTCTCTCCGGACATAGTTTCTGAAGGCCCTTTATGGCGGGGCTCGTCCTTGGGCCCCTTGCTCTTCTTCTTGGCCTTCTTCGCTGGCGCCTTATAAGGCACCGGGACCAGCATCTCCGCTAAAGCAGGAGTGACTGGGTCTTCAGGCAACGGAGCCGGACTCTTGATCTACTCTGACTTCTTGGTCCAGCCCTAAAACAAAGGATGGGTTGGTGAGTTCGGCATATATCAAATATGTATATGAACTAGATATATCTTCGGAAATATCAAACACTTACTGGAGAGGCCGGGTTCGTGGCGTTGAGACCCATGTCCTCGGTCTCGATGGGCCAACTGCTCTTCTACGCCTTGAAAAGCAGCTTCCACATTCTCTCGTCCGTGGTGCCGAGGAAATGCTATAGAGTCTGTGGCTCCTCCGGCTTGAACTCCCACATAGGGGAGTCCTGGCGCTGGCAGGGGAGAATGCAGCGGAAAAGCATAATTTAAATCACGTTGGTTAGGCCAAAGTTCTTCCCCGGCACATTGGTGATGCGCGTTTGTAGTGCTAACCCCTCCGTCTGGGACCCCTAGGCGTGGCCCTTCGCGTTCCAGGAGGTGAGCCTCATGGGGGATCCGAATCTGAACTCCGGAATTGCCGCCCACTTAGTGTGGCGCGGCTCGGTGATGTAGAACCACTCCTGCTGCCAAATCTTCACGGTCTCCACAAAGGCCCCCTTGGGCCAGGTGGTGTTCGGCAGCTTGCTGATCATGGCTCCACTGCAGTCTGTGTGGTCCCCGTCAACCACCTTCGACTTCACGTTGAAGACCTTGAGCCATAGGCCGAAGTGTGGGTGGATGCGGTGGAGAGCCTCGCACACGACAATGAATGTCGAGATGTGAAGGAAGGAGTTCGGGGCTAGATCGTGGAAATCTAGCCCGTAGTCGTACATGAGTCCACGAACGAAAGGTTGGAGTGGAAAGCCTAACCCTCTAAGGAAGTAGGGAAGGAAGACGACCCATTCATTAGGCTCCGAAGTGGGGATAACCTGACCTTCAAGGGGTAGCCTATGCTTGATGTTGGCCGCTAGGTACCCCGCACTTCGAAGATTCTTGATCATCTCCTCCGTCGCGGAGGAGGACTCCCACTTGCCTTTGGAGCTGGATCCGACCATCGTCAGAGGAGGTGTGGTGGTGGTGGTGAGAAAGACGGAAGCTTTGCGGGCGGAGAAAGCTTGGGAGATTGGAAGGATGAGGAGATGTGAAGGCGTGGGGTAGAAAGTAAAGATCTATTGCCCTGTTATAGGCAGTGAAAGTGCCAACCGCCCCCCACTAGTGCCTTGAATCTCACCTATTCCCAATGAAGGCGTGCGCCGCAAACGGTTGGATTGCCCAAATATCGTTGATATACAATCTCGTATTAAGTGGGGATCTCTGTTTTGACAGGATGTGCCATTGTGGCGTGGCCTTGAAACACGGAACACGGGATGGGAAAAATGGTTCAAAATGCCGAAGGGTCAAGTCTCACGCTTCGCCGATAAAGTTGTCAGTAAAAGACACTATTCTTATTTTTTATCCTGCCTTCGCGGATAAGGGTTGTGTTTATTATGAAAAGCCGGATACAATTCTTTTATAGAGGAGAGACGAGGTGTATTCTTCAAGGAACCCGCCTTGCAATGCCGAAGTCAACCTGAACGCCGAATATATCATCATTGAAGACTGGTTCAGGGGCTACTGTGGGAGTCTGCTACCTCTTGAGCACTGCGTTGGATTTCCTCGAAGAGGAGAGGATGATGCAGCAAAGTAGCGTAGGTATTTCCCTCAGTTTTTGAGAACCAAGGTATCAATCCAGTAGGAGACCACGCACAAGTCCCTCGTACCTACACAAAACGATAGCTACTCACAACCAACGCGATTAGGGGTTGTCAATCCCTTCACGGTCACTTACGAGAGTGAGATCTGATAGAGATGATAAATAATATTTTTGGTATTTTGATAGATAAATGCAAAGTAAAAAGTAAAAGGCAAAGTAAAAACAAAGCAAGTAAATAAAGTGATAGAGATTGATATGATGAGAATAGACCCGGGGGCCATAGGTTTCACTAGTGGCTTCTCTCAAGAGCATAGACATTCTACGGTGGGTGAACAAATTACTGTTGAGCAATTGACAGAATTGAGCATAGTTATGAGCATATCTAGGCAATGATCATGTATATAGGCATCACATCCAAGACAAGTAGATCGAAATGATTCTGCATCTACTACTATTACTCCACTCATCGACCGCTATCCAGCATGCACCTAGAGTATTAAGTTGAAAACAGAGTAACGCCTTAAGCAAGATGACATGATGTAGAGGGATAAATTCATGCAATATGATAAAAAACCCATCTTGTTATCCTCGATGGCAACAATACAATGCGTGCCTTGCAACCCTTTCTATCACTGGGTAAGGACACTGCAAGATTGAACCCAAAGCTAAGCACTTCTCCCATTGCAAGAGCTACCAATCTAGTTGGCCAAACCAAAAAGGATAATTCAAAGAGACTTGCAAAGATAACTCAATCATACATAAAAGAATTCAGAGAAGAATCAAATATTTTCCATAGATAATACTGGATCATCAACCCACAATTCATCGGTCTCAACAAACACACCGCAAAAAGAAGATTACATCAAATAGATCTCCACGAGAGAGGGGAAGAACATTGTATTGAGATCCAAAAAGAGAGAAGAAGCCATCTAGCTACTAGCTATGGAGCCGAAGGGCTGAAGTAAACTACTCACACTTCATCGGAGGGGCTATGGTGTTGATGTAGAAGCCCCAAGATGGGATCTCGTGGATAGAGAAGGTTGCGGCGGTGGAATTTGGTTTTTGGCTCCTGTTCTAATTGTTTGGGGATACGTAAGTATATATAGGAGGAAGGAGTACGTCGGTGGAGCAATAGGGGGCCCACGAGGTAGGGGGCGCGCCCTCCACCCTCGTGACCGCCTCTGGCACTTCTTGGAGTAGGGTCCAACTCTCCTGGATCACGTTCGGTGAGAAAATCACGTTCCCAAAGGTTTTATTCCGTTTGGACTCCGTTTGATATTCCGTTTCTTCAAAACACTGAAATAGGCAAAAAAACAGCATATCTGGGCTGGGCCTCCGGTTAATAGGTTAGTCCCAAAAATAATATAAAAGTGGAAAATAAAGCCCAATATAGTCCAAAACAGTAGATAAAGTAGCATGGAGCAATCAAAAATTATAGACACATTGGAGACGTATCAGGCATCCCCAAGCTTAATTCCTGCTCGTCCTCGAGTAGGTAAGTGATAAAAAAGAATTTTTGATGCGGAGTGATACTTTGGCATAATTTCAATATAAATCTTCATAATTGTGATATGAATATTCAGATCCGAAAGATTCAAGACAAAAGTTCATATTGACACAAAAATAATAATACTTCAAGCATACTAATCAAAGCAATCATGTCTTCTCAAAATAACATGGCAAAAGAAAGTTCATCCCTACAAAATCATATAGTTAGGCTATGCTTCGTTTTCGTCACACAAAGATGTTCCCAATTTCTATACCCCCGATGACAAGCCGGGCAATTGTTTCATACTTAAAAAAATCTCAAACTTTTTCAACCTTCACGCAATACATGAGCGTGAGCCATGGATATAGCACTATGGGTGGAATTGAATATGATGATGGGGATTGTGTGGAGAAGACAAAAAAAGGAGAAAGTCTCACATTGACGAGGCTAATCAACGGGCTATGGAGATGCCCATCAATTGATGTCAACATGAGGAGTAGGGATTGCCATGCAACGGATGCACTAGAGCTATGAATGCTCAACAAAATAAAACTAGTGGGTGTGCATCCAACTCGCTTGCTCATATACTTATTGCAAAAATTTAGAAGTCATCAAAAATCAGGTACTACGTGCATGCTCCTAGGGGGATAGATTGGTAGGAAAAGACCATCGCTCATCCCCGACCGCCACTCATAAGGATGCACAAGCCAGGTACACTTCATGTTTCAAATTTGTACACAACTTTAACCATACGTGCATGCTACGGGACTTGCAAACTTCAACACAAGTATTTCTCAAATTCATAATCACCCAACTAGCATGACTTTGATATTATCACCTCCATATCTCAAAACAATTATCAAGCATCAAACTTATCTTAGTATTCAATTCACTCAAAAGAAAGTTTCACATATCTTGAATACCAAGTATATTAACATTAAGCAAATTACCATGCTATTAACGACTCTCAAAATAATTTAAGTTAAGCATGAGAGATCAATAGTTTCTTTAAAACAAATCCACCACCATGCTCTAAAAGGTATAAGTGAAGCACTAGAGCAAAAATTGTCACGCTCAAAATATATAAGTGAAGTACTATGAGCAAAACTATCAAGCTCAAAAGATATAAGTGAAGCACATAGAGTATTCTAACAACTTCCAATTCATGTATGGCTCTCTCAAAAGGTGTGTACAGAAATGATGATTGTGGTAGACCAACAAGCAAAGACACAAATAATACACGGCGCTCCAAGCAAAACACATATCATGTGGTGAATAAAAATATAGCTCCAAGTAAATTACCGATGGAAGTGGACGAAAGAGGGGATGCCTTCTGGGGCATCCCCAAGCTTTGACTTTTTGGTGTCCTTGGATTATCTTGGGGGTGCCATGGGCATACCAACCTTAGGCTCTTGCCACTCCTTGTTCCATAATCCATCAAAAGAATTCATCCAAAACTTGAAAACTTCACAACACAAAACTCAACAGAAATCTCGTGAGCTCCGTTAGAGAAAGAAAACAAAAGACTACTTCAAGGTACTGTAATGAACTCATTATTTATTTATATTGGTATTAAACCTACTGTATTCCAACTTCTCTATGTATTATAAACTATTTTACTAGCCATAGATTCATCAAAATAAGCAAACAACACACGTAAAACAGAATCTGTCAAAAACAGAACAGTCTGTAGAAATCTGTAACTAACGCAAACTTCTGTAACTCTAAAAATTCTACCAAAATAGGAAGTCCTGGACAATTTGTTTATAGATCAGCAGCAAAAAGAATCAACGCACAAACACGTTCCTGTGATTTATCATAACTAAATTCATGCGTGCAAAGTTTCTGTTTTTCAGCAGAATCAAATCAACTATCATCGTAGGTTATCCTATAGGTCCTACTTGGCACAAACACTAATTAAAAGATAAAACCACATCCAAACATAAGCTAGATGGATTATTCATTCCTAAAAAGAAGCAAAAACAAAAATAAACACAAAATAAAATTGGGTTGCCTCCCAACAAGCGCTATTGTTTAACGCCCCTAGCTAGGCATAAAAGCAAGGATAGATCTTGGTATTGCCATCTTTGGTAGGCCATTCTTCAATGAGGAATCTAAATCCTTTAGAATTTTCTTTCTTCCTAGTAATTGTCAAATTTTCAGGCAAAAGATCGAAAAATTCATCTATAGCAAATGGTTCCTTAATGATGGTAAAAAGATTGGGATGAACACTTATAGATTTAAGATCCGCAGTTTCCTTACTAGATGATTCACCCTTATTCTTAGGAACATAAATAAGCTTAGTATTTTTAGTAGAAGAACTTGGAGTGTTTTGAACGGAAGAAAAAGCGGTTCCCAAGTTGGTAATGATACCCTCAAGTTTATCGATTCTTGTGGAATCTAGATTTATTTTCTCATTAACTATGGGTTCTTTTTCTTTAATATTTTTCAAAGTCATTCCTACCTTAGATCCATATTGGGTAATTTGATTGTGGATCTTTTTATCAAGATTCTCAATTGATTCAATGGTAGCAACTTTATTTTCAATAGTTTCAAGCTTTTGCATAACATGCTCCAAAGTTAACGTAGTTCCATTAATCAAAAGGGGTGGTGAGCCAAATATATCTATTAAAGCATTATAAGAATCAAAAGTATGACTACCCAAGAAATTCCCTCCGGTAATGGTATCAAGGATATATCTATACCAAGGATTAGCACCTACGTAAAAATTGCGAAGAAGAACTGAAGTAGATTGCTTCCTGGTAGATCTATTTTGATCATTGCAAATTCTATACCAAGCATCTTTTAGATTTTCTCCCTCCCTTTGCTTAAAATTTAGAACTTCATTCTCGGGAGATAACGGAGAAGATATGAGACTAGTCATGATGACAAGCAAGCAAACTAGGACACGAGCAAATAGAAAGGCAACGGGAAAAAGGAAAACGGGAGAAAGAGGAGGAGATTGGGAAAGAGAGGGCGAATAAAACGGCAAGGGTGAAGTGGGGGAGAGGAAAACGAGAGGCAAATGGCAAATAATGTAATGCGAGAGATAGGGATTGTGATGGGTACTTGGTATTGTTGACTTGCTTGCGTGAGCCTCCCTGGCAACGGTGCCAGAAATTCTTCTTGCTACCTCTTGAGCACTGCGTTGGATTTCCCCGAAGAGGAGAGGATGATGCAGCAAAGTAGCGTAAGTATTTCCCTCAGTTTTTGAGAACCAAGGTATCAATCCAGTAGGAGACCACGCACAAGTCCCTCGTACCTGCACAAAACGATAGCTACTCGCAACCAACGCGATTAGGGGTTGTCAATCCCTTCACGGTCACTTACAAGAGTGAGATCTGATAGAGATGATAAATAATATTTTTGCTATTTTTGGTAGATAAATGCAAAGTAAAAAGTAAAAGGCAAAGTAAAAACAAAGCAAGTAAATAAAGTGATAGAGATTGATATGATGAGAATAGACCCGGGGCCATAGGTTTCACTAGTGGCTTCTCTCAAGAGCATAGATATTCTACGGTGGGTGAACAAATTACTGTTAAGCAATTGACAGAATTGAGCATAGTTATAAGCATATCTAGGCAATGATCATGTATATAGGCATCACGTCCAAGACAAGTAGATCGAAACAATTCAGCATCTACTACTATTACTCCACTCATCGGCCGCTATCCAGCATGCATCTAGAGTATTAAGTTAAAAACAGAGTAACGCCTTAAGCAAGATGACATGATGTAGAGGGATAAATTCATGCAATATGATAAAAAACCCATCTTGTTATCCTCGATGGCAACAATACTATACGTGCCTTGCAACCCTTTCTGTCACTGGATAAGGACACCGCAAGATTGAACCCAAAGCTAAGCTCTCCCATTGCAAGAACTACCAATCTAGTTGGCCAAACCAAAAAGGATAATTCGAAGAGACTTGCAAAGATAATTCAATCATACATAAAAGAATTCAGAGAAGAATCAAATATTTTCCATAGATAATACTGGATCATAAACCCACAATTCATCGGTCTCAACAAACACACTGCAAAAAGAAGATTACATCGAATAGATCTCCATGAGAGAGGGGGAGAACATTGTATTGAGATCCAAAAAGAGACAAGAAGCCATCTAGCTACTAGCTATGGACCCGAAGGTTTGAAGTAAACTACTCACACTTCATCGGAGGGTCTATGATGTTGATGTAGAAGCTCTACATGGTGGATGCCCCCTACGGCGGAGCTCCGGAACAGGCCCCAAGATGTGATCTCGTGGATACATAAGGTTGCGGCGGTGGAATTAGGTTTTTGGCTCCTGTTATGATCGTTTGGGGATACGTAGGTATATATCGGAGGAAGTAGTACGTTAGTGGAGCAACAGGGGGCCCACGAGGTAGGGGGCACGCCCGAGGAGGGGGGCCCTCCACCCTCGTGACCGCCTCTGGCACTTCTTGGAGTAGGGTCCAAGTCTCCTGGATCACGTTCGGTGTGAAAATCATGTTCCCGAAGGTTTTATTCCGTTTGGACTCCGTTTGATATTACGTTTCTTTGAAACACTGAAATAGGCAAAAGACAGCAATTCTGGGCTGGGCCTCCGATTAATAGGTTAGTTCCAAAAATAATATAAAAGTGGAAAATAAAGTCCAATATAGTCCAAAACAGTAGATAAAGTAGCATGGAGCAATCAAAAATTATAGATACGTTGGAGACGTATCAGAGTCCTGGACTAGGGGGGGGGGGTCCTCGGGTGTCCAGTCTACTAACTTGGGCCGGACTGATGGGCTGTCAAGATACAAGACAGAAGATTATCTCTCGTGTCCGATGGGGACTCCCGTATGCGTGGATGGCTGATACATCTCCATCGTATCTATAATTTTTGATTGTTCCATGCCAATATTATTCAGCTTTTATATACTTTTGGCAACTTTTTATACTATTTTTTGGTACTAACATATTGATCCAGTGCCCAGTGCCAGTTCCTGTCTGTTGCATGTTTTTTGATTCGCAGAAACCCAATATCAAACGGAGTCCAAACGGGATAAAACGGACGGAGAATTATTTTGGAATATTTGTGATTTTTGGGAAGTAAAATCAACGCGAGACGGTGCCTGAGGGGTCCAGGAGATAGGCAGGCGCGCCCTGGACTCTCTTGGGCCCCCCGTAAGGCAGTTGACGCTCTTCTTTTGCCGCAAGAAAGCTAACTTTATGAGATAGATCTGGACGAAATATTCACCCCAATCGGAGTTACGGATCTCCGAATATAAAAGAAACGGTGAAGGGGAAGAATCTGAGAACGCAGAAATAGAGAGATAGATCCAATCTCGGAGGGGCTCTCGCCCCTCCCAAGCCATGGGAGCCAAGGACCACAGGGGAAACCCTTCCCCCATCTGGGGAGAAGGTCAAGGAAGAAGAAGAAGAAGGGGGGATCTCTCCCCCTTGCTTCCGGTGGCGCCGGAGCGCTGCCGGGGGCCATCATCATCACCGCGATCTTCACCAACACCTCCGCCATCTTCACCAACATCTCCATCACCTTCCCCCATCTATATTCAGCGGTCCACTCTCATGCAACCCGCTGTACCCTCTACTTGAACATGGTGCTTTAGGCTTCATATTATTATCCAATGATGTGTTGCCATCCTATGATGTCTGAGTAGATTTTCGTTGTCCTATCGGTGATTGATGAATTGCTATGATTGGTTTGAGTTGCATGTTTTATTACTGGTGCTGTCCTATGGTGCCCTCCGTGTCGCGCAAGCATGAGGGATTCCTTCTGTAGGGTGTTGCAATGCGTTCATGATTCGCTTATAGTGGGTTGCGTGAGTGACTGAAACACAAACCCGAGTAAGGGGATTGTTGTGTATGGGATAAAGGGGACTTGATACTTTAATGCTATGGTTGGGTTTTACCTTAACGAATCTTTAGTATTTGCGGATGCTTGCTAGAGTTCCAATCATAAGTGCATATGATCCAAGTAGAGAAAGTATTTAGCTTATGCCTCTCCCTTAAATAGAATTGCAATAGTGATTACCGGTCTAGTAACGTAGTCAATTGCTTAGGGAAAATTTCACAACTCCTACCATCACTTTTCCACGCTTGCTATATTTACTTTATTGTTTCTTTATCCAAACAGCCCCTACTTTTTATTTACATGTTCTTTATTATCTTGCAAACCTATCCAACAACACCTACAAAGTACTTCTAGTTTCATACTTGTTCTAGGTAAAGCGAACGTCAAGCGTGCGTAGAGTCGTATCAGTGGCCGATAGGACTTGAGAGAGTATTTGTTCTACCTTTAGCTCCTCATTGGGTTCGACACTCTTACATATCAAAAGAGGCTACAACTATCCCGTATACTTGCGGGTTATCAAGACCCTTTTCTGGCGCCGTTGTCGGGGAGTCATAGCGTGGGGTAAATATTCTCGTGTGTGCTTGTTTGCTTTATCACTAAGTAATTTTTATTTGCTGTTCTTAGTTGTTCTCTATCTTTAGTTATGGATATGGAACACGAAATACCAAAAAAATTAGGTGTACTTGCTGCTCATGGAGATGGGAAACCTCCTAAAACCCTCGATGATCGTTATGTGAAAGATATTATGTACTACTTTAATAATCCGGAGAAAACCCCATGCAACTATGTTATGGGAGTAATGTTGGATCAATGTGAATACTTTAGGGATTATCGCTTGACACAAAAAGGGAAACTATTATGGGATCAAATTCATATGTTACGTTGGTATGCTCGTCAACTATGCTTGATACATGATTATACTTGTTGCTCTAGGATGAAGGCTCCACACCTTCCCTTTTCATGCAAATTCAATGATAATGAAACCTTAGCTTCTTATGCTAATGGTATCTTTGATTACTATGATATGGAACAAATAGAATAATTTGTTGCTTTTATGGGTGCTTATGAGGTTGAATCTATGTTTAAAGTGTTTCATGATTTTGATGATTCAGTTTATAGACTAGAAAATCTTGCTATACTTAGATATTGCTATGAAAATTATGAATAGAATTACTATATTAATGCATTTATTGAGAAAGTCTCCGCTTTCCAAGAAGAGACTAATATTTTGCAGGAAGCTATGGAAGAAGAAATTGATGAAACTGTGAGCTCATTGGATGAAAAAGATGATGAGGAGAGCGAAGAACAAAAGGAGGAAGAGCAGATTGATCACCCGTGCCCACCTTCTAATGAGAGTAACTGTTCAACTCATACACTGTTTAATTCCCCTTCGTGCTTACCGAAGGATGATTGTTGTGATCCCTTGAATTTGTTTGAAATATCCCTTTTTGATGATGCTTGCTATGCTTGTGGCCAAGATGCCAATATGAATTATGCTTATGGAGATGAACTTGCTATAGTTCTTTATGTTAAACATGAAATTGTTGCCATTGCACCCACACATAATAGTCCTATTATCTTTTTGAATTCTCCCAACTACACTATACCGGAGAAGTTTGTGCTTATTAAGGACTATATTGATGGGTTGCCATTTACCATTGCACATGATGATTTTGATGAATGTAATATGCACATGCTTGCTGCTCCTACTTGCAATTATTATGAGAGGAACTACATTTCTGCCTCTTTATGTTTCCAACACGATAGAATTGCAAGAAACTGCTTATACTATGCATTGGCCTTTACTTGGTGTGCATGAATTGTTCTTTTATGACATGACGATGCATAGGAAGAGAGTTAGACTTCGTTATTGCTTGATATATGTTACTTTGTGCTCACTACTAAATTACAAATCATTGTTAATTAAAATTGGCTTTGATATACCTTGGGATCCGGGTGGATTCATTACTTGAGCACTAAATGCCTAGCTTAATGGCTTTAAAGAAAGCGCTGCCAGGGAGACAACCCGGAAGTTTTAGAGAGTCATTTATTTCTGTTGAGTGCTTTCATATAGTTTAAAAACACAAAAATAAAGAGGGGAACCTAAAAACTTTTCAAAAAGGAAAGTGAAAGTGAGAAAGACAAGCATTATTGAAGTGGGAGAGCTCCTCGAACTTTGTTCATGCTCACGGAAACTTTGTGAATCTTCATTACAGAAACTTTTCATCAAAAATAATTATTCCCTTGTATAATTCCATTCTATTATTAAAATAATGTTCCAAGGTTTGTCTTTAGGATGTTTACAATGCTTGTTGGTTTGTACGGTGCAGGACAGAAACTTTGGCTGTAGGGAGCGATTTTACATTTTTAACTGGAACGTCAATTGGTTCTGATTCCTTTTGCACTGTATTTCTATACAACTTTTTTATTTTTCCTAATTTTGGTAGAAGTTTTGGGGTACTATAAGTATGGTGGATGTTCAGATTGCTATAGACTGTTCTGTTTTTGACAGATTCTGTTTTTGATGCATAGTTTGCTTGTTTTGATGAATCTATCAATTTATATTAGTGGATTGAGCCATGGAAAAGTTATATTACAGTAGACACAATGCAAAAAGAAAATATGAATTGGTTTGCTACAGTACTTAGAGTGGTGATTTGCTTTATTATACTAACGGATCTTACCGAGTTTTCTATTGAAGTTTTGTGTGGATGAAGTGTCTAAACGAGGAGGTCTCGATATGAGGAAAAGGAAGAGAGGCAAGAGTTAAAGCTTGGGGATGCCCGAGGCACCCCAAGTAAATATTCAAGGAGACTCAAGCGTCTAAGCTTGGGGATGCCCCGGAAGGTATCCCCTCTTTCTTCAATAAGTATCGGTATGTTTTCGTATTCATTTCGTTCGTGCGATATGTGCAAGTCTTGGAGTGTCTTTTGCATTTAGTTTTCATTTTTCTTTTATGCACCATGCTAGTATGACATAGTCCTTGGTTGATTTACAGAATGCTCATTGCACTTCACTTATATCTTTTGAGTGTGGCTTTATAGAATGCTTCATGTGCTTCACTTATATCATTTGAAGTTTGGATTGCCTATTTCCCTTTACATAGAAAACCGCCATTTGTAGAATGCTTTTTGCTTCACTTATATTTGTTAGAACGTGGGCATATTTTTGTAGAAAGAATTAAACTCTCTTGCTTCACTTATATCTATTTAGAGAGATGACAGGAATTGGTCATTCACATGATTAGTCATAAAATCCTACATAAACTTGTAGACCGCTGAATGTGATATGTTTGATTCCTTGCAATAGTTTTGCGATATAAAGGTGGTGATATTAGAGTCATGCTAGTGGGTGGTTGTGGATGGTAGAGACACTTGTGTTGAGGTTTGCAAGTCCCGTAGAATGCACAAATGGTAACCGTTGTGTGACAAATTTGAAACATGGGGTGTTTCTTTGATGGTCCCTTATGAGTGGCGGTCGGGGACGAGCGATGGTCTTTTCCTACCAATCTATCCCCCTAGGGGCATGCGTAGTAGTACTTTGCTTCGAGGGCTAATAAACTTTTGGAATAAGTATATGAGTTCTTTATGACTAATGTGAGTCCATGGATTATACACACTTTTACCTTTCCATCATTGCTAGCCTCTTCGGTACCGTGCATTGCCCTTTCTAACCTCGAGAGTTGGTGCAAACTTCGCCGGTGCATCCAAACCCCGTGATATGGTACGCTCTATCACACATAAGCCTCATTATATCTTCCTCAAAACAGACACAATACCTACCTATTATTGCATTTCCATAGCCATTTCGAGATATATTTCCATGCAACTTCCATCATCATCATATACATGACTTTAGCATTCATTGTCATATTGCTTTGCATGATTGTAAGATAGCTAGCATGATGTTTTCATGGCTTGTCTGTTTTTTGATGTCATTGCTATGCTAGATCATTGCACATCCCAGTACACCGCCGGAAGCATTCATATAGAGTCATATCTTTGTTCTACTATCGAGTTGTAATATTGGGTTGTAAGTAAATAGAAGTGTGATTATCATCATTATAGAGCATTGCCCCATGAAAAAAAAAGAAAAAAAAGCAAAAAAAAGGAAAGGCCAAAGAAGCCTAAATAAAAAAGGGGGCCAAAGAAGCCCACCCAAAAAGAAAAAAAAGAAAAAAAGAAAAAAAAGAAAAAGAAAAGGAGCAATGTTACTATCCTTTTTCCACACTTGTGCTTCAAAGTAGCACCATGTTCTTCATATAGAGAGTCTCTTATGTTGTCACTTTTCATATACTAGTGGGAATTTTTCATTATAGAACTTGGCTTGTATATTCCAACGATGGGCTTCCTCAAATGCCCTAGGTCTTCATGAGCAAGCAAGTTGGATGCACACCCACTAGTTTTCTTTTGTTGAGCTTTCATACATTTATAGCTCTAGTGCATCTATTGCATGGCAATCCCTACTCCTCGCATTAACATCAATTGATGGGCATCTCCATAGCCCGTTGATTAGCCGCGTCGATGTGAGACTTTCTCCTTTTTTGTCTTCTCCACATAACCTCCATCATTATATTCTATTCCACCCATAGTGCTATATTCATGGCTTGCGCTCATGTATTGCGTGAGGGTTGAAAAAGCTGAAGCGCGTTAAAAAGTATGAACCAATTTCTCGGCTTGTCATCGGGGTTGTGCATGATGGGGGCATTTTGTGTGACGAAAATGCAGCATGGCCAAACTATATGATTTTGTAGGGATAAGCTTGCTTTGCCCTTGTTGTTTTGAAAAGACATGATTGCTTTATTGGTACGCTCGAAGTATTATTGTTTTTAGTCAAATGATAGACTAGTGCTTTGAATCACCCGTGTCTTAATATTCATGCCATGATTAGACATATGATCAATATTATGCTCGTGGCATTCCACATCAAAAATTATCTTTTTTATCATTTACCTACTCGAGGACGAGCAGGAATTAAGCTTGGGGATGCTGATACGTCTCCGTCGTATCTATAATTTTTGATTGTTCCATGCCAATATTATTCAACTTTTATATACTTTTGGCAACTTTTTGTACTATTTTTTGGGACTAACATATTGATCCAGTACCCAGTGCCAGTTCCTGTCTGTTGCATGCTTTTTGTTTCGCAGAAACCCAATAACAAATGGAGTCCAAACGGGATAAAAACGGACGGAGAATTATTTTGGAATATTTGTGATTTTTGGGAAGTAAAATCAACGCGAGATGGTGCCCGAGGGGGCCAGGAGATAGGCAGGCGCGCCCTGGACTCTCTTGCCCCCCCCCCCCCCGTAAGGCGGTTGACGCTCTTCTTTTTCCGCAAGAAAGCTAATTTTATGAGAAATATCTAGGCGAAAGATTCACCCCATCCGGAGTTACGGATCTCCGGATATAAAAGAAACGGTGAAGGGGAAGAATTTGAGAACGCGGAAACATAGAGATAGATCCAATCTCGGTGGGGCTCTCGCCCCTCCCAAGACATGGGAGCCAAGAACTAGAGGGGAAACCCTTCTCCCATCTGGGGAGAAGGGAAGAAGAAGAAGAAGGGGGGTGGGCTCTCTCCACCTTGCTTCCGGTGGCGCCGGAGCGCTGCGGGGGCCATCATCATCACCGCGATCTTCACCAACACCTCCGCCATCTTCACCAACATCTCCATCACCTTCCCCCATCTATATTCAGCGGTCCACTCTCCCGCAACCCACAGTACCCTCTACTTGAACATGGTGCTTTAGGCTTCATATTATTATCCAATGATGTGTTGCCATCCTATGATGTCTGAGTATATTTTCGTTGTCCTATCAGTGATTGATGAATTGCTATGATTGGTTTGAGTTGCATGTTTTATTATTGGTGCTGTCCTATGGTGCCCTCCGTGTCGTGCAAGCGTGAGGGATTCGCGTTGCAGGGTGTTGCAATGCGTTCATGATTCGCTTAGAGTGGGTTGCATGAGTGACTGAAACACAAACCCGAGTAAGGGGATTGTTGCGTATGGGATAAAGGGGACTTGATACTTTAATGCTATGGTTGGGTTTTACCTTAATGAATCTTTAGTATTTGCGGATGCTTGCTAGAGTTCCAATCATAAGTGCATATGATCCAAGTAGAGAAAGTATGTTAGCTTATGCCTCTCCCTCAAATAGAATTGCAATAGTGATTGCCGGTCTAGTAACGCAGTCAATTGCTTAGGGACATTTTCACAACTCCTACCACCACTTTTCCACACTCGCTACATTTACTTTATTGCATCTTTATCTAAACAGCCCCTAGCTTTTATTTACGCGTTCTTTATTATCTTGCAAATCTATTCTATCAAACCTACAAAGTTCCTCTAGTTTCATACTTGTTCTAGGTAAAGCGAACGTCAAGCGTGCGTAGAGTCATATCAGTGGCCGATAGGACTTGACAGGGTATTTGTTCTACCTTTAGCTCCTCGTTGGGTTCGACACTCTTACTTATCGAAAGAGGCTACAACTATCTCGTATACTTGCGGGTTATCAGTGGCAAGTATAGGTGTCCGAATATGTTATTCATTTTTGTAAAACCGACTTTGTACCACCCTAAGCCCCTACGGTGTCTATATAAACCGGAGGGTAGATCAGAGGCATGATCACAACATTGCTAGTCTAGCTGATCTAGGGTTAGCTGAATCGATCTGGAGGTAGATCAACTCTTGTAACTCCTATACCCTCGAATATAATCAAGCAGGAGTAGGGTTTTACCTCCATTAAGAGGCCACGAACCAAGGTAAACATTGTGTCCTTTGTCCATAGTTACCATTGGTCCTCGGACATACAACTTGTGCCCCCCTACCCGAGATCTGCCGGTTTTGACACCGACAGCGGGCACACGGCTGGAGACGAGGGCCAAGTGGCGAGAAGAAGAGGCGGGCTAGGCTCCGGCCTGCGACCGGCGAGGCTGGTGAGGCGAGGAATGGCGGCTGGGCATCGAGGCACGCCGGGCGTCGGGACAAGGTGCCTATTCTGTTTTGCTCGATGTGGACGACAGGACGTGGGCGTGCTGTGTTCGCGCCTGGTAAGTGTTATTGGGCCTTTTATTTTCTCTGGCCCAGTTGGAGATATATAGGTATATGGACTGCTCCAAAATTCCAAGGTGGGCATGGACCATCTGGCCCCACCTGTAGCTCCGCCCTGCTTGGAGTAGATATGTTGATACAATTACATAGCCCGGAGATTATTTGCATTTCTTTTGGTTAGTTCAAATTTAGTTTTCTCAGATTTTCAGTATTTGATCATTCCATGTGGATATCATTGACATGGTTTGTAAAATATACATTTCTGCATTTACCCTATTTGGTTAAATGCATGCCTATCTGTTGATAAGAGGAAGAGGATGATCAGGAAAGCATGGAGATGAGCAAATAAGTAAAGTAAGAAAGGCCGTTTAGAAATAAAATTACAGGAAGAAAGGGAAGTGCAGCAGTCAAGGTTGGGCTTGGTGGCCTCGACGTCTATGACCTCCTCTGTGCCAAGCCTTGCATCACCCCGTTATTATGTTATCTGCTTCCATGGATTTAGCACTGTGACTGATGTACTACCGTATAGAAATATGATTGTTTGATGTAGTCTCTCAGTTTCAAAATATAAGTCTTTTTAGAGATTTTAATTTGGAATATATAGGGAGCAAAATAAGTTAATCTACACTTTAAAATATGTCCACATACATCTGTATGTAGTCCTTATTAAAATCCATAAAGGACTTATATTTAGGAACAAGAGAGTATGATTTAGTTGAGTTCCCTCTTTATGAGAAAAAGACTATGTTTTAAAGTTGTTCCCTGTCCTCATTCCTTGTGATCTCTGAATCGGTGTTTAGTTAATAATTATAACAACAAAGGATCATTCCTTACTGGCAAAGAAAAAAAGGATCGTTTGCAAACAAGGTTCTCACAACACTCTTATATTTATTTTGGCATGAAAAAGCACTGTGATTAAATCTGACTACTCTAATCAAGAGCTAGCATGGGACTAATGGAATCGATCAGCCAAACAAGACTATACACATGTATATTCATGGAGTTCATTGGCGCCAGCGTGAGCGAGTGCAATGGCATGGAGCAGTCCGAAGCGTCTTGGCGTCCCACCGCCGTTGATACGTCTCCAACGTATCTATAATTTTTGATTGCTCCATGCTACTTTATCTACTGTTTTGTACTATATTGGGCTTTATTTTCCACTTTTATATTACTTTTAGGACTAACCTATTAACCGGAGGCCCAGCCCAGAATTGCTGTTTTTTGCCTTTTTCAGTATTTCGAAGAAACAGAATATCCAACGGAGTCCAAACGGAATGAAACCTTCAGGATCTTGATTTTCCAACCGAACGTGATCCAGGAGACTTGGAACCTACTCCAAGAAACCTCCGAGGAGGTCACGAGGGTGGAGGGCGCCCCCCTGGGTGCGCCCCCTACCTTGTGGGCCCCTCGGAGCTCCACCGACATACTCCTTCCTCCTATATATACCTACGTACCCCTGAACGATCAGAACAGGAGCCAAAAACCTAATTCCACCGCCGCAACCTTCTGTATCCACGAGATCCCATCTTGGGGCCTGTTCCGGAGCTCCGCCGGAGGGGGCATCCACCATGGAGGGCTTTGGGTTCAATCTTGCAGTGTCCTAACTCAGTGACAGAAAGAGTTGCAAGGCACGTATTGTATTGTTGCCATCGAGGATAACAAGATGGGGTTTTTATCATATTGCATGAATTTATCCCTCTACATCATGTCATCTTGCTTACGGTGTTACTCTGTTTTTACTTAATACTCTAGATGCATGCTGGATAGCGGTCGATGAGTGGAGTAATAGTAGTAGATGCAGAATCGTTTCGATCTACTTGTCTTGGATGTGATGCCTATATACATGATCATTGCCTAGATATACTCATAACTATGCTCAATTCTGTCAATTGCTCAATAGTAATTTGTTCACCCACCGTAGAATACTTACGCTCTTGAGAGAAGCCACTAGTGAAACCTATGGCCCCCGGGTCTATTCTCACCATATCAATCTATATCACTTTATTTACTTGCTTTGTTTTTTACTTTACCTTTTATTTTTGCTTTGCATCTATCAATCAAAAATACCAAAAATATTATCTCTATTGGATCTCACTCTTGTAAGTGACCGTGAAGGGATTGACAACCCCTAAGCGTTGATTGCGAGTTGCTATTGTTTTGTGTAGGTACAATGGACTTGTGCATGGCTCCTACTGGATTGATACCTTGGTTCTCAAAAACTGAGGGAAATACTTACGCTACTTTACTGCATCATCCTCTCCTCTTTGGGGAAATCCAACGCAGTGCTCAAGAGGTAGCAAGAAGAATTTCTAGCGCCGTTGCCGGGGAGGCTCACGCAAGCAAGTCAACTATACCAAGTACCCATCGCAATCCCTATCTCTCGCATTACATTATTTGCCATTTGCCTCCCGTTTTCCTCTCCCCCACTTCATCCTTGCCGTTTTATTTGCCCTCTCTTTCCCAATCTCCTCCTCTCTTTCCCGTTTGCCTTTTTCTCATTGCCTTTCTTTTTGCTTGTGTGTTGGATTACTTGTTGCCATGGTGCAAGATAATACCAAATTGTGTGATTTCTTGAATACCAATAATAATGATTTCCTTAGTACTCCGATTGCTCCTCTTAATAATGATGAGTCTTGTGAAATCAATGCCGCTTTGTTGAATCTCGTTACGAAAGATCAATTCGCCGGCCTTCCTAGTGAAGATGCCGCTACTCATCTAAAATTTTTTGTTGATTTGTGTGATATGCGAAAGAAAAAAGATACGGATAACAATATTGTCAAATTGAAGTTATTTCCGTTTTCACTTAGAGATCGTGCTAAAGTTTGGTTTTCATCTTTGCCTAAAAATAGTATTGATTCTTGGAACGAGTGCAAAGATGCTTTTATCTCTAAGTATTTTCCTCCCACTAAGATTATCACTCTTAGGAACGATATCTTGAATTTTAAACAACTTGATCATGAGCATGTTGCCCAATCTTGGGAAAGAATGAAATTAATGCTTCGCAATTGCCCTACTCATGGTTTGAATTTATGGATGATCAAAAAAAATTATGCCGGATTGAATTTTGCTTCTAGAAATCTTTTAGATTCGGCTGCGGGAGGCACTTTTATGGAAATTATGTTAGGGGATGCTACCAAATTGCTTGATAATATTATGGCTAATTATTCTCAATGGCACACCGAAAGATCTTCTAGTAAAAAAGTGCATGTTATAGAAGAAATCAATGTTTTGAGTGAAAAGATGGATGAACTTATGAAGATGGTTGCTCCTAAAAATACTCCTCTTGATCCCAATCATATGCCTTTATCTACCTTGCTTGAGAATAATAATGAATCTATGGATGTGAACTTTGTTGGTAGGAATAGTTTTGGAAACAACGCTTATAGAGGGAATTTTAATCCTAGGCCGTATCCTAGTAATTCTTCTAATAATTATGGAAATTCCTACAATAACTCTTATGGAAATTTTAATAAGATGCCCTCTGAATTTGAGAGTAGTGTTAAAGAGTTTATGAATTCACAAAAGAATTTTAATGCTTTGCTTGAAGAGAAATTGCTTAAAGTTGATGATTTGGCTAGGAACGTTGATAGAATTTCTCTTGAAATTGATTCTTTAAAGCTTAGATCTATTCCTCCTAAGCATGATATCAATGAGTCTCTCAAAGCCATGAGAATTTCCATTGATGAGTGCAAGGAAAGAACCGCTAGGATGCGTGCTTCCAAAGATGCACTACTAGGGAAAAGGCTAGCAGCAGCGCGGGTTTTAGATGTATCGATGGCGGGTACCAGCGCTACTATCTGGCGCTTCTGACTAACTCATAGCGATGGCGCGTGCCCTCCGCCGCTCTTGCTATACAAGTCTAGCAACAGCAGCGGTTCTTGGGAAGCTTCGCTACCGCTATTAGCGCTAAGCGCTCTTTGGCGAGACAGCCTCTGCTATAGCGCGCTGCTGCTAACTTTTGTACACTCGCCATCTGCTAATTTAAGTAGTTTTTTGGCATATTTGTTTTGTATTTGAACCGGCTTTGTAGAAGAATCTTTAGCACATAGAAATTTCATCATGATACACATACAAATGCTGCGAGACCACAAATGTAATCATAGCATGTACATACAAATAGTCTCTTCATAATCATCATCAACACAAAGTGATATCTTGTTATCATCTCGAAAATAGCAATACATGCAAGTCTCGAATAGTTGCAACTACAACAACGGCATCCATCTAAACAAAGGCATACGCAAGAAGTGCTATCACTATGAGTGAGAGCGGAACCATGATACATGAGGTGGCGATTCTGAGTCCTCTCTCGCTAGCGTGAACCTCAAGTAACTAGCTTCTCCTTCTTGTCCTTTTGAAGCCTTTATGGCTGGCGCCCGTGAACCCATTCACTTGCGCTGACACTCATGCCACTCGTTGTACACCCGGAACCTTCCCTTTGTATACGACATAGCATTTCCATCTAGCCATCAAGAAACTAGGTACACGTTAGAGATGCATGTTCATGAAGAGGATGTACAATCATATATATGCAAAAAATATACTAGAGCAACACCAAAAAAGAAAGGTTAGCAACTAGATGCAACATATACAATATGCAAATTAATTAACTAGAGTGCACGCAGGTCATCGTCGCCAACTAACAAAGTAGCGTTACGCAAGTTCGGCGAGGACCGTGGACATCACAAAGTTTCATCGCTACAAAAGTATACAAGTTCAACCGACACATATCATCATCATCGGCATCATAAATCACTAGAAGTTCCATCCTTCCATATCATCGAGGACGAACCCTAGCTGCTTGAGCGGCGTGAGGTCTAGACGTTGCATGCCTATGCGAGTTCGGACGTCGATTCGCGATATAGGGCCGTGGTGGAACATCCCTTCTCATCGGCGACTTCTTTCATGATGATCGTCGCAATGTCGCTTTGGATGCAAAAGAAGTCATCTCTAAGTTTATAATTCGCTTCTCCATGAGATTCTAGCCACTTGTGGATATGATCATCATTTCTGCTGTTAATCTGAAGCTTTGGTGATCCGTGTTGAACTGAATCATGAGATGGATGATGTAGAATCCATCCTTCTTGCTTGGTTTTGGGACATGGATGCAGGAGAAGTTAGTTTTATTGTGAAACCCATCTTCTTGTTCCTTTGTTTCTGATATGCGTGGCCACCTCTATAGCTGAAGCCTTGGAGAGCATCATCTAGAATATTCATTATGTGGGTGTAGTCCTTTTCTCGTAGTCTCTCGAAGGGTCAAAATACGGCGTGGGAGACTTGCGGGTAAAGAACGATAAAACGGGCGCCCGTTGCTGCGAGGGAAAAGACACCTCAAATTATTCCCCATATGAGAGAGAAGGAATGATTGAAATGTCTGAAAGGGTTGTGCGGAACTGACTTACTTTGGATGATAAGGCACGAGGACAATTTCCAGTCCTTATTCTGTACCATGAAGTTTTGGAGGTACTCCCTAGCAGTTTCACGCTCAAAGTCGCGAGACTCAAGAAAGACTCGTGCATGTAGTATGGATCCGCCACACAGATTTGTGAGACTTCTTCACTCTTCACGACGGAGCTCATATGTAGCGCAAAAAGGCGGACGATAGTAAAATCAAGCCGCCTTGTTAGAAACATCTCAAAGATATGGTCAAACCGCAGGAAGAACACCTCCGCGGGCCGTGTGTCGACGTAGCACTTCCCCTCAGGCACACGAGCCGCGTATGTCGGATATCCTGGATCCTTTGAGGCTAGTAGGCTTTTCTCGGTCGACAGCACATGGTCGTGCAGTCTCCTGAGATCCCCTGATAGTGCCTCCAGCGGTTTTGGCGGTAGCATCGGCTCGCCCGTGAGATGGAACATGACCGCACCTTTCACGGGTACACGCTCTTCAGAATGCATCGTCTGGCTGCTGTGTGCTCTGGCTTGTTTGGAGGCAGTTACCTTCCCCGATCTCTTCCTCTCCTTTTCTTGGGCACACCTTCGGACCCTTCCTTAACCCCTGCCCAAGTGTTCCCGGGCTAAATCTTGTACAACCCTCGCCCGGCTAGTTGAGCTTGTGTTGGCGGCATCTTGAGCGTGTCTGTGAGGATTTCATGAAGAGAGACTTTTGCATTCCATGGTGCGGCCCTGCCCGCATATCATCCATATCCTCATTAGCATCTTGATAGCCCGATTAGTCATATGGTTGACTCATCATATCTATGTCACAGTCATACGCGTTTGTATTGAGGTAATCCATAGGGTCGACCTCCGTCTCATCACCCATTCTCATTCTCTGGTACATCAGCCGATACTATTGCACCCCTTCATCATGTCGTCCGCCGCTCTCACCCGGCACTACTACAGAGCTGGTAATTGCGTGGGTGGGGTGGTGGTCTCCGCACATGCTTGTTGATGTGTGGTAGTTATTGGTGTGCTCTCGGCGGCTCGAGACGAATAAGATTCTTGACCATAGCAGCACCCAACCCTTGCATCGTCCAATCCATGGCGGGGTCTCGTCGTCCGCTCCCACATCTTTGTCTTGGAGAGACAAATCCTCGTGCCCGATTTCATCTTGGTCAAGCTAACCTGAAGTGCCCAGTGGGATCGGGTGGTTGTGGAATGTGCGTTGAGAGGGTCCATTATCATCCCTTTCCCGTCCATCTTCTAGCCTTTGATCAAGTAGAGTATGGTGCATGGGGTTTCTTTTGGCGTGCAAACACATATGTACGTGGTGTAAAACAACGAAAGGCAACAAAATGGAATATTATCTATATATATATATATATGTTGGTGCGACATGTAATTACCGTGGCGGCGTCGAGCTCAGCCAAAGCGAAGGCCCACCTAAGCGCGCTGAGGCGAGGGCGGGCTGCTATGGCGGAGGCGGCTGCGAGAGGAGGCCGGTTGCTTGAGCAAGTGATGGTGCGATTGTGTTGTTGTTCATGGAGTTGCTTTCGATTTAAACCGGGCATCGGGAAATCATGTACCGTCTTATGCGGATTTTCCTTCGCCCGATTGATGATAACTGGAACCAAGTTAATAGCGAAATCATTTCTGCGGCGATTCTGCTGCATTGCGCCTCTGTAGCAACTCATATTTGTCCTCGGCTGCTTTTTCTGCGTCCTCGGCTGCTTTTTCTCGACCGCAAGCTTCACCTTTGCATCGATGTCCGCTGACTAAACTTCTTTTGCTGCTTCTTGGCCTCGGGCGTCGTTGTAAACACCTTCCACGTGCACCACGACCATATTGCGGCCGCTGGTCCACGGGAGTCCCTTAAGTTCGTACAAGGCCGGTTGAGAGGGTGTCCCACTTGGGCCTCCTCGAGAAGTAGGGCTTTCGGCTGCAAGCGGTGTTGCTTCTCGATGGTCTAATCAATTTCCTCGTGATCTTGTCCGTGTAAAAACCTTTTCTCCTTGTCCCACTTGTAGCGGGCCTGATGAAGTCATGCTCCAAGGGTTGGTGAACTTCGAAGAAAGTGCAGGAGACCAGCGGCTTCACGTTCGCGTCCTCCTTATCCCATATGGGCCTTTTACCGAGGTAGCCACGGCTTCCGAGGCGATGCTTCCGTGTTCGGGCTGAGGGCTTTTGAATTTGAAGCCTTAGCCTTGGCTGCCTCGGTAGCGCAAGTGTCCTTGAACTTTTGAACTCCTCTTCCGTAAGTGTCGGATTTTCCTCGAGAATCTTGGGCGGGGTTCATCGGCCTCAATAGCTCGTTTCACCCTCCCTTTCCGGAGGCCAAATCATTCTGAACATGCCCATGGCGTGATTGTTAATCTTTTTCATCTTGGATCATCCACGGTTGTTCTATGTTATCATCGGTCGGGAACTTGAATCTCTTGTGCAACCGTTAGGAGCAAGCTGCGTCAAATGTTCTTTACTCCTTAAGTCATCGTCGTTGATGCTCGCGCATTCCGTAGGATGCATCCTACTTGGTTCCCATAGCACTTGCGAGGTTCTTCCGGCTCTAACGGCTCAAACTTGCGGTGCCATCTTTGTGATCACAAGTCGTCCAATCCCTAGTTTGTTAGGTTTTCGTATCCTCTGCTTCTTATGCTTCCTCTTTTCGGTATCGGCATCGGGCGGTACCTTCCCTTGATACCTTCCCCACGGTCTCGGCGCCGCCATCGGTGCGGCGCCGTCGGTGCCGCGGCGCCGTCGGTGTCGATGTCGGCGTCGGTACCATCATCGAGGCTGACACTGCAAACCTTGCTTAGCAGTCAAATAGTCGAGGTACTCTTGTTCACCATCATAATCCATCTAAATCGCATCTTGGTGAAGGCCCGGTTTCTTCGTTGTTCGACATGTTTCCTATGATTAAGTGGCCTCATTTATTTCTAAAAGTATGAATAAATGAGAAATGGCGTAAAAGAAATCTATGTGCCAGCACTCGATATTCCAACTATGTAGCACAAATCATGCCTTTATTCACGGAAATTTCGGCATGACCTTTGCTAAAAATGGACATATCGAGTGCCGAAATCACCAAACAGAAATGAATCAACATTTCGCGTAACATAGGCCACTCGGATCATTTTGCAAACATGACATGTCCAAAACATGACATATGCACATATCACATGTCAGTTCAAATTTCCATATAAATTCAGCTAATTTTGAAACCTAGCTAAATTCATAACTAAATAGATAACCTTAATTAACATGAAGAACCCTAGCGAGAGGGGGTTCTGAGAGAGTGCAGGGCGAGGAGGGAGGCGAGGCCGACGGTCGGGGCGAAGCGCGCTGGGTCGGGGCGAAGGCCTTGGCGGCGTCGGGGCGAGCGGTTGGGTCGGGGCGAAGCGGCGTGGTCGGGGCGAAGCGGTTGGGTCGGGGCGAGCGGCGTTGTCGGTGGCGAGCGTGGTCGAGTCGGGTCGAGGGTCGACGCGGCGCCGGGGCTAAGCGCCCGGGCCCGGAGTCGAGGCGAAGCGCCGGGGCGGTCGAGCACGGCGGAGCGACGGGGGCCGGAGAGAGAGTGGGGATTTGGGGGGAAAATGTGGCGGGATGAAGCTGGGCGAGTGAGAATTTTGGGTTAAGTGGACGTAGCAGTAGCGCGTTATGTCACGAAAGGATCTACCTCGTCTAGGTGTTGTAGCACTACCAAGTTTGCTCTGTCAAAATCGCTGCGTCGATCTGAGTATGCCACGTGCAGTTCCCTGCGACCGATACAGTGACCATCTCCTTCGAGCCTCCCATCGTGCTTGTTAACGGGCAAACAAACACTAACACCAGGCAGCTGGTCTGCGCCATATAGAAAATTCTCACAGAAAGAGATGCACTCTTGTGCCAAATAGCCCTGGACGATGCTTCCATCCGGACGGGACATATTCTGAAACGAATCCTTTGATGATCCCATTCATCCTCTCAAAGCGGCATCATGTTGTGCAGGAATGACGGCCCCAGTCTATTATGTCATCCACAATATGGACACATAGATGCACCATCACATCGAAGAACGCGGGCGGAAGTACATCTCAAGCTCATTCATTATCACAACGATCTCTTCCTGTAGCCTTTGGAGCTGCTTCACATCGATCGACTTTCGAGAGATGGCGTCAAAAAGTTGCGAGAGACCAATAAGCGTGTCACGGACGTGCTTGTCCATTATCCCTCTAAGGGAAGCAGGTAGTATCTGCGTCATCATCACATGACAGTCATGAGACTTCATCCCGCTGATCCTTTTCTTGTCCGTGTCTAGATATCGCTTATCTTGCCACGAGAATCGGAACTAACTTTCACTCCGTAAGGCACTTAAAGAATTGATTGATCTCAGCTGACTTAAGGTGAAGCAAGAGGGGGCAATAATCTTCTTTCTTTAATTTCTTGCCCTTCTTCTCCGTGCCTCTGTCTCCGTCTCTGTCTCGTCGACATTTTACGGGCGGCATGTGCAGATCTTCCTGATTTTCAAATCTTGCAAGTCTTTTCTTGCCTTGGCCCATCCTTGGTCTTATCCGGCATGTTCATCGTGTTGCGAGCAAGCTCTCAAGGACATTCTTACAGATATGCATTTGATCTAGTCAATGAGGTGTATCGAGTTTGTGCGATACTCAAGTCCCGAACACGACCTCGTCTTCCATACCTTCAGCAGCGGCTCTGGCGCCTTTCTCATCGTCTTTCCCGACGCGGGCACTCATTCAGTTTTTCAACAGCTCATCGATTTCGGCACCGCTCCGCTTACGTGGAGGTCCTCGATGCTCAGCGTGACCATTGAATAGATCTCCACGGTTTCTCCACGGGTCGTCTGTTCAAGCCATCTTGAAGCCCCATGTACACGATTTTCCAGACCGCCATCTTTCCTTGGCGTTAGCTGCTGAGGCGTTGTATCATCCATGCACGCGTGCATCCGCAATATCCATGGCACACTGGCCTGCCACATATCCGTAATCGAGATAGTCCTGCCTTTATCGTGATCGCGCTGCTCTCATGTTGAAATACTCACCTTTGCTGGCGTCCCATGTCTTGGCCGGTGTTTTCCATAACGTGTCTAACTCCTCTTGAAGTAGCCCCAGATACAAATTAATATTATTTCGGCAAAACATTCCTCTAGAGTTTGCCCGGAATTCGCCGAAACGGAAATAAATCGACATTTCGGCAAAACATAGGCAACTCAAAAGCACAATTTGGCGGCGTCAACTCATGCCACACACACAATTTCCACAAACATATCACACACACATAAACACATTTCCATTTTGCAAAAGCATGAAAGATTCATCACCTCTATCTTGATGGCCGAAGATGATGTTGTAGGGAGATCAAAAGTGCACAAATTAAGCTCTTCTTGACAAAGATAGATCTAGTTAGGGGCAAATAGGTCCTTAACTAAATCCCACATCTACCTAGCTACCTAATTTGGAAGGAGACAACTTCAACTAGTGGAGGGGAAGGAAAAAGAAAGGAGATGCATTAATGGAGGTGGTGTAGTTATGTAGGAGTAATGAAGAGAGTGGATAGAGAAGAGAGAGAGTAATGGGGGAGAAGTATTGAGAAGAAGAAGAGTGAGAGTGGGAGCATGTGGTGGAGGGAAGAGAGGAGAGGGGGAGGTAGGGGAAGGGAAAAAAAGTGAGAGTGGGAGCATGTGGTGGAGGGAAGAGAGAGAGAGGGGAGGTAGGGGAAGGGAAAAAAGCAAGGGGAGGGAGGGACGGGTTGGGGTTGGTGGGGTTAGCGATGGCGCTGGTGAGAAACGCGCTGCTGCTAAGAACTTAGCAGCAACGCTGCTGTAAGGCGCCATCGCTAATGGGACAAAAATTGCGGCAATTTGAAACTTACTAGCAGCGATCTCGAGGAAACCGCGCTACTACTATGCACTTAGCAGTAGCGCTGTTTTTGCGACCGCGCTACTGCTACTTAGAGGTGGGGGAACACCGCCGGTCGATATTTGTAGCAGCGCGTTTCTGGCCGAGTGCGCTACTGCTAAATATTTAGCAGCAGCGAGTTTACGTAACAAGCGCTACAACTACTTACCAGCAGCGCTCTATTTTGAACCGCGCTGCTGCTAAGATTCTGTGTATAGGCTTTTCCCTAGTAGTGATGCCTTTATTAAAGCGTGTTCTTCCAATCCCTATGAAAATCAAGATGAAGATATAAAAGTTATTGATTTGTCCCCCATTAAATCTTTGTTTTGCAATATGAATCTTGATGAATCTGAAGATTATCTTCCTTTACCTAGAAGGCATTCTAAGAATTCGGAGTTTCTAGATCTTGATGATGAAAGATGAAAGTGGGATTGATAAAAACCGTGATGTTGCTAAACCCACTATTTTGGATCTCAAGGAATTTATTATGAAAATTGCTCTTTGATTAGTTGTATTTCCTTCTTGCAATCTGTGCTAGAATCTCCGCATGCTTATAGACAAAATAAAGCCTTTACCGAACACATTGTTGTTGCCTTGATGCAATCTTATGAAGAAAAACTTGAGTTGAAAGTTTCTATCCCTAGAAAACTCTATGATGAGTGGGAACCTACTACTAAAATTAAAATTAAAGATTTTGAGTTTCATGCTTTGTGTGATTTGGGTGCTAGTGTCTCTAATATCCCCAAAACTTTATGTGATTTGCTAGATTTCCGTGATTTTGATGATTGCTCCCTAAACTTGGATCTTGCCGATTTCGCTATTAAAAAACCTATGGGAAGAATTAATGATGTTCTTATTGTTGCAAATAGGAATTATGTGCCCATAGATTTTATCATTCTTGATATAGATTGCAATCCTTCATGTCCTATTATTCTTGGTAGACCTTTCCTTAGAACGTGCAATTATTGATATGAAGGGAGGGAATATTAGATTCCAATTTCCCTTAAAGAAGGGTATGGAACACTTCCCTAGAAAGAAAAAATATTACCATATGAATATGTCATGAGAGCCACATATGGATTGCCTACCAAAGATGGCAATACCTAGATCTATCCTTGCTTTTATGCCTAGCTAAGGGCGTTAAACGATAGCGCTTGTTGGGAGGCAACCCAATTTTATTTTGTGTTTTTTGTTTTTGCTTCTGTTTAGGAATAAATAATCCATCTACCTTCTGTTTGGATGTGGTTTTATGTTTTAATTAGTGTTTGTGCCAAGTAGGACCTATAGGATAACCTACGATGATAGTTGATTTGATTCTGCTGAAAAACAGAAACTTTGCGCGCACGAATTTAGTTATGATAAATCACATGAACGTGCTTTTGCGTTGATTCTTTTTGCTGATGATCAATAAACCAATTTTCCAGGACTTCATATTTTTTTTAGAATTTTTAGAGTTCCAGAAGTTTGCGTTACTTACAGATTGCTAAAGACTGTTCTGTTTTTGACAGATTCTGTTTTTCATGTGTTGTTTGCTTATTTCGATGCATCTACGGCTAGTAAATTAGTTTATAAACCATAGAGAAGTTGGAATACAGTAGGTTTCACACAAATATAAATAAATAATGTGTTCATTACAGTACCTTGAATTAGTCTTTTGTTTTCTTTTTTCTAAAGGAGCTAACGAGATTTCTGTTGAGTTTTGTGTTGTGAAGTTTTCAAGTTTTGGGTGAATTCTTTTGATGGAT
Source organism: Aegilops speltoides (assembly GCA_021437245.1). Lineage (NCBI taxonomy): Eukaryota > Viridiplantae > Streptophyta > Magnoliopsida > Poales > Poaceae > Aegilops > Aegilops speltoides. The sequence goes on along the minus strand of CM038146.1, from coordinate 86,293,016 downwards.
TATGGAACAGGGAGTAGCAAGAGTCTAAGCTTGGGGATTCCCATGGCACCCCCAAGATAATCCAAGGACACCAAAAAGTCAAAGCTTGGGGATGCCCCGGAAGGCATCCCCTCTTTCGTCCACTTCCATCGGTAATTTACATGGAGCTATATTTTTATTCACCAACATGATATGTGTTTTGCTTGGAGCGTCTTGTATTATTTGTGTCATTGCTTGTTAGTTTACCACAATCATCCTTGCTTTACACACCTTTTGAGAGAGCCATACATGAATTGGAATTTGTTAGAATACTCTATGTGCTTCACTTATATCTTTTGAGCTTGATAGTTTTGCTCATAGTGCTTCACTTATTTCTTTTGAGCGTGATAATTTTTGCTCTAGTACTTCACTTAGATCTTTTAGAGCACGGTGGTGGATTTGTTTTAAAGAAACTATTTGATCTCTCATGCTTCACTTAGATTATTTTGAGAGTCATTGATAGCATGGTAATTTGCTTAATGTTAATATACTTAGTGTTCAAGACATGTGAAACTTTCTTTTGAGTAAATTGAATATTAAAGATAAGTTTGGTGCTTGATAATTGTTTTGAGATATGGAGGTAATAATATCAAAGTCGTGCTAGTTGATAATTGTGAATTTGAGAAATACTTGTGTTGAAGTTGCAAGTCCCGTAGCATGCACGTATGGGTAAAGTTGTGTAACAAATTTGAAACATGAAGTGTACCTGGCTTGTGCATCCTTATGAGTGGCGGTCGGGGACGAGCGATGGTCTTTTCCTACCAATCTATCCCCTAGGAGCATGCGCATAGTACTTGAATTTTTTGATGGCTTCTAAATTTTTTGCAATAAGTATATGGTTCTTTTGACTAATGTTGAGTTCATGGATTATACGCACTCTCACCTTTCCACCTTTGCTAGCCTCTTCGGCACCGTGCATTGCCCTTTCTCACCTTGAGAGTTGGTGCAAACTTCACGGTGCATCAAACCCGTGATCGATTCGCTCTATCACACATAAACCTCCTTATATCTTCCTCAAAACAGCCACCATACCTACCTATCATGGCATTTCCATAGCCATTCCGAGATATATTGCCATGCAACTTCCATCATCATCATCATGACATACATTACTTTTGTCATATTGCCATTGCATGATCATGTAGTTGACATCGTATTTGTGGCAAAGGCACCATGCAATATTTTCCATACGTGTCACTCTTGATTCATTGCACTATCCCGGTACACCGCCGGAGGCATTCATATAGAGTCATCCTTTGTTCTAAATATCGAGTTGTAATTGTTGAATTGTAAGAAAAATAAAAGTGTGATGATTATCATTATTAGAGCATTGTCCCAAGTGAGGAAAGGATGATGGAGACTATGATTCCCCCATAAGTCGGGATGAGACTCCAGACGAAAAAAAAGAGGCCATAAAAAAATAGAAAGGCCCAAACAAAAAAAAGAGAGAAAAAGTGAGAAGGGACAATGCTACTATCCTTTTACCACACTTGTGCTTCAAAGTAGCACTTTGTTCTTCAAGTAGTGAGTCTCATATATTGTGCTTCAAAGTAGCACCAAGATCTTCATGATAGTGAGTCTCATAAGTTGTCTTTTTATACTAGTGGGAAATTTTCATTATAGAACTTGGCTTGTATATTCCAATGATGGGCTTCCTCAAAATGCCCTAGGTCTTCGTGAGCAAGCGAGTTGGATGCACACCCACTAGTTTTCTTTTTGTTGAGCATTCATAGCTCTGGTGCATCCGTTGCATGGCAATCCATACTCCTCATATTGACATCAATTGATGGGCATCTTCATAGCCCGTCGATTAGCCTCGTCAATGTGAGACCTTCTCCTTTTTTTGTCTTCTCCACACAATCCCCATCATCATATTCTATTCCACCCATAGTGCTATATCCATGGCTCGCGCTCATGTAGTGCGTGAAAGTTGAAAAAGTTTGAGATTATTTAAGTATGAAACAATTGCTTGGCTTGTCATCGGGGGTATAGAAGTTGGGAACATCTTTGTGTGAGGAAAATGAAGCATAGCCTAACCATATGATTTCGTAGGGATGAACTTTCTTTGGCCAAGTTATTTTGAGAAGACATGATTACTTTGATTAGTATGCTTGAAGTATTATTATTATTTTGTCAATATGAACTTTTGTCTCGAATCTTTCGGATCTGAATATTCATATAACAATTAAGAAGATTTAAATTGAAATTATGCCAAAGTATCACTCCGCACCAAAAATTCTTTTTTTATCATTTACCTACTCGAGGACGAGCAGGAATTAAGCTTGGGGATGCTTGATACGTCTCCAACGTATCTATAATTTTTTATTGCTCCATGCTACTTTATCTACTGTTTTGGACTTATTGGGCTTTATTTTCCACTTTTATATTACTTTTGGGACTAACCTATTAACCGGAGGCCCAGCCCAGAATTGCTGTTTTTTGCCTTTTTCCGTATTTCAAAGAAACAGAATATCAAACGGAGTCCAAACGGAATGAAACCTTCGGGATCGTGATTTTCCAACCGAACGTGATCCAGGAGACTTGGAACCTACTCAAGAAGCCTCCAAGGAGGTCACGAGGTGGAGCGCCCCAGGCGCGCCCCTACCTCGTGGGCCCCTCGAGCTCCACCGACGTACTCCTTCCTCCTATATATACCCACGCACCCGAGCGATCGAACAGGAGCTAAAACCCTAATTCCACCGCTGCAACCTTCTCAGATCCACGAGATCCCATCTTGGGGCCTGTTAGGAGCTCACGAGGGGGCATCCACCACGGAGGGCTTCTACATCATCACCATAGCCCCTCCGATGAAGTGTGAGTAGTTTAGTTCAGACCTTCGGGTCCATAGCTAGTAGCTAGATGTCTTCTTCTCTCTTTTTGGATCTCGATACAATGTTCTCCCCCTCTCTCATGGAGATCTATTCGATGTAATCTTCTTTTTGCGGCGTGTTTGTTGAGACCGATGAATTTTGGGTTTATGATCCAGTATTATCTATGGAAAATATTTGATTCTTCTCTGAATTCTTTTATGTATGATTGAGTTATCTTTGCAAGTCTCTTCGAATTATCTTTTTGGTTTGGCCAACTAGATTGGTAGTTCTTGCAATGGGAGAAGTGCTTAGCTTTGGGTTCAATCTTGCGGTGTCCTTACTCGATGTGTAAAGAGTTGCAAGGCACGATTGTATTGTTGCCATCGAGGATAACAAGATGGGGTTTCTATCATATTGCATGAATTTATCCCTCTACATCATGTCATCTTACGGCGTTACTCTGTTTTTACTTAATACTCTAGATGCATGCTGGATAGCGGTCGATGAGTGGAGTAATAGTAGTAGACTCAGAATCGTTTCGATCTACTTGTTTTGGACGTGATGCCTATATACATGATCATTGCCTAGATATACTCATAACTATGCTCAATTCTGTCAATTGCTCAACAGTAATTTGTTCATCCACCGTAGAATACTTATGCTCTTGAGAGAAGCCACTGGTGAAACCTATGGCCCCCGGGTCTATTCTCATCATATCAATCTATATCACTTTATTTACTTTCTTTGTTTTTACTTTACCTTTTATTTTTACTTTGCATCTATCTATCAAAAATACCAAAAATATTATCTCTATCAGATCTCACTCTCGTAAGTGACCATGAAGGGATTGACAACCCCTAAGTGTTCTAATGGCGCACCGGTTTTGCCTACTAATGGCGCACTACCGGTGCGCCATTAGCATCACGCCACTAGAATTCTTTTCTAATGGCGTACCTGTGGTGCGCCATTAGAATCTGGTATTCTAATAGCGCACCACATAGGAGTGCGCCATTAGTAACAATTTTTTTTCAAATTTTTTTTTAAATTTTTTTTTCAAAATTTCCATTTTTTTTTTGTTTTTTTCTTAATCTCAGGTCACTATGGCTTAATCTCGAGTCAATATGCTTAATCTCAGGTCAAATCGCACTCCATAGTCAAACTTCCCGAAAGGTCACCCATCCCTCTCACTACTCCAGCCTGAGCACACTTAACTTCCGGGTTCTATTCTCCCTCGTTTCCAAGTCGCACTTGTTGTTTTCACGACAATAGTAAGATGTCAATCCTATTAACCTCGTGAATTTAGCTTGAGCATGTCTTGACACATTTCTTTGTTTGAGTTTGAAACTATTGTTCTAAAAATTAGTAACACTAATATTTCTTGAATAATTAGTTCGCATACAGTTTGACCAGATTTGACCATAGTTTGACGGTTGACCACAGTTTGACCATAGTTTGACCAGATTTGACCAAAATTCAAAAAAACTAAAATAATTATTTATTAACACTAATATTCTTGAATAATTAGTTTGACCATAGTTTGACCAGATTTAACAAAAACTAAAAAAAACTAATTTTTTTTTGAATTTTTTTGCCTCCAGATCTTAAAAGCCCCGTAACTTTTTTTCTGTTAGGCTTTTGAGGATTTTAAAAATGTTTAACGGGGTTCCCCCCAGTTAAATTCGGATGTAACTTTTCGAGTAGATGATTTTTCATATATAAAACTTTTTAATCCGAGTTCGTATGCTAAAGTTATGCCCATTTTACAAATTTTCAGAGAGATTTTACAAATAAAGTCAAAATTTATATTTGTAAATTTTCCCAACAACTAGACCACATATCACATGGAAAACTTATTTTCTTTCATTTTTTTGACATTTTTATCATTTTTTTTAAAAAAAATTAAAACTAAAAAGGCGGTCCACGGGGGGGGGGGGTGCATTCGGTGGAAGCTGGGCAAACTACTAATGGCGCACCGTGGGGTGGTGCGCCATTAGTAGTTAAACTAGTAATGGCGCACCACAACCACGGTGCGCCATTACTAGTTTTGAAAAAAAATATATTTTTTTTTTGAAATTTTGTTTGAATTTTTTTGATAAAAACTTAGTAATGGCGCACCGTGCGACAAAGTGCGCCATTACTAGTTAAAATTAGTAATGGCGCACCGTCAACCGTGCGCCATTACTAACAAAAATTTTATAAATTTTTTACTTTTTTTCAAAACTTCTAATGGCGCAAGACGGTGGGTGTGGTGCGCCATTACTAGTTAAAACTAGTAATGGCGCACCACACCCATGGTCGCCATTAGAAGTTTTGAAAAAAATTAAAAAATTTACTAATGGCGCACCGTGGGATGTGGTGCGCCATTAGTATTGAAACTAATGGCGTACCAACACATGGTGCGCCATTAGTATATAGCAATGGCGCACCACATGTCTGGTGCGCCATTAGAATCAATCCTATCTATAGCCCTTTTCCTAGTAGTGGTTGGTTGCGGGTTGCTATCATTTTGTGTAGGTACAAGGGACTTGTGCGTGGTCTCCTACTGGATTGATACCTTGGTTCTCAAAAACTAAGGGAAATACTTACACTACTTTACTGCATCATCCTCTCCTCTTCGGGGAAATCCAACGCAGTGCTCAAGAGGTAGCAGCCGTCAATGAGGAGTTTGTACTGCAGCCTGCGTTGACGTCTTGGTGCACGTCCACCATCGAAGAGGTGTTCGCCCGGCCAGCTGTTAGAATAAATCCGAGACGCTCCGTCGATCTACCGAGGACCAAGCAATCACACGAGGCACGACACCGAGATTTGTTAACGAGGTTCACCATCATGGCTACATCCCCGGGGCTTGACTACGGGTGCTCCTCCCCATCACACCGTCACAATACCGCACACCGGCCACCCGGGCGCCGGCACACGCCGCCGGCTCCCCCTGCGCGACTATGCTATTATGTTGGCATAGGTTACATCGTGTGTCCACCCCCGTTATATATGAGAGGCCTAGGATACAAGTGTCCTTCATGGACACGACTCCATATCCTGTCTACACACCGTATGACTCCAAGTCCAACTGTAACCTAAATTGTACAATAATATTCGACACAACTCTAACAAACTCCACCTTGGCGAATATTGTCCACCATCTTGAATTCGTCCGTGTGTCGAACCTCCATGTACATTGTACTTGAGATATGCCATGAGCACCTCTGCTACTCCCAGACTCCATGTGACTCCACCTACAACTGTAGTCCCTTCCCATCTTCTTCACAGCCAACACTCGAGCAAAATTAAGTTCCACTTAACTCTACTTTGTGCTCCCAACTTATAGATTATCCGTTCAACGCCATCACACACCGACAACTGTCTGCGTGAAAATGAACAACCCACATATTGAATGCCACATATAAGAGTTACCTGAACTCAACGTCACCGCTCTTTCTTGACCGTCTGTCTAAAAGTTGAAGGAATTTCACCGTCGCCCTGTGTCATCCTGAGTCAAATTCGCAGTTGTCTCACCCTTCCTCCGGATAGTCTCTAGCATGTCCCACAGCTATAGCACTCCGCCTCCTTCTGTATATGTCATCTGCACTTTGCCATGTGCACTGAACACCACAGAATATACGGCCATGCACTCTCTCAGCTTTTGACAATTTCAGACTTTCCGCCACTTTCTTAGATTCTCTATGGTTAACACCTGTCCATCAACTGTCACCGATAGACCCAGTCACCAACTTGAATCCGGTACTCGTCAACACTGCTTCAGCACCCCTGCACAATTTGTCCGACAACATATCTGACCCCGAGTGCCTTGGCCCGTCGCTGTGTCCCATGCTTACCGCACACCTCGCCGCTATAACCGCGTCGAGCCTCTGCTGTCCTGGTCGAGTCTCCGGGGTAGCTAGCCCACACTGCCTCAACCCCCACTACAGAGAACCATCGATCATCACCGACCGATGCCGAGTATCACGTCTCCATCAGACCACTGGTACCCAGTCCGATCCACGTGTCTCTCGCTATCCCGCTGAAATAGGCTTCGACTCTCAATGCATTTACGTCGTAGCCCCTCCATCAGCATAGAGTGAAGTCGTCCATCAGACTCCAGCTCCACCTTCAACATGACTCCATGCAGGTTGTACGTGCCACCTCCGCGCCCCGTCGACTTCAAGCACTCTCATGTGTACACTGTCTTGAATCAACCCTACGCAATAGTCTTGTCAAAGCCGCACAAGCCCTCAGGCCCGCACCACATGTTTCCACGCCCCAGAAGTCGGCCACTATCAGTATTACGCTCCTATGTCGTCATCGTTGAAATCACCGCCGTCTTCTGCTTTGACTGACATCCCCGTCAATCCGTCAGACAGTCCATTCTGACCCAGCCAAAGTTATCCAACTGCAACCATGCTCCACCCGCGTCGTGTCCGCCCCGCACTTCTCCGTGCATTGCTTGACGCCCTGTGTTTGCATGATCCTGTCACAACATGCTCCAGACTCCTTCGAGCCTTATAAGCACGTCGCAAACCACTGACCTCATTTCCCCTTTATCTGCCCTGTCAAACAACAGCACCTTCAACCATCATGTCTTCTTCTCAGTGTACCATGCAAAGAACACTAGAAGCAGTCCCCTTTTAGTCTTCTCGTACATGTAGCAGCAAGCTCCAGCTCACCTTCATGCATGTAGCACCCGTGACTCTTTTTGACTATCTTCTTGTACTTTACTTTTCCATGCTATAGATCAAACTGATGGTGATCGGAACTCCCATGTTCTAACACGTTGTAGCAGCTCCCTTGGGAAACGAATCCTGCTTTTTTCCTTAACAAATCTCATGCACCTGTACGTACAGCCTCCGGCAACTCTCCAGCACTTGCGCTTTGTCCCGGTTCCCCTCTGGCATGTGGTACGTCTCCAACGTATCTATAATTTTTGATTGTTCCATGCTATTATATTACCCCTTTTGGATGTTTATGGGCTTTATTTTACATATTTATATCATTTTTGGGACTAACCTACTAACCGGGGGCGCAGCCCGTATTGCTTTTTTTTTGCCTATTTCAGTATTTTGAAGAAAAGGACTATCAAACGGAGTCCAAACGGAATGAAAACTTCGGGAGCATGTTTTTTGGCACGAACGTGATCCAGAGGGGGACTTGGAGTGCAAGCCAAGAAGCAGCCAAGGCGGCCATGAGATAGGAGGGCATGCCCACCCCCTCTGGGTGCCCCCTGTCTCATGGGCCCCTCGGGCGGCCACCGACCTACTTCTTCCTCCTATATATACCCACGTACCCCGAAAACATCCAGGGAGCCAATAGAAACAATTTCCACCGTCGTAACCTTCTGTATCCATGAGATCCCATCTTGGAGCCTTCGTCGGCGCTCCACTGGAGGGGGAATCGACCATGGAGGACTTCTACATCAACACCATAGCCCCTCCGATGAGTTGTGAGTAGTTTACCATAGACCTTCGGGTCCATAGTTATTAGCTAGATGGCTTCTTCTCTCTTTTTGGATCTCAATACAATGTTCTCCCCCTCTCTTGTGGAGATCTATTCGATGTAAACTCTTTTTGTGGTGTGTTTGTTGAGATCCGATGAATTGTGGATTTATGATCAAGTTTATCTATGAGAAATATTTAAATCTCTTCTGAATTCTTTTATGTATGATTGAGTTATCTTTGCAAGTCTCTTCGAATTATCAGTTTGGTTTGGCCTACTAGATTGATCTTTCTTGCCATGGGAGAAGTGCTTAGCTTTGGGTTCAATCTTGCGGTGTCCTTACCCGGTGACAGAAAGGGTTGCAAGGCACGTATTGTATTGTTGCCATCGAGGATAAAAAGATGAGGTTTATATCATATTGCTTGAGTTTATCTCTCTACATCATGTCATATTTCTTAATGTGTCACTTTGTTCTTATGAACTTAATACTCTAGATGCATGCTGGATAGCGATCGATGTGTGGAGTAATAGTAGTAGATGCAGGCAGGAGTCGGTCTCCTTTTCACGGGCATGATGCCTATATACATGATCATACCTAGATTATCTCATAATTATTCGCTTTTCTATCAATTGCTCGACAGTACCCACCGTAATACTTATGCTATCTTGAGAGAAGCCACTAGTGAAACCTATGGCCCCCGGCTCTATCTTTTATCATATAAGCTTTCAATCTACCTTTATTTGCATCCTTTTGCATCTATATTATAAAATACCAAAAATATATTTATCTTATCATACTATCTCTATCAGATCTCACTTTCGCAATTGGCCGTGAAGGGATTGACAACCCCTTTATTGCGTTGGTTGCGAGTTCTTTGTTTGTTTGTGTAGGTCCGTGGAACTTTTGAGGAGCCTCCTACTGGATTGATACCTTGGTTCTAAAAAACCGAGGGAAATACTTACACTACTATTGCTGCATCACCCTTTCCTCTTCAAGGAAAACCAACGCAAGCTCAAGACGTAGCACCATGCACAAGTCTCGCCTGCAGCTCCCAGCAGCCCAACATGGGCCTTGTCAGCTCCAGCCCAGTGCCATGAGCCACCTATTGCACCGGTCCGCAGTGCAGCCCGGCCATGGACCACGGCCTGCTATGACTCCTACCGTAGTCACTAGCCACCTTGTCTCGATTGCTACGTCTCTGACTCTGAGTCCGGACGCACTTTCCGACACCGCCATCGCCAAGTTGCTTTCCGATCAGATTCGATCCCATCTGCTGACTACACGCACCAGCGGCCCGACCGGCCTTGAACTGAATCGATCTGCCTCCCGCTTCGAATTGCTTCATGTAGTCCCTCGCTTCCGGATCGATTTCTCATCCACACATGGCGCTCCGCCGTGATATGTTTCCTGCGAACAACCTTGATCCAAGCCGAGCTTTTCCTCTACATCAACGATCTGCGGCCTCCTCGAACCTTGCTCTGATACCACTTGTTAGAATAAATCCGAGGCGCTCCATCGATCTACCGAGGACCAAGCAATCACACGAGGCACGACACCGAGATTTTTTAACGAGGTTCACCATCATGGCTACATCCCCGGGGCTTGACTACGAGCGCTTCTCTCCATGACACCGTCACAATACCGCACACCGTCCACCCGGGTGCCGGCACACGCCGCCGACTCCCCCTGCGCGTCTGTGCTATTATGTTGGCATAGGTTACATCGTGTGTTCACCCCTGTTATATATGAGAGGCCTAGGATACAAGTGTCCTACCTGGACACGACTCCATATCCTGTCTACACACCGTACGACTCCGAGTCCAACTGCAACCTAACTTATACAATAATACTCGACGCAACTCTAACACCAGCAACATGGTCTGCGGCAGCCGTGTTCGAGGAGTCCGACTGCCGCCGTGGTTGAGCAGTCCGACTTGCTGCCGGCCACGAGGTCGTTCCGCGTGGCCATGGACGAGAATTCTTGGTAGCATGGTGCCACGTGGGCCATGGCTGCCGGCGACAAGGTCTTTTGGCACCGCATGGTCGAGAACAAAGTCATGGGAGTTTTTTTAGAATCAAAAGTTTTATTGATTTAAACGGCGGGATTATAATCCTTCCTTTACACAAGCCGTGAGGAAGGCTGTAATATAATTGATCCAAAGACAATCTTCTAGAGGAATTACATTGTTTCGCACAAAGATGTGCTAATTCATTCGCGTCCCTTGGTATATAGGTCAGTCGAAACACGTCATAATTCCTGAATTTCCTTAATCGTGGTAGCTATCTCCGATCGATCAACATCTGGAGAGTTCCACAATTTCACTACTAGCTGGGCATCAGTTTCAAGAATCACTCTCCTGTACCCAAGATCAAAGTCATGGGAGTTGTGGACGTATGTAATACAACTGCTAAGTATACGTACTGGCCTACACGGTACAGCGGGAATCGATAGTTGGGAATATAGAAGCTGATGGGAGGTGGGATTCATGCTTTAAGATCGGGGAGGCAACGTGGCATCCATCGAAGTGGGTGGGTCTAACCGGCTGGCGAATGAGACTCGGTCTCATAAAAAAATTTCCCGTCCTCAACTACGGTTTCCTCACCAACGAGCTTGCGCAAGTGCATGAATTCCTTATAATCGCCCTCGTTGTGTGGTCTATTTGGAAGCACAGTAATGTTGTCCTATTTGACGGCAAGAGCCCATCCTCGATCGACCTTGCAAAAGATATCAAGCGTGACGCGCAGCTCTGGGCTACGGCCGGAGCTAAAGGTTTAGATAGAATTTTGCCTGCAGCTGAGTACTTGACTCCAGGCTGACCAACCTCTTCTTCTGCTTACATTAGGAAAGAGGAGCAATTAATTGGACTCTTACAAAGCTAAGCAATTACTTGTTGGGAAGAGAAGGGGAGGCAGGGAATTAATGAGACTTGAGTACATGAACAAGAAAGAGGAGTAGAGGCAGGGGAAGAAGAGGGGCCGATTGGATCGGGTGGCTATGGAGAAGGAGAGATGGGAGACCTCGCAGGAAGAGGAGGGACATGCGGCGAGGCGACAAACTTGAAAGGAGGTTGACTCGAGCATATTGCTCCTGTTTATCGAAAAAGGCTTTCGCCCCGCTTTATAAATAAAGCACCCACCAAGGACAAAGTACCAAGGTAACAACAGAACACAGTACACACCCACACGCAACGCCACCGCAAGTCAGGTACTACACATGCAGGCACAAACAAACACACACAAACCCAAGTTCCGCTGTGGGCACAGCACATCACGCCCAACACAAATGGTCGACGACACAACCCAGGACGACGGCGGCGGAGGCGACGACATGATGATCTAATCTGGTTCCGGAGGAGGTGGGGGAAGCGGCGGCGCCAATCGGGGAGCCATCGCACGGAGCTGGGTGATGATGGAGGTGATGGCGTCTCTCTCGCTGGGCCGGCTAAGCGGCCGCCAAAGCTACAAGTAACCAGACCATTTGAACAAAGCATCAGTAGCACGACGAAGAGGAATATGCTAAATCACAAGTTTATTCCTAATAGTCCACAGCTTCCAGGCCAGGACCCCAATGGTCAGCCACCTAGTGGGGCGCAACGCGGGTGGGAACGCCTGGAGTTCGGCAAAAGAGCGGGGAAATTGTTATGGTCCCAGTTTCCACCCACAATCTTGCGAAAACAACTCCAAAGAAACTGTGCGGACACACAGGAGAAGAAGATATGGTTCGAATCTTCTTCGGATCCACAGAGCAGGCGGCGCCCGTCCCCAGGTCCATTGCGCTTCAGAATCTCAACACCAGAAGGGAGGCGGCCGCGAATCCATTGCCACAAGAAGATCCTAATTTTTAGGGGGAGGCGGATCTCCCAAATGGAGGAGAGCGCCTCATGGCCAAGCGAAGGGGCGATGACAAGGTATAGAGATTTGTTGGAGAATTGCCCAGATGGCTCAAGCCGCCATCTGGCACGGTCATCGTCCGTCGAGAGCGCAGGTTCGTGGAGTGCAATGTAGTCGAGCAGCTCCTGCCAGTCCTCGATCTCAGCCGGACCAAAAGGCCTCCGGAACATTAGTTGCCCTAAGTCAGTAAGGGCGGTCGCCACGGAGATCTGTGGTGCAACCACGATGGAGAAGAGGTCCGGAAAGCGGGCCGCAAGGTGCGCGTCGCCCGCCCATCTGTCAAACCAGAACAGTGTGGCCGTACCGGAGCCAATCTCGATCGAGGTTCCGATCCGAAGGACGGGGAGGAGCTGAATGATGGACTGCCAGAACAGTGATCCCCCCGCACGCTGGCAGAAGGCGAGCGGCTGACCACGGAGGTATTTCTGCTGAATTATGCGGAGCCACAGTCCACCTTCACAATTAGCGATCCGCCATAGCCACTTGGTCAGGAGGGCAATGTTCATGCGTTTGGAGGACATCAATGGGGAGGTCGGTCCTTTTTTCCCCACATTTTGTGGGGTGCGTCAGGGCGACCCCTTCTCCCCGTTCCTATTTAACATGGTGGTCGATGCCCTGACTGCCAGAAATGTTTGGAGGACCAATCTCCCCATTGATAGCCACTTGAGCCGGTTTGAACATGCATGGATGGAAGGAGCAGAAGAGAGCAAACTGAAGAAACTCCCATCTTCTTCCATTGGTGTGGTTGCTCTCCACAAGCAAGAACTTTGTATCCTCTGCTCACCTCCGGTGACGGGTTGCTTTTTTTAGAAAAGGTGGAGGACCCCCGGCCTCTGCATCTGGAACGATGTATGCAGCCATTTTATTAATTATTCCCACAAGACCTTACAAAGTCATACAGCAGTAAGACGAAAGCCACCGTCTAGGCAACATCTGTCGCTACTCCTATCCAGTTGATGAAGGAATGCTGATAGTCTGGGCCTAATACCAAACAGAGCTCGCAGCCAAACCTAACATCTAAGACCTGAGGTCCCAACCGGGATGCCTGCCGGGTATGGGGCACCCACCAGTCCGGCGCACTCCTCAACCAGGCGTCTGCCGGGTATGAGGTCGCCGCAGCCACCTGCCATCAATCCATCTTTAGTGCTGTAATGTACTACGGCATCTACCTTGTCCAGTCTAGCTGCCGTCGACACCACCTTGACGCCAGACAGCGCCACCTCCCTGCGCGTGTCCATCGTCACGCATCTGTCGGCGAGACCCCGCTGCGCCACGCTGCCGAGACCAGTCGCCGATGACGTGATAGATACCACGCCGCTCCACCACCTGTCCACCCAAGTCGGTACCTACTCCAAAACGACGCCTCCAGCAAGGAGCGCGACGCCTGACGTAGCCATCGTCCGATCCGTGAAAACAGATCTAGGGTTTCCCTCAGAGCAGGCTGAAAGGAGCAGCGCGACTTGCTATGACGATGCCTTCGACAAGGTAACGACGCCTAAAGATGCCGCCATCGTCTTCCATGACCATAGTCAAGGCTCGGTATTCACCGGTAGTCTTGTCACTTCAAACTTGCCACCGACAGATCTGGAGGCATATCCGCCGCCACCTCCTGGCCGGCCACCACCAACACGCAAGCACGCAGCAGGAGGCGACCGCCTCCGCCACGCCGCCGGACGAGCTGAACCCGACCTGGATGCCCTACCAAGGGCCCTAGATCAGGGAAGGATCCCCAAATCCTAAGCCGCCCAGCAGGGACCGCCCAGGCCACATCGGCACCACAGCGCCCGCAGCCAGGCCCTTCGCAGTGCGGTGCTTGGTCCAACCCGCAGCGGTGGCTGCCGCAGTCCGCGGATCCTCTGCAACGCCGATTGCCTGCACGCCCGCGCCACCACAGGGGACAGATGCCCCGCCGCCACCTTCCTCAGGGTCAACCGGCCGACCTTTGCCAGGGAGTCCCTTCCGGCGGCGGCGAGACTAGGAGGTGCGGAGGAGGAGTCGCGGCGGCTGGGCTGTTTCTCCCCCCGAGCCACTAGAGAGACGACGCGGGGGTCACCGAAGATAAAATGATTACCTTTAAAAACGGGAGGATGCATACATCCATTTTATTATGAGTATCAAGATAAACATGGTCGGAATCTCCGGTGAAGGGTTGCGACTATTGGATATTCAGAGCCCACCAATTTCCTAGAAAATCCCCACAATTTCCGTCGTTTCTCACTGATGAGTGCTCCGATTGTGGTGGTGGTGCTACTCCAACATCGATTTCTCTCGATCTGGAGTGCAAGCTGTGTTGGGTGACGTGGGTCGGACGATGGATGGTGTGGCAGCAGTGGGAGCGATCAAGCCGGCCGAGGGTTCCACGGCTGTTGCTGTAGTTTGTGAGGACGCGGGCAATGCACGCTAGGTCCTCGACACATCGACCAGGCATCGTCCCTGCGGGCGCAATCACCCCCGCGGCAATGTTCCACACCGGGACCGACTCTTGGCTCAGGTGGGAATGGCACGAATGTGCATGCAGGTTGTTGGACCCGAGTCGCTCGCCAGCTGTTCGATACAATGCCTGGGCGGCGAGCGGCAACCACCTTCACATCTCTTGGCGTCACAGTGACTCGACTCCCGAGTCGCTTCTCCGTCAGGTGTTTGATTGATGCCTACGGCGCAGGCATTATATTTGACACCTCCACGCGAGTAGCATGGCATCACCTCCTGCCGCCACAGCCACGTCGATAGTCAGGCTAGGCCAAGTTCGTTGCCCCCGACGCCAAGCCTTCACCACCCACGGTTGCTCTGGACGACCGTGTCGCTGCTCTTCATGTTCTGCCCGCCCTCACACACCCGCCATGCCCACAAGATGTTCGACACTGGGCGTGGACGTCACCGTTGCAGCAACCACATGTTGTTTGATGACATGCCAGTATGGGAATTGAAGCCCCTAGTTAATTCCGAGTCGCAAGATACATACAAGCAGCGGCTCATGAGGTGTGAGGCAAGATTGGGTGCTCATTCTATGTCGTCGCCTCGGCGCAGTCTAACATCTCCAAAGACAAAAGGTCCCTCCCCCTCTCTCCCGTCCTTGCTTAATCTGCTCCTCCTTCTGATCCAGTCTCCCCGCCCTGTGTAGTTGCGTTAGTCCTTCACTTCAGCCTAGCTAGCCGTGAGTTTGCCTATTTGGGATTATTTGTTTGTTATATACAACTGAAAGCACTGCACACTGCTGATTTTGAATCCACTAGCTTGTACTGAATGGCTCTCATCTCCTACATAAATGTGTGCCTATGTTGCTGAGATTAGATCTTACCGCATGCTTGCCAAGTTACTGCCATAGTAATTCGTTCGATTGTTGGTATTTGCTCATGATACCATACAAATTATTATTTTCTTTCGCCGAGACTTCATTGCACTGCTGGGAGCACATGGCTTCTTTGACAGGGATTCAGAGAAGCCTCTCAGTTGATGCAATTACAGTAGCTGTACAAGCTCTGTTATGGTGTTTGCAAATTATTTTACTTTTCTGCCCCTGTAGAAATTACATTGGACAAACTACATAATGCTCCTAGGTAATGTATTGAGAATTACGGCTATTGGCTGTACTCCTGGTCCAGGTCTAGAAAAATGGAAACCCATTATATTGATGATACCATAAGCTCGCTATATTGATGATACCAATCCGTATTGGTTATCGATAGAGCCAAGAACAAGCACCTTACTCGGTTTAATATCTGAATACAACTTAACTTTAGTTCCATTTTCTTTCTCAACAATTCATGTAAATAGGCTTGTACCACTTTTCTATACTTTTATAATGTACTGTACTACAGTACCTTCATCGATATTTTCCCCCATTACAAAGTAGTGTTCTTATTCCGTGCTTGTTCTTCCTATGGTGGCACGATGAACTCATTTGATTGTTTCCATAGCCAAATTGTACACGAACGCAATGCTACTGTCCATATAAAAATGCTAAACAAGATCAATTGATTGGTACCACTGAACAAATGGTACTGCAGTTTCTTGGCATGTGAACATACCTATAACTAGATATACTTGAGATACTGCTACTTCAACTTGATGAGAGATACAATTACAAAATCAGGAAC
Organism: Aegilops speltoides; assembly: GCA_021437245.1. Taxonomy (NCBI): domain Eukaryota; kingdom Viridiplantae; phylum Streptophyta; class Magnoliopsida; order Poales; family Poaceae; genus Aegilops; species Aegilops speltoides. The sequence continues at coordinate 86,276,772 of CM038146.1, read as the reverse complement.
CAGAAAGAGTACAATGAGGGCAATAGATAGCCAAAGATACAACAAATTAAGCAGTCATGAACATGTACTGCACACTTAAACATCAATGGTAGTAGCACTATCGGTGATGTCATCGGACCTACCGACTATGCCGAGGTGGGTGACCAAAGCCCAGATGAGAGTTATCAGCTCGCCGCCACGGGCGATCGCCTCCAAATGCCCATCGATGTTGTCTGACGGGGCGACATACAGGATCATCTCTGACCAAAAGACTGCGAGGGCCTTCCACGCCATCTCCTCTCCTTCTTCTTCAGTTAGCCCAACCAACCGCTCCGCAAGCCTCGCGCCATCCAAGAGCACCTCATGTTTACCCTCTGCACACAGCAACTCAATCAACCAGTTCCGGCACTCCAGCTCAGATGTCATCGACTGCCTAATTTTTTTGCCAACGAGTACACGCTTGGCATCTTTCTTGATGGCCTTGTATAGGCTCTTGCACCATTCATCATCTTCAGGAAGTAGCTCAGGACAGTGTGCCACCAGGTAGGCGCAATACTGCGATATGTGATTGGCAGCAGACATATGGTCAGAGTTGGATGGAGGTTGATGCGGTCGCGACCTTGCTCCAAGGATTGCCGTGGCAATGTGACATACAAGCATGATCTCGGTTGTACCTCTTTCCCCAAATGTCCAAATTATCTTGTTGTCGTCTTGCAGATGTAGGATCCTTTGGAAAGATGGCACATGACCACTGATTTGTCCTCTCTTGTAGCTGTTTCTCAGTGCACCAACGATAGCAGATTTCACTGCACTTGGTGTCTTCTTAGGTTGGCCTGCTAGATGAAGACGCTGAAGAAGAGCCATTGAAGTTTTCCTTGGGTGGAGCGCCAAAATTGAGGACTGACTTATTTTGTCCTCCGAATTCCTTGTGAACTTGCCTTTGATCCATAGCACACAACTAACACATCTCTACATGGTAGCAGATTGTCGCCTAGAACCATGCTTCACATATTGACATACCAAGGCTACTATAGTCCAGTTAGAGCAAATGTATGATACTATGTCCCTAACCTCGTTAAGCATAACTAATGCAGCAAGTATATACAATGGCATGATATCGAAGTACGGAGTTCCAAAAGATATTATTAAACTTCCTCCTCGTGTGCTCAAACTTCTTGAAGTGTCCGAAGAAATCTCGATACAGGAGATATAACAATTAATCTGCCCTTCCGGGTGACTGGTCAAGTTGACCAGGGGAATGGCACCACCAATCGTTATATCTTTCAAGACAACTAAGCTGTAACATATGCTCAGTATTGAAATGAATATGCTCACAATTGGCAGCCAACTTCTTGAATATGTGATTGGATGGGGTGAAAAATAATAATCATGAAGAAAAGAAAGCTCATGTGCAATTGCCGCAAATACTCTTTCACCATCATTATCTTCAAGCAACATTTGTCACAAGAAGTTACTGCCCTTGATGAAACCAACCTCAGTAATTGTGTACCTTGCAATTCGACACCGTAGCAAGTTTAAATAATGCGAATGAAAAGTATAATTCTTTTAGCTCTAGTGACTTTGACCTCAAAAGTGTGCCATTCAACCGCCAGACTTTATCAAAGGTCACTAATCCCTTGCTGTTCATATCACCTGTCACTCTGCTGGATATCCACTTGAATTTGTAGCCACAAGGCTTCTCCTGCACCTGCATGTTGTGCTCACCGGTAACTATAAGTGGAGGAGGTATATGCTCACTTTCTGACATAACAATATGGCCTCCATCTTGCAGTTGCTCCATGTATCCAACAATAAGACGAGGATTGCACCCAAAGGCTAATGATTTTCTAGCAATGCACCATGCATAATATTTCAGAAGTAATTTGACAAATATAAAACCAACTACCCCAAGAAGCAATAAGTTGAGATTGGGTTTTGAAATGAGCGAACCGTTAGGCCCTCTCTCTGGCGACGGCTCGGGCTCCCCGGCGCGGGCGCCTGGGGCTGTGGCCTCTGAGGGCTGGGAGGTGGTGCGGCGCGGCGCTGGGCCCTCCCCGGCGAGGGCGAGTCCGCGCTGGGGCGGGCGCTGGCGCCCGGTCGGGGGCTTCAGGCTCTGGCGTCGCTCGATTCGGAGGATGAGGAAGACGAGGCTTCGGTGGAAGAGGTACGTGACGCGCCGCCGGAGCGACCGTCGCTTGGTGACTTCTTGGCCTGTGCGCAGGCAGAAGGAAGCGGCGGCGCGAGGGAGCGTCGCCGGTTTGCTCCGGGCGGCAGGGGCTCGCGGGCGACCGCCGTTCGTGCGTGGCAGCCTGCTCTGCCCTCGGGCAGGGGCTCGTCGCCCCCCGGGGGTGCTGCGCAGGGCATTCGGGCGCTGGCGGCGAAAGCCCTCCTGGCTCCGCTGGAGGCGGTGGAGGAGTGGCCGAGCTTGCCGGTGCCGGCGGCGGCCGGCAGGGAGCTGGTGGCGGCGGTGGCCCCACTTGCAGAGGCGGTCGGATCGGCCCCGCGGCAAGCTAGGGTTGGCGGTCCTGGGCCTGGGACCGACGTGGGCCTGGTGGTTTGTGCTACGGCCCAATCGCCTGGGCAGATAGGGACTGGGGCCGGCCCTTGCGTGCGGGGGGGGGGGGGCGGCTCTGCCGGGAGTGGGGGGCAGGCTCCAACTGGGCCTGCGGGCCACTCTCGGCCTGCCTCGGATCTGCCACGGCCTCGGCCCAAGAAAGGTGCCTATATATGGCTCAGACGCGGCTGCCGCGACCCCTCATTAGGGTTTCCCGCAGCCAAATCTGAGGTGCGGCGCTGGTCTCACCTGGCTAGGGTTATCCACTCTGTCCCACCCCCCGGCCCCTCTCCATTTCGTTCGCGGCGGCGGTGATGAGCGGGCGGCGAGCGGAGAAGAGGCCCATGGAGCCCCCCATCTCGGACGGGGAACGGAGGCGTGAGCGAGATCTGCGAGAAAGGGCGAAGAAGGAGATGCGGGCGAGCACTACTAGGAAAAGGGCTATAGATAGGATTGATTCTAATGGCGCACCGTGGAGGCAGTGCGCCACTACTATATACTAATGGCGCACCTGTTCCAGATACGCCATTAGAGTGGAAGACACTAATGGCGCACCGTGGAGTGGGTGCTCCATTAGTATGATTTTTTTTCCATTTTCCCATACATACTAATGGCGCATGAGGCCTACAATGCGCCATTACTATATATAACTTCTAATGGCGCACCGTGGACAGGGTGCGCCTCTAGTATGTATTTTTTTCCATTTTCCCATACATACTAATGGCGCATGACTTCTACAATGCGCCATTACTATATATAACTTCTAATGGCGCACTAAGCAGGCAGTGCGCCATTACTCTAAATTTTGTTTTATTCTTTTTTTTGCAAAACTACTAATGGCGCACGCTCTTCTGATGCGCCATTAGTAACCAGGGTTACTAATGGCGCATGAGGAGAGGGTGCGCCATTAGTAACCTGGGACCAACAAGATATTTTGGACAGCCCACACCTACCCACTCACTTTCCCCACTTCATTCCATCCACCTCCTTCTCCAAGATTTCGCCATCTCCTCCTCCTCACCTCATTTCCACCATAGATTCAACAAAATTAAGTGGTGAAATTACCTATTTTGATAGGTAAGTAAGGAAAGCTATCTTCATGATATAGATCTATTTTTTTTCTCCCTAGCTCGCTCCAACAACGTGCACATGCACTTTTGTGGCCTAGCTAGATCTATGTATGTTTGTGGTGTTGCAAGTGTTTGTGGTGTTGCATATATGTTTGTGTTTGAAGGTACCGGTATTTGAAATATGCGATAGTTGCCAATATTTTGCGGAATGTTTTGATTCATTTCCGTTTCGAGAATTTTGGCACTATGCATTCTTTTGGTCCTATTTTAGGGAAGGTCATGCCAAATTTTTCTTGGTTCTAACATATCGTTTTGCTCTACCCGCAGCGACCATGGTCCGCATGATGGTGAAGGCATCGTGAATAGGTTTTGAGCTCCATGAAGGCCGAGATGCTTCAAAAGAACGAGACGGAGATAAGATGTCCATGTCGAAGATGCAAGTTGAAGAGCCTTATTGCGGACCCGGATTTCGGGCAGGTGCGGGACCACCTGCTCTTGCGTGGTTTCATGGATGGCTATCGGTGGCAAGGTGATGAAGATGACTATCAAGTCGTCCATGGCCGGGGCCGGGCAAGAAATGAGGAAGGGCAACAAGACAAGTACCACCGTGGCGAGGGCGGGCGAGAAGACGAAGAATCTCCAGGACATGATCACGACGGTGATCTTTGTACACGATCATCATGTAGAAGATGTCGTACATGATGATGAGGAAGATCAAGACGAAGGGCATGATCATGAAGATGAAGATGCCGGAGCAGACGACGATGGAGGCTGGGTGCAGGACCCTCATATTCAAGAGCTGGTTCTCAAGCGGACGGATAACGCAAGAGCTGCCGCCCGAGAGAAAGCCAAGCTGGATCAACTGGAGATAGATGCGGTTACTCCATTGTATGAAGGATGCAGGCGCGAGGATACCCGCCTGAAAGTAACGCTCATGGCTCTGGAGATGAAGGTAAAACACAAAATGACCGACGCATGCTTCGACGAGAACATGTCATTCTGGCACGAACGTCTTCCCAAGGGGAACAAGTGCCCGACCAGTTTCGAGGAGGCGAAGAAAATCGTGTTTCCTCTGGATTTACCGCACGTGAAATACCATGTGTGCATGAACAATTGCATCATTTATCGGGACGAGCACGCGGAGTCTACCATATGTCCGGTGTCTTGGCGTCACTCGATACAAGAAGAGGAAGAAAGCTCCTCGAAAATCGGTGTGGTACTTTCCGATCACTCCTCGTCTGCAGCGGTATTTCGCGGACCCTAAGGTAGCAAAGCTCCTGCGTTGGCACGCGGATAGGGAGGAGAAGAAGCGAAGATGACGCAAATGATCCGGAGATAGATAAAAAGAAAAGATGATGAGTCACCCTAAGGATGCGAGCGGTGGCAAGCGTTGAACTTCAAGACCCGAATTTGGGAAGGATCCAAGGAACATCGTCTTTGGCGCGAGCACCGATGGAGTCAATCCGTTTGGCAGCCGAGAAGCACACATAGCACCTGGCCTGTGTTTGTGTGGATGTACAACCTTCCCCTGGTTGTGCATGAAGAGGAAGTACATTCACATGAGTATGCTAATTGAAGGGCGAAACAACCAGGAACGACATCAATCTGTCTGGGGCTCTTGAAGGAGGAGCTAGACACGCTGTGGAAAACGCCAGCCAATACGTGGGACGCCGCAGAGAAAGAATATTTCCCTATGAGAGCCGCGACCGCTCACGACGGTGCACGACTATCTCGATTACGGATATCTCGCGGGCAGGTAGTCCACGGATTTTTGGATGCGTAAGGTGCATGGATGACACAACGATCGCCAACTAGATAGAGATCCGGGTCTTCAAAACCGTGTTCATGGGACATCGAAGGTGGCTTCGCGACGATGACCCGTGGAGGAAACGCAAGGATCTGTTCGATGGTGAAACCGAACCAAAACGCCCTGTCACGAGGAGCGGCGAGGAAATAGACAAGCTGTTGAAAAATTGGAAAGACCGCCACCGCCGGGAAAGATGCGAAGGCGCCAGAGCAGCTGCTGAAGGTATGGAAAACGAGGTCTGTTTTACGGGACTTGCCGTCATCGAAGATCCACCGTGTGCCTCACAGCCTTGATGTCATGCATATCACGAAGAACGTGTGCGAGTCTGCTTGGTACCCTGCTCAACATGCCGAGAGGACCAAAGATGGGCGAAAGCAAGGGCGACTTGAAATCAATGGGCATCGTGCAGGAGCTTCACGCTAATGATGATGATGATGATGATGATGAGGCGAAGCGGGACACGGAAAGTCATCGCAAAGGCAAAAGGCCAAGAAGACCGGAAATGACTACCCTCCCGCGTGCTTCACTCTAAGTCAGGAGGAGATCGAGCAGTTTTCACCTGCCTCCTAGGAGTAAAACTTCCTTACGATTACGCTGGGAAGATAAGCAGATACCTAGACCCAGAAAGCGAAGTTCAGCGGGATGAAGTCTCACGGTATCACGCGCTTGATGACGCAGATACTTCCAGTTGCAATCCATGGGATCATGGACGCGCACGTCCGTGAAACGCTATTTGGTCTGTGCAACTTTTTCGACGTCATCTCTCGGAAGTCGATTGGCGTGAGGCAACTCAGAAGGCTACAGGAAGAGATCGTGGTGATACTATGCGAGCTTGAGATGTACTTCCCGCCCGCATTCTTCGACGTTATGGTGCATCTGCTGGTCCATATAGTGGAGGATATCATCCAACTCGGGCCGACTTTCCTGCACAGCATGATGCCGTTCGAAAGGATGAATGGTGTCATCAAAGGATACGTTTGCAACATGTCACGTCCAGAGGGAAGCATAGCCAGGGCTTTTCGATCAAGAGTGCATCTCCCATCGCACGAATTATCTAGGCATCGAGAACCCGCTGGTCCGCCCGTCAGCAACAGCACCTCGGCAGGCTCGCTGGATGGGGTCACCATGAGGGTCGCCCGAAATGCATGTCGACTTCGAGGGTCGACTCGCCGACTTTGAAAGAGCAAACCTAGTCGCGCTACAACACATAGACGTGGTCGATCCTTGGGTGGTAGAGCACAAAACCTTTATTAAGAAGACGACAATGACCGAGGCCAACAGAGGATGGACGGAGATATACTCAAAGAGCACAACTCATGTTTCACGCGTTGGTTCAAGCGAAGCTTCGTCGTACCCTTTACATGAGGATTCTTCGCGGAAGAACAACTACTATTCGCCTTGTCACGGGCGCCGAGCACAACTCGATGACCTATGAGGCGCACGATATCAACGGCCACACATTCTACACCGAGGACAAGGACATGAAGAGCGATGGTTATCAGAACTCCGGGGTAACGATGGAATCCTACACCGGTAACGACAAGGACAGATACTACGGAAGGATCGAGGAGATCTGGGAGCTGAGCTACGCTGGAGAGAAGGTCCCGATGTTCCGTGTCAGATGGGCCAAAAACGTCATAAAAGAAGACCAGTATTTCACCACCATGGTTATACCCGAAGCCAAATCCAAGACCGCGGGCGCAGACGTCACCGCGAAAAATGAGCCATGGGTACTGGCTTCCCAAGTGGACCAATGCTTCTTCATTACCGACCCACCAAAGCCCAGTCGTGTTGTCGTGAGGAGAGGCAAAAGGAAGATCATCGGAATGGATGGAGTAGCCAATGAGCAAGACTTCGACAAGTACGGCGACCCGAAGATCGAACATGACGACGACGATGAAGTAGCAGCACACACCACAAGAAGAAGCAGGACCACCCTACCTAAAGGACGTCCGTTCCACAGAAGAACTCCGTTTGCGAAAAAGAAGGGCAAGAAGATTGTGAACAGAGATAGCTAGCTAAGACCGATTGTATTTAAATCGTAGTCTTCATTTCTCGATTGTATTTCATGCATGGGCACTTTTTGATATCATGAATATTTTTAAATTTCATGGGCACTTTTTGAATTCATGAGGACACTTGATCTCGATTCCCCCTCCATCTCGATCTCGATCCCCCTCCATCTCGATCGCACCCACACCCTCCCCCGCTAGCTCCACCCACTATTTTTATAAAAAATATTACACTGTTATAATTTAAACAAGTTTGAACATACTTAAACACAAATAAATATAAAAAACAGCATTTAAAATGCATAAAAAATATTACTATTATGATTTAAACATGTTTGTACATATTTAAACACAAATAAATTAAAAAACATCATTTAAAATGCATAAAAAATATTGGGGATCACAGGAATCGAACCCGGGACCTCCCAGTGTGTGTCTTTGCGTCTTGACCAGTTGGGCTAATGGGTGGGTTTCTGTAAATAGGGTTGGGCTGTAGATATGGCTATGAAACAAAATTCTAATGGCGCACCAAGGGTGGTGCGCCATTAAAATAGTCAGACTTATGGCGCACCTGCCGTAGTGCGCCATTAGAGTGCTTCCTCCACCTCTTCCCTCCGCCTCTCTCCTCCTCGCCAGATCCCCGCCCACTCGACCTAACTTTGCCCCAGCGCCGTCGCCGTCCCCTCTCGCCCCCTCGCCTCCTTCGCCATCCCCGAGCCGAGCGCCGCCTCCCACGCCGTCCCGAGCCGAGTGCCTCGACGTCCTCCCCGCCTAAGCGCCTCCCCCAGCGGCGCGCTGCGCCCTCGACGTGCTCAGACGCCCGGGAGGACCGCCACCGCTCGACGCCCTCGTCAAGGCCTGCCAGAGGACCGCCACCGCTCGACTTGGTCGCGCTGCCTCGGCTGCCTGAGTCGCCTCGACCTCCCAAGTGAGCACCGAGCCGCTTCCCCTCTTCCCCCTCTTTCTTTCCTTCTGATGTGTTCTAGGGTTGGGGGTTGGAGAAATTTGGTATTGAGAGAGACTAAAGTTCAGTATTGCCATGGTTACCTTGTTAATTTTAGTGTCAGTGTTCATATTAGATGTATATAGTTGTATACTGTAATTATAGGAAGGGTCCCCTGTTACCATGATTTTCTTTCTACACTTTTTTGTGTGGAGTTGAGTAGTGTGATGGTGGGTTTCTTATTATTGCGCTGTATGTAGAGTATCGTGTTAGCATGGATGGAATTCACTGCTAAAAATCACCTCTCGAATTTAGTGTGGTATTTGTCCATGGTATTGAAACTGATAGCATAGCATGTATTTGTCCATGGTTTGTATCATGCATACTGGATTGTGAAAACCATTAATTTAATACTAGTATTTTTTGATGCAAAGGGTTCTCATCAGTGACACAGTTTTGGTCAATCATTGTCTTGAGGTTGCCAGTGGGGAAGTTGTTTCTTCCCAGCGAACCTTGATGGACTGGTCGTGAGTAGCTGTTGTTGAAGAGTGAACGTTGGCCTATCGAATCTTTTGACCTCGGGTTGGGCTTGATTGGTAGAGTATTAGAACTGAGAAAAATGTACAAATGTTAGGTGTGATTAAGGCTAGTAAAGATGGAGTATGGCTCTTTGGGTAATCTGTGTTTGGCTGTATAGTCCTTTTTCAATGTGTTTTGTTCTCCTTCGCTCCTGTTCTTTCGGTTATGAGCTCTCAATACTTGTGTAATATGATTGCTGTGGGCTGTTTGAAGACATGTTGAATCGGGTTTATGTGTTATTTAGGATGAACTTCTTGCCATCGCTGTTAAAGCCTAAATACATTGTCTTTGTTACTTTTATGTATACATATTGTTGGTCCATTTCATCCATGATGTCTTTTGGGCTGTTTGAAGACTCTGTTATGTAGGTTGAATATTTCTTGCACTGCTGTTAAAGATGTTACCAGTCACATTTCGTGTCCACATTGTTTTTGTATGTAATTAAAATGTCAAATACACAACACCTGGCTGTGACAATTTGTAACTTGCTTAATTAGGATGAATTTTTGTTCTTCATTATAGTGTATACATCTAATTCAGTAAAAATAATAGGCATCACCTTACGTGTAAAAAGATGTCCGAACCTTGTCTATGCCATTGGAAGAGAAATTTCTGAGGATGCATAGATTTCTTTACTTCTGTTGCATTGCAGGTTCATCTTGTCTTGAAGCAAACAAATTAGCATTGGAGGCTCATCTTTGAGGCTTATCTTTATTACATATCGAACTTGCAAACAAATCTGTGAAAGACTTGTAAAGTTGTTGGGTTTTGTCTCCCACCATTGTGTCGTGATGAATTTGCAGTACCCGAGAGGCCCTTGAGTTTGCGGAATGTCGATTAACTTCCGTTCCGGCAAATTGGTACTCCATATGTCCTATTTTCAGCAAAGGTCATGCTGAAATTTTCCATGAATTTTAGCATGACTTTGCTAAAAATAGGACATATGGGGTACTTATGACTAATGCATGGGCCGGGGTATCTTAGTACTTAGTTAAGTAGGATCAACTGCCCTGCCATTCTTGCTGCATTAAATCATAGGTGGCAATAGAGCCAAGTGATTAGGCCCAACTTAGAATTATCCTTAGCATCGATAAACCCTAGATGATAAACCCAACATAGGTGGCAATAGAGCCAAGTGATTAGGCCCAACCCTAAATCATGAGACCATGATCTTGTTCCTTGACAATAACCATCTTTTGACCAAACTTTTTCCTATTTAGAGAGAAACATGGCCCACAACAATGAGGCCGGTGGTTCGGGCGGCAAGCAATTCTGGGAGATGTCCCAAGAGTTGGAGGAACAACAACCTCACCGCTATGATGACGCTGCGGAAGACACCGATCCTGATTACACAACCCCTAGTGGCGTCGGGGATGACACCACTGATGGTGCCGCCGAGGATGCCACCACTGATGATGGCGGCGCACACATAGATGGCAGCCAACCGAAGAAGCAAAGGAAGGACCGGCGCCCGAATGCGCTCCGCACCGTCAAGGAGGAATTCACTCAAGTGGACTCGGCGGAATCCAACGGAGCCCAAACATATAGTCAAGGGTATGCGGTTCAGCTCGGGTGCATTCTCCGAACACCGCCTCGATCAACACCGAGAACCTTAGGCATAAGGACCGAGGGAATTTGCGCAGCCTCCTCTTCACGGCTGCACGAACGATACAAGTTCCCGACGAATTTGAAAACACACGCCTCGTGGAATAGAGTGAACAATGCCGCCTCACGAAGATGAGCACGGCCCTGTCTACTTGGAGAAGCGGTGAAGAGAATGATTGATAAAGGTGATAGTTATGACAAGATCAAGGCGAAATATCATTTGATGAGCGAAGATGAGTACAAGGAGTTCAAGATCAAGTGCGAGCCCCGCAAGCTCGAATCAAGTCGATGGGGAAAGAAATGCGGAGTTGAACTTAGGGAACACAAACTCGGTCCCGGCGGTTATAGAGTGGCGGAGCCTATATGGGACAAGGAGGACGCGAGCGTGCCGAGCAAGGCCTATCGCCCGCCGAGAAATACAGCGGTGACAAGCGGACCGGGAACTATGTCGGGGCCGGTACAAGGAGGACCCGATAACAAAGGAGCTTACCACGGATCCAAGACCAGGGCACTTGAGCTTGTTACGTAAGGAATACACCCAGCGTAATTAGCTCCATATGGTTGCACTCTAATTAATCACCAATATTTCTAAATGGCTCATGTTCCTTTCGCAGACAATGAAAGCGATGGCTGGGTCGTCTAAGAGCTCCCTTCGACACCCCTTTAAATAGGGCGTTGAACGTAATGAAAAAGAAGGATAAGCTCGATAAGCCGACGTCACCTGGTCGTGTGGCGGCAAAGGCTTGTCCACAAAATGGGGTCATACTATACCGCTGGTGTGCGGAAGGAGAAAAGGCCAGCTCGGAAAGCCGACGCGCGAGGTTGAAGCACTCAAGGCACAAGTGGCGCGGATTCGGAGCTTGTCCAAGAGCAAGTGGAACAACAGCTGGAAACGGCTCGAAGCCATGGTGCCTACGTTGATTCATGGGCTGACGACGTGGATTGCGGCGGCCAAAGGGCCTCCCGGTTCCCATCTTCATGGCCAAGAACTCGCCTGTGTGGCGGCGGCACCATTGGTGTCTCCGCGGCGGCGACATTGGTGTCTCCGCGGCGGCGCCATTGGTGTCTCCGCGGCGGCGCCATTGGTGTCTCCGCGGCGGAGCTATTGGTGTCTCCGGCGGAGGCGGTATTCGTGTCTCCAGCACCGCACGGTATTGGAGCTTAATGCACCCGGTGTCGCCGACCGCACCTCGCCAGAAGCGCCCCTCCGTCGATTGCCGCCCGCCGTTGGCGGTGCCTGCTCGACATTAGCCGAGCTTGACGGCATCACGGTAACTAAGCCTCTCGGCCGATGACTTCATCTCCTTGCCTTTGATGGGCATCCTCGACGCCTACACATGTTTTCGCAGGCACCGCCGACGCGTTTGCACTCTTACGCACTTCGTGGGCGCCGAGTTGGTCGATGTCGCCAAGGGCAAAATCGCTCAACCGGCAACCCCATGTTCCACGGTAATCCGATGCCACCCACAATGTATAGGGTTGAAGTGGTCCGGTGCTGCCGAGCTGCGACGAGTTGTTACCTCCGATTCGACCAGCTGGGGCGACGAAGAAGATGAGATGACCCTCGGCACTGCATAAACTGGCCCTGCTATGGCGAAGAGCAGATTCGTTTGGGGCGGGGACACCACCCCACGATAAGACCGCCGATCGTGCGGCGCCAAGCCATGGCAAGAACGCAGTAACGCTACCGACCTGCCGGACATCCCTATGGCACAGATCCGGACAGCCCTATGGCACAGATCCGGACGGCGACGACAACGACGACGGTACATTTACCAAAGTTGACAAGTACTTTGTCGAACATGGGTACGCCGACGATTTCTGCGGGCCTCTTTCTCAAGAACCCAGCCAAGACCACCGCGATCTAGCTGGTACGGCGGAGAAATCCAATTGCAACAAGCGCCGTCGGCGTTCAGTTCTCGAGACACGCCCAGCTCCCGTTTTCACCGAGCCTCGAGATAGCTGAGGCGCGAATATTATCAGCCCCAACACGCTGAAGAAGGCGGTCGTGAGCGTAACTCGGTCCCATTACAGGAGATCAAGAAGAAGGGCCGGAAATGAAAGACTAACAAGGGCGCCGGTGCGAGCCAGCCGACACCGAGTTCGATCCGTGCTCAGGACGGGCCACCTTCACCTAAGGATATCTCGAGGAGGGTGCATGTGGCGGGTAGGGCGATGCTACCGCCAAATATGTTGAATGCTGCAACCGGTGCTATGCGGAGTCTGCATGACAGTGTTCTGATTTTGGAGAAGCGGCGCCTCGTAGAGAAGGATGTGGCATACCGGTTTTCGTGGCCAAGGTGCCGAGAGCAAGGGCTTTGTGGATGGCGACATCGGGGTATGATCGTCCCCGGTTTGATGACATCTTTGCTATGAAACCTTCATCCGCTGCACTACACCGTCGCTCGGCTGTTTTTGCCGAGCATGCGATGCGGATCATTAGAGACAATACCCGGACATCATGATAGTCGACCCCTTCTACATGCGTGCCAAGCACTTGAGCAGCGCTGGGACCGCCAAGTTGCGAGTTCACACCTCAAGGCGTCATTCGCAAACGCAGATAAGGATAACTTCCTTGTGCCTTACTTTCCGAGTAAGTCATCCCTTAACCGCCCGTAACATATGATTTCTTAGATTTCGATCGTTCTTTTTTTCTAACATTCCGTGTTCGTGCGGTGACACACATTGCACACTCATCCTCTTAAGCCGAAATATTCCATGGCCACGATTTCAACCGAACCATAACTCCATGATAGACTACACAAATGTGAAGAAAGTTCTTGATGATGTTCTCCTGCCACGCCAAATCTGGAGGCACCTTCACCAGACAGTTCATAAGCACGGCAAGCACATCTTCTCACACAATACGAAGTTCGCTGCGTCAAGCAGCCGCCGGGCGGTCGAAGGATGCCTACTACGCCCTCCATCACATGCGGCGATCGTAAGGACCATCATCACCTTCGCTACCAGATAATCTCAAAGATTGGGCGCGAGCTTGTCGGCAGTCCAGACGCGGACCTCGGACAAGAATTCTTCGCATCCGATCGGAGTTTGCGGACATCATCCATCAAGATGTCCTTCATACGTCGGGCAGTTCTTCCCGTAAATCAACCATCCAACAAAGTGAGATAGATGGAATGCTACAAATGCAGGGTGACAATGACCGCGATTTCATGACCATCGCGACAGACGGCGGCTTCATCCACGCCCCGTCCGATGAGTCGAGTCGAAAGTAGTGATGTGTAGTTCGAAACATTGATTGGCTCATGTTGTAATTAAACTTTTAATGAATTCGTATGTCTCTTTGGTTTGGACGGTTGTTCAACTTAGATGTAATCGATGCTATTTTATTAGTAGGACCATGAATCGTGTTATTAATGTCTTGCTTTTCTCTTCCGATCCTTTTGTTGCATACTTACACATTGCTTATGTATTGTCTGTTGTTTGGCTTGTGCATAGAGATGCCGTCGTATGTCGTGGTACAAGGGTAAGGTTCCGAGTCTACGATGATGGGAGGAGTGTCGGAGACAGGTTCACCGCTTCAGCGGTAATAGTTACAAAGGGTACACCACTAGGGCGGAGGCCGAATCTAGATACGCCCGCTATCTAGCAGGAGAGAGGAGGAGCGTTGGAGGAACCGGATGAAGACCAGTTTGATCGCGATGATGCTCATCGTGATGACCACACTCTCTTCTATGTGATGGTAGTTTAGATGATCGATATCGACTTGTAATGTGAAGGCAAACTCGATACTCGCGGTCTTGAGACTTGTAATGTCTTATCTTTGTCCGGTCTTTTGAATCCGGAGACTAATATGATGAATTGTATTCGGAGACTAATCTTCTATTGTATTTGATGAATCTGATGTTGCTGTGTGCTGCTGTCTATATTCTATGCAATAATATATTTTGTAATCTGTGCAAAAATCAGAAAAGCAAAAAAAAACCTAATATTCATACTAATGGCGCACCACAAAAGACACTAATGGCGACTTGTGATCATCACACTAATGGCGCATTTACTGGTAATGCGCCATTAGAATGCCATAGCACATTTGTACATATGGCCCCTGGGAGGCATTCTAATGGCGCACTGCAGGCTATACTAATGGCGCAGTAGGCGGTGCGCCATTAGAACACCAGATACTAATGGCGCACCGGCAGTGCGCCATTAGAATTTAATTCTAATGGCGTGATGCCAGTGGCGCACTGGCAGTGCGCCATTAGAAGGCAAAACCAGTGCGCCACTAGCTTGCCTTTTCCTAGTAGTGGAGGGCTGGTGGACGCGGCGAGCGGAGCGCGGAGCAAGAGGGGCGCAAGGGGGATTGGGGTCCTCCTCCCCCGTGGTGGATCCAGCAGCAAGAGCGCAGAAAGAAGAAGAAGGAGATGGCGCGGCGCAGGGAGCTTGAGCGCAAGTCAGCGGATCTCCCCAACTACGGTGGGGGCCATGGAGATCCCCTGACCAAGAAGCCTAGGGCGGCGTCTGACCCTCTGGCGGTGGCTCTTCCCCCAGGCGCGAAGGGCACGGCGGGCGAGCCCATCCCGGTGGAGGACGCGTCGGAGGCTATGGAGGTGGAGTGCTTCAAGTGCGGGCGGCTTGGGCACTACCAGTCAAAGTGCAAGTTTTAGCCTTTGTGTGTGCTTTGCAAGGAGGAGGGGCACGCATCTGCTCACTGCCCGACGCGGGGCCGGCAGCCTAGTCTGCAGATCATGGGCAGTGCCATCTCCGGAGAAGGTTTCTTTTGCTTACAGTTCGAAGAGGAGGTGGAGGATGAGTGCCCCCAGAAGCTATCGATGGGCAACGCAGCAATCTTGTCTGCAGAGCCGGGCCGCCTGAACTTGCGGATCCTTGAGTAGGAGCTCAAGCACATGGTCACCGGAGATTGTGACTGGCAAGTCTCCCAAGTTGGCGGCGATGACTTCATGGTGGTGTTCCCCTCCGCGGATCTCCTGCACATGGCTCGTAGGAGCGGGAAGTTGTTCCTCTCCATCAACGACATCACTGCTAGGGTGCGTGATGTGACCCACGAGGTGGTTCCCCCGATGGTTATGCCAGAAGCTTGGGTGCGGCTCCACGGGATCCCGGAGAAGCATCGCAAGACTGAGCGTATTAATGAGGCATTCAAGATGTTGGGCCGGCCAATTGTGGTGGATGAACTCTCAATCATCAAAGTGGGCCCGGTGAGGATGAAACTGGCGTGCAAGTCCCCGGCCAAGCTGAACGGTACGGTGGAGGTGTGGTTTAACCACGAAGGCTACCAGATTAGAGTCGAGCTGGAACAGCCCCTGCGCAGGTTGGGGCCTAGCGGAGGGGCTCCTGGGGCGGGTCCCTCAGCTCCGACGACTGACACCCACAACGGCAGCAACGGGAATCCCAAGGCTGGCCCATCTACGGGCAACCCCTCCAAGCCTGCTGCTAAGGGTGCGGGGCTGTCTAAGGCTGTGGTGGTGGCGCCAACGAAGGGTCCGGCGGGCTCTGGAGCGAAAGCTGACAGGCTTGACACGGTGATGTGTGAGGTGGCTGACGATCAGGATGACAGTATGCAAGACACGTCCATCGACACGGAGACTTGGGAGAAGTTGGGTGTTGTTGTGACTCAAGATACGGCGGTGAGCCTCCCCCCTTGCCCGTTCTCTGGACTCGTCCTTCGAAGGGCTGGGTGGGACGGCGAACCTTCCTCTGGTGGCCATGGAGAATGCGGCCGCGCCTGTCTCCCCGCAGCCTGTCGGGGGAGCGGGGGCGGAGCGTGTCCCCTTGGAGGCGGATCCCACCCCGGCTTCCGAGCGGCGTCTGTCAAGTGGCTCCGGTCGTCAGAACAAGAAGACTGCTGGGCGGAAGAATGCGAGCAAACCTGCGGAGACGGCCGTGATGGGATCCGGGTCTGCGTTGGGAGGCGAACTGGGGGCAGAGTTGGCGGCGGCGGGTCCGGCGTCCAAGGCCAAGCGTACAAGGGCTACTCCGGTGGCGTCTCGAGCTCCTAGCGTGCGTGCCAAGGCTGCTTAGGGACATGACGCCCTCGAAAGCGCCAAGCCGCCGACGCGCATAAAAACATGGACATCACAGGTAACCCACCACCCTCTTTCAAGATTCTGAATGCTTTCTCCAACGAGCACCTTGGTGAGATCCTCCATGATAGCGGAGTCGCGGTAGATTCCTCGCATTTAGACGTTATTTCGCTTGTGCGCGCACGCGAAGATGCTTAGGCTGCCCTCGCGGCAGCCGCTGCTAGGGCCGCCCAGATCCAGAGTGTGGAAGGAGGGCCCACGGCACCAGTAGGGGCTGGTGATGTCATGGTGCCCATCGAGGGAGACGAGGCCAGGGCGGCCTCGGCCCTGCCCTCTTCCAGCCGCGCTCCGGCTCGGAAACGAGTGGCCAAGGCGGTGAGCTCTCGGGGAGTCCGCCTTCGTAATCGTATTATCTGATGCGGTACTTATTCTGGAATATACGTGGGTGTGGGCATTCGGGTCGGCGTACGCAGCTGCGCGAGTACATGGCTAAAGAACGCATTGACTGCGTCGCGCTCCAAGAGACGATTAAGGTGGACTTTTCGTATAGGGACCTAGTTGCGTTTGACCCGCTTATGCGTTTTGACTGGTTCTGGGCTCCTTCGCTGGGCCTCTCTGGTGGCCAGCTGATGGGCTGTAATAAGGATGTCCTCGAGGTCATCGATTGGGAATCTGGTGTGTTCTTCATTGCTGCCATGGTCAGACACCGGGTCTCTTTGGCATCTTGGGTCATCGTTAGTGTGTATGGGCCAGCTAACCACGTGCGCTCTGCTGAGTTCTTGGGAGAACTCTTAGCATTGGTGGGGGCCAAACAAGCGTCTAACCTTCCAATCCTAGTTGGTGGTGACTTTAACTTGATTCGCTCGGGGATGGACAAGAACAATGGTAACATTGACTGGACAAGGGTGTCCATGTTCAATAACGCCATCGCGGCGGCAGCCCTCAGAGAAATTGCGCGTACCGGGGCTAGATACGTGGACGAACAGGCAGAGGGATCCTGTGCGCTGTGTCCTGGACCGTGTCTTCTGTTCAAGCGACTGGGAGACTCTTTTCCCCCTGTGTACCCTAGTGGCAGAGACACGCATAGGATCAGACCACGTCCCGCTGATCCTCTCATCAGGGGAGGAGAGTAAACGCCGGAGTCGTCGTTTCTTTTTCGAGACAGCGTGGTTCGAACATGAAGGTTTCGACCAACTTGTCCTGAACCGATGGACCCTGATTGGTAATCAGGTTGGTAGTCAGAGAGGACCAGTTGAGTTTTGGTTTTCGGCAGCTGCTGCCCTGCGGGCTTTCCTCAGGGGCTGGGGAGCCAATCATGGTAGTGAGTCCAAACGGGCCAGAGAGCACATTGTGGGCGAAATCGCCCTCCTCGATGCCCAGACGGACATCAGATCCTCCTCTGGGGACGAGTGGGAGCTCAGATATAACTTAGAGAACCAAGTCCTGACTATTCTCAGAGAGGAGGAGGAATATTGGCGCCGCAGGGGCGGCGTCAAGTGGGTTGTTAAGGGTGACGCCAACACAGGATACTTCCATGCGTACGCTAACGGGCGGAAGCGCAAAAGTACGATTCTTAGACTGCAGTCCAAGGGCGGAACTCTGGTCACTCAAAACGAGATCGTGGCACACATCTTTGCCTTCTTTGTGGAGCTGTTGGGGACAGCTGAAACAAAGAATCTAAGCCTCAGAGAGAACCTGTGGGGTAGCAACGAGCGAGTCTCGCAACAAGAAAATGATGCCTTGATGGTGTCCTTTTCACCTCAAGAACTTGACCGTGCGATAGAAGGGATGAAGAATGGCACGGCCCCTGGGCCTGACGGCTGGCCGGTGGAATTCTTCAAACGGTTTTGGCCAGCACTTAAGGACTTGTTTTTGGCGATCCTCAACGGGTTTGCGCTAGGTACGGTCGACCTGGCAAGGCTCAACTACGGCGCAATCTGCCTGATCCCCAAGGTTAAAGGGGCTGACACCATCAAGCAGTTTCGGCCGATCACGCTCATCAACGTCCCTTTCAAGATTTGCGCAAAAGCCTACGCATCCAGATTAGCACCGGTCGCTCAACATGTTATTAGCAAAAGCCAGACCGCCTTCCTGAAACGCAGGAACATCCTGGAGGGGCCTATTGCCCTCACTGAGGTCATTCACGAGGTGAAACGTACGCACGGACAGGGTGTCTTTCTCAAGCTTGATTTTGAGAAAGCGTACGACCGAGTAAACTGGGAGTTTATAAGGGAGGTGCTCCTCAAAAAGGGTTTTGAGGCAGGTTTTGTACACCGTATCATGCACCTGATCTCGAGTGGCAACACTTCGGTCATCGTCAATGGTGACATGGGCAAATTCTTCCGCAATCGGAAAGGCCTGCGACAAGGCGACCCCATTTCCCCCATAGTCTTTAATTTCGTGGCGGACGCCTTGGCGGCCATGCTGTCCAAAGCCAGGGAGGCGGGACACATCAAAGGGCTGGTGCCGCACCTCATCCAAGGTGGGGTGACGCACCTCCAATACGCCGACGACACCTTGCTGCTTTTCAACCCGGACGATCACATCATTGCCTCGGTTAAGCTTCTGCTCCTAGCCATTGAGCTCCTTTCCGGACTCAAGATCAATTTCCATAAGAGCGAAGTTATCACCATGGGGCTTGATGGTTGGCAAAGCACTCGTGTCGCCAACCTGCTTAATTGTAAGCTGGGGAGCTTCCCAATTAAGTACCTTGGGCTTCCCATTTCGCACCGCAAACTTTCCATTTTAGAGTGGGAGCCTCTTTACGGGAAAGTGGCCAATAGAGTAAGTCCGTGGAGAGGTAGATTTTTGTCGTCTGCTGCTAGGCTCATCCTGACGAACTCGAGTCTCTCCTCCCTCCCTCTTTTCACAATGGGGATGTTCTTACTTGCTAACGGTGTGCACGCCAAGCTGGACACACCTAGAGCCCGGTTCTTTTGGGAAGGAGCCGGAGTTAAGAAAAAGTACCATCTGGTTAGGTGGGCAGCAGTGTGTAGGCCAAAAAAAATTGGCGGTTTGGGAATCCTCAACTCCAAACTGATGAATGTGGCCCTCCTTGCCAAGTGGTGGTGGAAGTTGGCCCAAGATGAGGAGGGGCTCTGGGCCAGTCTGTTAAAAGCAAAGTACTTCCCAAATGGGAATCCCTTCGCCGCCCCAGCCAACGGGTCCACCTTCTGGAGAGGGCTTCAGGCGGTGCGCCCGGCCTTCGACTTAGGCGCTAAATTTGTGGTTAATAATGGCCAATCAACCAGGTTTTGGCTAGATCACTGGCTCGGCGATTCCCCCCTTTTGGCAGAGCCACCCCACCTTGTATAGGCTGGCCACTGACACTAACATCCTGGTCGGCGAGGCTCTCAGGACCGCCCCTCCGGCAATCCACTTCATGCGGACCCTTTCGATCGCGGAGAGTGAGTCCTGGAATGAGCTAAGTCAGTTGATCGGGGTCAACCGTCTTGGTACTTTGAGAGACACGGTAGAATGGAGCCTGACTGCTTCAAAGAAATTTTTGGTGAAATCCTTGTACTATAAGCTAACTGCAGGGCCGGTTCTGGACATAGCTAAGGGGCTTTGGAAGGCAAACCTACCCCTGAAGATCAAAATTTTTATGTGGCAAATGTTCCGGAACCGACTGCCCATGTCGGATAATGTTGCTAAACGCAATGGCCCGGCAGATGGTACCTGCGCGCTTTGTGGCTTGGCCGAGGATGCCAATCACGTGTTCTTTAGATGCCACTTGGCCAGGTTCGCTTGGAGAGCGGTTTGGGAGGCTTTCCATGTGGCCTGGAACCCAGCGTCGGGTCACCAACTGGCCTCCCTTCTTAAGGCCACTCATGGGACCTCGCGTAGGATAGCTTGGCGATGCGTAGGGGCGCTGCTTTGGTCTATCTGGATGATCCGGAACAAGTTTACGATTGAGAAAAAATACCCTCGGCACCCAGCGGATGTCATCTTCAAATGTCACTTGTTTTTGCAGAACTGGACACCCCTGGGGAAGGAGCGCGATGCTGAGCACATGTCAGCAGCCATGGGGAGCATCAAGGAGATCCAGACGACGGCAAGACAGATGCCAGCAAGCTGATGAGATGTTGCGAGGGCTTTTGGTGGTTTGATCATGTGTTTGACGCTTCGTTTTCATGATCTTTTGTATTCTGTGATGTGTCGAACTCAGTTGTGTTTCGAGCCGTGCGAGGCTCGTCCGAACCTGTTGTTGATGTGCGTTACCCTGTTTAGTTGGTGATCTATGTACTTCTGGCCTTTGGGCTTTATTAATTTAAAGCCGGACGCGTCCAGCGTCTACGTTCCAAAAAAAAGAAGCAATAAGTTGCCGAAACTTGTGAGAACAAACATTTTGGAGGTGTATATCCCTAGGTAGCAAGTCCATAATGCTTGAATAAGTAGCGTCATATTGGGATGAATGCTTCGACCTTCCTTAGCATCAGCTGCCACTAGTGCAGTGGTATTGATACCAATAATGAAGACAAAACCCGTCCATATAAGGATGAAGATTATGTGTAATCCTGTATAACATTCCCCTTTTATGAGCAACTCACCATAGTGTAGTATGCTGGTCAACTTGCCAACGCCTAAACCGCTGGAAGAGACAATATAAGAGACAATGGGCAAGAACAATATGGTGGCAGCCAGGTAGATGAAGCGCATCAGTGGATTGTGCCGGTAGCGATGGCCATAGGCGCCTATACCGACCATGAACTCCATCAAGATGGCGTTAACCACTATGAGAGCATTGACTCGCGTGATTGGCCCTCTTAGCCCCATGTTCTCATTGAAGTAGTCCAATGCATCACTGGAGCAGGTTTGGTTCAGATTAGACATGTTGGACACGCGAGGTACCTGGATGTCAAATTTGAACATAATTAGTACGAGTTTTTTTTTGAGAATTTGAATGAGTTCTGTTTTTGTTTTTGTTTTGTGAAATAGCATGACGTACGATAAATCATAAAGATTCTACCTAAGGAAAACAAGCAATAACCACTATCGATAATACCTAAGATTCTATCTCCTGTCGCCTGTACTGATATGGAACACGGGGCCTGTGCAATTCTGCCCCCGCAAGTGGCTGCTAGATTCTGTGGTTGCCGCACGCCGCCACCGGAACCCGCCGCCGCGGACAGGCGCTCCTCCCCAGCCACCATACAGTTCCTTGACCCAGCTGTGATCTCCATCGCCGACGATCCCACCGCGCCGGCAGGGGGGCAAAGGAGACCGGCCGGGTTTTCCCAGCCTCGGCTCCTGCTGATGGATCGGCCCCTGCTGACAGCCCGGCTGCTGATGACGGCTCGCCGGCGGCCATGCCTGAGGCCGCGCCTGCTCCAGCCGCCTCCCCTCGCCGAAGCTCGCGTATCCAGCAGCTCTATGATGGGGGGAGGGTGGGCTCTGTGGAGCGTGCCTCCAAGCGGAAGGCCTCCTCCAACCCCTCTGACGGCGGGGCTTCCCGTCGCCGCCCTCCAAGTCAAAGGAGGCGCAAGGATCTGCGGGCGGCGGACCTCGTCGAGCTGCCACTTCAAGGCACCCCGAGGCCACTAACCAGAGGCCAGGCCAGGCAGCTCGCAAGATGCTGTGACCTGAATGCGGATCTGGTCCTGTCTGATGCATCCCACTCGGACAACGCGGGTGGAGTCTCTGCTACCTCTGAGTCCAGCAGGTCCGCACATGATTAGATGCTTCTGTAGCGATGTTCGATCGAAGGATTGCCATGCCAGCATGCTAGTTCATCTTTCTACTCTCTGTAGTATCTCTGTGCTCGTCTCGCATCATCTTGTATGGCCCTCAAGGGCCTTGTATCTGCATTGTACTGCATGTTTCCCTTTCGTATCAGTCTTTTCTCCTAGATCATGTAAGCTCCTACATGTAAGCTCCCACGAGCAACCCAACCTCTATGCTAATGCAATGAGATGCTTTCCCTTCAATTATGCGCATAACTAGTTGGAATGTTAGAGGACTTGGTGATTCTGACAAATGCTCCCTAGTCAAGGACGCTCTCCTGGCTAGTAGATCGAGTGTTGTTTGCTTGCAGGAGTCTAAGCTGCAGACAGTGGACAGGAGGAAGGCTGCTGCCTTTCTCCCTCACAACTTGAAGAACGTTGCTTATATGCCTGCCTCAGGCTCCTCGGGGGGGATCATTGTGGCATGGAATGATGACTTGCAGGGTGTGGAAGTGGCCAAAAACAGATTTTGTGTCACCATGCAGTTCCAGTCAAACAGTAACAATAACAACTTTGCACTATCTGCTATCTATGCTCCATGTGAGGAGGGTGATAGACCACAGTTTTTTGAAGCCATGTCTGAGATGGCTGCGACAGTAAGTGGACCCTGGATTCTTGTAGGGGATTTCAACATGTATAGGTTTGAGCATGAAAAATCTAAGGGCAGAAGAAACTGGGCACTCATGAACAGCTTCAACTCCTGGATTCGAGAGCATGCACTAGATGATATTGAGATCTCTAACCGCACGTTTACATGGTCCAACAAAAGGGTGCAGCCAACTCTTGTAAAACTGGACAGAGTTCTTGTCAATGCGGAGTGGAACTTGGGCTTCGCGGACACAACAGCGACTGCCCTACCAGCCACAACATCAGATCACATTCTCATTGGAATAGACATATGCAGGGAGGCGCCCAAGTGCTCGTTTTTCAGGTTTGAGAACCATTGGCTGCTGATGCCGGAAGCAAGAGAATTGATCAATGAGAATTGGCAAAGGGGCAGTCGGATTTTTGCCTCAATGGCAACTCTTCTAAACTTCAAGCTGAGACGGGTCAGGGCTGCTGTGAGGAAATGGGACAGGGCCAAAAAACCACTGCAGCTCACTCTGGATAATTGTAAACATGTGGTTCAGTTTCTGGATACAGTGGAGGAACGGCGCCATTTAACAAGGCTCGAGATCTCATTAAGAAAGCATGCGAATGGAAAAGCACAAGAGCTCATCCTCTGGCAAACAATGGCATGGAGGCGCCGCGCAAAGATTCGGGGTTGCAAGCTCGGGGACGAGAACACACGTTTTTTTCATGCTGCGGCCAACCAGCATCACAAAAAGAACAAAGTGAGGCTCCTAATACAAAACGGAGTCCAGTTTTTTGGAGACAATGACAAGCTAAGGATTGCAACAGAGTACTACAGGGCTCTGCTGGGACAAACATCCCCCTCTTTGCCAACAATTGACCTATCACAGCTATATGACAGTGCTCATCTTGGGGTGCTGGAAGAACCGTTCACATGGGCGGAGATTGTTACAGCAATCAAGAAGAGCCCGAATAACAGGAGTCCGGGACCTGATGGCTTCACAAACGAATTCTACAACTGTTTCAAAGAGGTTTTGAAGGAGGATCTGATGCGTTTCTTTCAAGAGTTCTATGAGGTGGGTAGCAGCTTGCACGGCATCAATGTGGCAAACATTGTGCTTATACCTAAAAAGGATGCACCAACGGATATCAGAGACTTCCGCCCCATCTCCTTGGTACACAGCTTGCCCAAACTGATAACCAAAGTGCTTGCCGCACGACTGCAGTGACTCCTCTCAGCCATGATCCATCCGCTGCAATCAGGTTTCTTACCAGGGCGATGCATTATTGAAAATTTTATTCTAGCAGCTGAGTTGGTCCAGCAAGCAGCCAAGAGAAAGAAGCCTATGATTGTTCTGAAGCTGGATTTTCGGAAGGCTTTTGACAGTGTCAGTTGGGATGCCCTTCTACAAATCCTTCAAGCAAGGGGTTTTGGGAACCGTTGGAAACATTGGATCTCCAGCATATTCAAGTCAAGCTCCTCTCAAGTCCTTCTCAATGGCTAGATTGGGGAGAAGATACAATCCAAATGTGGTCTCAGGCAGGGGGATGCACTGTCACCTTACCTTTTTATTTTAGTCGCTGATGTTCTGCAAAGGTGTTGTGACAAAGAGTATCAAGCTGGTCTGCTCAACCATCCGCTGGGGGGGGAGGGGCCTTTCCCTGTCCTACAGTACACAGACGACACCCTCCTTTTGATACAAGGGGATACACAACAAGTTGGCATGATAAAGAGGGTCCTTGAATCTTTTTCAGCCTTCACTGGCCTGTCTATTAACTTCCAGAAGAGCTCTTTCGTCCCTATTTGCGTGGATCCGACAGTTTGTCAACAGATTGCTCAAATACTGCAGTGTCAACCGTCTGCCTTTCCGTGCACTTATCTTGGGCTGCCGCTCTCAGCACATAAGATCACCCACGGGCTGCTAATACCTGTTATTCACAAAGTGGACAAGCGCCTCTCAGGTTGGCTGGCCACTTCCCTATCTTGGGGGGGGACGGCTCACGTTGATTAATGCTGTCCTGGCAGCGATCCCCAGCTACTTTATGAGCTGCTTCATTTGGCCGAAGCAATCACTACAGCAACTAGAGCAGATTATAAGGGGCTTTCTGTGGCAAGGAATAAACCACGCTAAAGGTGGGCACTGCCTGGTGGCATGGGACTATGTTACTTTACCGCAGCAAAATGGAGGCTTGGGAGTACGAGACCTTGATGCACATAACCTGGCAATGATAAGCAAGATTATGACAAAGATTCTGCAGCCCAGTGATGTACCATGTTACCAATGGTTTGCATCAACATATTGTCATAGAGAGATACCACTTGCTGTGCGCAATAAGGATACTGCTATCTGGCGCGGCATCAAATCTTCCATGCAGTTTGTCATACAGACCACAAGGTGTGAGCTTGGAGATGGCACCACTATATCTTTCTGGTATGACCTTTGGACGTTGAGTGGCCGGCTATCCAACTCCTTTCCAACCCTATTCACCTTTGCTAGGAGCAAGTCTTGCACAGTTGCCTCACAGTATGTCTCTGGACAATGGATAATCCAGCTTCATCCCAATCTATCCTACACAGCGCTGCGGGAACTTGAACGACTAACCCAGGTACTTAGTACCAACTCACCAACAAATGCTAGAACAGACGTCAGGAGACCAATCGCCTTTGACAACAGGATTTCTACGACTTTCTTCTACAAGATGCTCACATTCAGAGGCAGGGACTGTCCGCTGGCTAGCTATGTTTGGGACCGTATCATTCCCAAAAGGCATCGTGTCTTTCTATGGCTGGCCCTCAAGGACAAGCACAACACACGGAATAACATGATAAGGAAGCACTGGACGAGGCTAGTAACACATAACGGTTGTGATCTATGCCCAGCAGCCGAGACTATGCACCACATTCTGCTTAGGTGCAAACTTGCACAAACTATCTGGGCAAAGGCTGGTCTTCTGGAGTTGGCAGTTTCATGTGAGACTACAGCAGATTTTGTGGGCTCTGACAGACCAAAGGTGGAACATGGCAATCTCTGGAATGTTTTCTTGGCAGCTGCTGCTGTTGCGCTTTGGAATGCTCGGAATGAGTTAGTCTTCCACAACAAGTGCTGGACATCTAGAAGGGTGCTGGTCGAGGCGGCCAACCTGATCAAACTATGGACTCTGCGAGCACCCGAGGGAAATGTCAGGGAACGCTTATCTCTCTGGGCTGATGGAATGGTGCGAGAATAGCTGCACAGTTTTTCCTTTTCCCTTCCATTCTACCCTCCCTTGTACTTCCTATCAGGCTTGGCGTTGGCCTGCTGCACGTTCTGTGCAGCGCTCATAACGCCTTCATGTAAAACGACC
This sequence comes from Aegilops speltoides, assembly GCA_021437245.1. Classification (NCBI taxonomy): domain Eukaryota; kingdom Viridiplantae; phylum Streptophyta; class Magnoliopsida; order Poales; family Poaceae; genus Aegilops; species Aegilops speltoides. The sequence goes on along the minus strand of CM038146.1, from coordinate 86,250,577 downwards.
TTGGTCGCTCAGGCTTCGGCCTGTTTTGAATGCATAAGGTAGAACATGATCTACCTTTTCTTTCAAAAAAAAAATAATACCTAAGAAAACAGATCTAGGATGACTGGTTCATACAGGAAGAGAATATAGAAATAATGAAATAGTCAACTACCAGTTGCATGTGATTTATTGTACTTTTTTTCTTTTGAGATAGCTCACAACTCATGCTGAATGGTTGATTTATTGTACTTAGATCCGGGGTGAGCATGGATATAAATCATCAAATATTGTACGAGCAGGTGCATGACTATGGCTGAGACTCGCCTCCTACAATACAACATGGACAGTGCACTTCATATATACGAACCCTTATATATATCCTAAAGGAATTTACCTTGTGCTAATAGCTAGGTTTGCGATCAAAGCGGAGACGTATCCCCCTGGAGCTGGTCTAGCTTCGCTTAAACCTGAAACGGGCACACACGAACGGTTAGCTAATTATAAGCACTTGTTTCTGATCTTGACAGACGAAATGCACAGTTAAAGATTATACTAGTTGCGTGCGTACCTGTCCAAGGTACCCTCCCCAAGGACATCTTTAGAAGAAACTGTCTTTCAGTCGACCTGAAAGGATTCCACTCGACGGAATCTAAGACACTCGACCATGAAGCCACTCACTCGACCATCAGGAGATCTAGAGTCGCTCCACACACAAACGGTCCGTTATTAAGTAGTCTTTATGGTCATGATTGTGCGATGGCGGAAACGTCTTGCCCTATCCCGGGCGACGAGCTACGTGTTATATAGCAGGGGCGCAATAACCCTGAGGCGCATACATGAGTTGGTTACATGAGAAGATAAGGGAGAATCGGCATATGACTTGAGGAGAAAGAAAAACAAGAGATAGACTTGGTTACAACTGAATATCTAGCTAAACTACTTCCTCTCAAGATCCTCTTCATCACGTATGCGCACTAAAGGCCAGATATGTTTAACACTTCTTAATCACAACTTCATCAAGTTGAGATTATGCTTAAAATTTTCAAAGCTTCTCACAGGCAAGGCCTTTTTAAATCTATCTGCAAGCTGATCTTTGGAGTGGATAAAGCGAATATCAAGTTGCTTTTGAGCAACCCTCTCGCGAACAAAGTGAAAATCTATTTCAATATGTTTTGTCCTTGCATGAAAAACTGGATTGGCAGATAGATAGGTTGCACCAAGGTTATGACACCACAGACATGGAGTTGGTGTGTTCTTTATGCCTAGTTCTTTCAGCATGGATTGAACCCATATAATCTCAGCTGTAGCATTTGCCAGTGCCTTATACTCTGCCTCTGTACTGGATCTAGAAACAGTGGCCTGTTTTCGAGCACACCATGATATTAAATTTGGTCCAAAAAAGATTGCAAAACCTCCAGTGGAGCATCTGTCATCCAGACATCCTGCCCAATCTGAGTCAGAGAAAGCACTAACAAGATTTGAAGATGACCTGCTGAAATCCAGACCAATGTTCATAGTTCCTTTGACATATCTCACTATGCATTTTGCAGCAGTAAAGTAGACATTAGTAGGTGCATGAAGTAATTGGCACACTTTGTTAACAGCAAAGGATATATCAGGTCTAGTCAAAGTAAGATACTGAAGTGCCCCTACCAAGCTTCTGTATTTTGTGCTATCTTCTGAACTCAAGAGATTACCTTCTGTGAGAGACAGCTTTTCGGAGCTAGATAATGGAGTAGGTGTTGGCTTACAACCCTGCAACCCAGCCTTTTTTACCAAATCAGCTGCATACTTTTCCTGAGAGAGATGAAGGCCTCTTGCATGTTTCTTCACCTCAATTCCAAGGAAATAGTGCAAGTCACCAAGGTCCTTTAGAGCAAAATCTGCACTCAAATCTTTCAACGGTCCTTTGATTGCTTCACTTGATGAGCTTGTCACAATGATATCATCAACATATATCAAAACAAATATGCATGTGTTGGACTTGTTGTAAATGAATAAAGAAGTGTCAGATTTGGATTGAATAAAACCAATGTAACGCCCTCGATGCGGCTATATCTCCCACGTGTCGAAGCACGACTTAGAGGCATAACCGCATTGAAAGCAATGTCGCAAGTGAGGTAATCTTCACACAACCCATGTAATACATAAGGGAAAGAGATACATAGTTGGCTTACAATCGCCACTTCACACAACTACATGAATAAAGCATTACATCATCCAGATACAATCAAGGTCCGACTACGGAACCAAAATAAAAGAAGAACCCCAAATGCATAAAGGTCCCCGATCGACCCCAACCGGGCTCCACTATCGATCAACTAGAATGAAACAACACAAAAGGGCAAGATCTTCATCGGCTCCTCCTTGAGCTTGGTTGCGCCACCGCTTTCGGTAACATAGGCACCTACAAACTGGTTTTGAAGTATCTAGTGAGCCACGGGATTCAGCAATCTCGCACCAGCGAGATCAAGACTATTTAAGCTTATGGGAAAGGTAAAGGAATGAGGTGGAGCTGCAGCAAGTTTACTAGCATAAATGATGGCTACAATCGCAAAAGAGAGCGAGAAGAGAAGGCAAAGCACGGTCGACAAAAGTATGATCAAGAAGTGATCCTATGGCAACCTCGTCAAGCATAACTCCAACACCGTGTTCACTTCCTGACCACGGAAAGAGACCTTCACGGTAACACACACGGTTGATGTATTTTAATTAAGGTCAACTTCAGGTTTTCTACAACCGGACGTTAACAAATTCCCATCTGCCACATAATCGCGGGCACGGCTTTCGAAAGTTCAAATCCTGCAGGGTGTCCCAACTTAGCCCATGACAAGCTCTCACGGTCAACGGAGGAATAGACCTCCACCCGAGACACTCCGATCGACTCGTATCCCGGTACAACAAGACATTTCGACAGGTAAAACTAAACCAGCAACACCGCCCAATGTGCCGACAAATCCCTATAGGAGCTGCACATATCTCTTTCTCGTGGCACACTCAGATGAGTCTAGCTACGAGTAAAACCAACCTCAAGTTTCCCGAGGTGGCCCAGTAGCTCGGTTCGACCAACACTCAGAGGAGCACCGCCCGGGGTTAAAATAAAGATGACCCTTGAGTCTGCAGAACCCAAGGGAAGGTGGTAGGTTGTTAGTGCAAATGGTAAAACCAATGTTGGGCATTGCTGGAGGAGCTTTACTTAAGGCGAATGTTAAGGGGTTCCCATTATAGCCCAACCGTAAGGAACGCAAAATCCGGGAACATAACACCGATATGACGGAAACTAGGGCGGCAAGAGTGGAACAAAACACTGCATAAGGCCGAGCCTTCCACCCTTTACCAAGTATATAGATGCATTAATTAAATAAGAGATATTGTGATATCCCAACAAGTAACCATGTTCCAACAAGGAACAACATCTCCATGTTCCAACAAGGAACAAACTTCAATCTTCACCTGCAACTAACAATGCTATAAGAGGGGCTGAGCAAAGCGGTAACATAGCCAAACAATGGTTTGCATAGGAAAGGTGTCAAAGGTTAGGGGTTTGACATGGCAATTTGGGAGGCTGACAAGCAAATGGTAGGCATCGCAGCATTGGCATAGCAAAAGAGCGAGCAAACTAGCAAGCAAAGATAGAAGTGATTTCGAGGGTATGATCATCTTGCCTGAAATCCCGCTAGGAAGAAGAATGAGTCCATGAAGAAGACAAACAGACGTAGTCGAACGGATCCTCACAACTCCGGAACGAAAGCGAAGCTAACGAGAGAGGCAACCCGGAAAGAAACAAACAACATAGTAAACAACCATCACATAAGCATAGCATGATGCACAAACAAGTATGATGCATGTCCGGTTTAATGAGGCATGGCATGGCAAAGTGCAACAAACAACACTACAAGTTAAGTGGAGCTCAATATGCAACGGAGTTGCATATTGACGAAACACCACATCAATTATTTAGTTCTCTCTCGGTTATGAACACAACAATATTAAATGTTGGTTAACATGGCAAGTGGTGAAGCATAACAAAAACTATACCATCTAAACAATTTAAATGGGGCCGGATATAAAAACAACAAATCCGGTAAATCCCCATATGCATTTAGCAATTTAAAGCAACAACAATTTTAAACATTTTAATTGTTGTTATCATGATGCAGATGACATATGCAAGTTTATGCAATTTTTAAGAAAATGTTGACATGAGCTTGATAAGGAGCATTTGGTCGCCATGGCGGAAGGAAAAGGGTGCCACGGCGGCGAAACAAAAATGGTGCCACGGCAACATATCCGAAAATGATGCCACGGCAACATATCGGTTCCGGTCACTCATGGAGGTACGGGTGCGAAAGGAAGGGTGACGTGAGCGAGTCATGCAAGATGGTGGGGTGACCCCGGATTCCGGGTGTCCCACATAGTGGCATGGCAAAAGAGGGGCGTCGCAAGGACAATTCGATCACGGTGCAAAACTCAAGCATCTCATAACCAAGCATGCATTCGTTCACGGGCGTCGTCTCGAGGTTATACCTTCGAAGCGTGCATTTCGGGGCGGTTCAAAATCGTCGAGGGAAGTAGACATTCTCGGGTCGTAGTGGAAGTAGTCGTTCTCGCGGCGGCGGTAGTGGAAGTAGTTGTACACGACGACGGTAGTCTTCAGACTTGGTTTTCCCGTGCATGACTCCACGGGTCCTGGGGTAACTCGGCGATGGCCTTGGCAAAGAGGCAATGATTTGGCGCGGTTCGAAGGTGGAGCTACCAAGTCAGGGGCAGCAGGGTTCGAAGGTGGAGCTCGACAGAAAAACTCCCAACAGCAAAGACGGCAGGAGGCCTCATCATGACAGCGAGTGGCGACCTTGGCATCAGCAAGGGCCGACGGGAGGCAGGGGCGCTGGCGATGGAGGGAGCAGGGCGACGCTTGGGGCTCGGGGCTCCAGGGACTTGGCGCGGCGGCCTTCGCGAGAGACGGGGAGGAGGTGAGATGGCGCACCGACGGGCATCGTAGGAGGGGCATTGGGGCGGCGCTCGCCAGGGCGGCGATGGCAAGGAGGGGAAGAAGGCGCGGCGGCGTCCACAGCGGGGTCGGGGCGCGGCAGCAGGTCGAACTCCTGCTTGAGGAAGGCGGCGCGCAAGGGCGTCGGGAGCCCTTTCCCGGCGATGTTGGCGGCAGGGAGGACGACGGAGGGAGGCGCAGGGGCGGTCCGGGCGCGCAGGACGAGGAGGAAGACAGGGCGCGGGGGCTGCGTCGTGGCCAAGCGGAGGGAGGAGCGGCGCGGGGACGGGAGGAGCGGCGTGAGGGAAGCAGGAGGGGATCGAGGGAGAGAGGGGTTCGAGCGAGGGAGATGGGATCGGGCCGAGCGAGGGGCAGTGACGGCGCTGAGGGGAAACGGGAGGGAGAGATGGGGATCGATGGGAGTCAGGCTAGGGTTCGAGGATCGTGGGCGCCGGTTGGGTCTGGGAGGCCGGCGACTGGGCCTGGGAGGCCGGCCCAGTGGAGAGAAAAAAAATGGCCAGAGGCGTGGTGGGCTGACAGAGGGCCTAGCTGGGCTGCAGGAGGCCGGCTGGGCTTGCTCCTCTCTCTCTCTTTCTTTTATTACCAAAAGCAGTAAATAGCAAAGAAAGAAAAAGGAGATAAAGAAAGGGTTGTAGAAATAATTTGAGCATGGGGGTAATTTTCCCAGACTCGCAAAAATATGCTCGATCCAGGAAAAATAGAAAGAGGCATGATTGAAAGATTTAAATTCAAACTCATTTGAATTTAATTCAAATGGGTTTGAACTAGGACTAGGTAAAAGGAAGGTCCAAAAATGTTGTGATTTTTGAGGAAGCTCCGGAAAAACAAGAAAGAATATATGGCAAAGTTAGAGGCCAAGAATTGAAATAATAAAGGGCATTGGGATTTTGCAAGTGTGTTATGGTGATTCCAAAGAATGGATTATTTTATAATAGCTCCACTAATATCGGGAGGATATATTATAAAGAGAAATCACCATCGTGAATTCCCTCGATTTAAATAGATCAAAAGATCTATGCAATTTATTTAGTTGAGGTGTAAAAGATTTATGAGATGATGGCATGATGACATGATGCAATGCAAATGACGCAAGGATGAATGCAACGAACGAAACAAATCACACGATGAAACTCGGAGTAGCTGGAAGTCTTCTGGAGCGTCGGTCTCGGGGCGTTACAACACTCCACCACTATGAGAGGATCTCGTCCCGAGATCTAGGATGGCACCGGAGGGAAAACAGAAAGGGAAGAGAAGAGGTAAAACTAAGTTGCTTCTTTGACAAACGAGTGAGACCATGAACCTTGAGAGGTTGAGCAATTTAAAAGAAAGAGTACAACAGAGATGAACGAGATTGCAAACAATCCGTTAGAAAAGAGGAACAAGGAACATTACGAGGACTTGAAGGTTGCAAAGACATGAATCAAGAGTTTAATGGACAAAATAGAATTCAAAACCACTGCGGTTAAAACAAGATGGGAGAGGAAGAAGATTGAAATAATTTGGGCAGCACTCTGTCTGAAAGAAGAAGGAAAACTTGAAAAGAACTTGAATGGAGGACACGACACGCCGGTTAAATGGATAAGCATGAAGAACATGATCCTCACAATTCGAGATGATGAGAGAAAAGAGGAACATCACAATGCCTCCAGAAGAAATGAAAGAATGGAATGGAATGAACGGAGGGAAACAATATCTTGAAAGAGCACGCTTACAAGAAATGCTAGAACGGAGTTGTTGGAAAACCAACAACGAAAGGAATAAACTTGTAGTGGGCTTAAGGAAACATCTCAAAATTATGAGGTGACAAACGGCCACTAACGGAAATAATTGATTGCTTGAGATTAACGAAGAGGTGAGAACTTGTTCCATCAAGATGGAAAAGAGATAAATTGGGTCATTAATAAGCACCAAAATAGCAACATTCCTTAGGGAAGGCTTTAGGTGAAATCTATACCAAGATAACTCCAATGAAGAGATTGACGGTTGAAAAGATCTCTTGAACAAAGAGAAAAAGATGGATTTAAATATGTCACTCTTGAAAACTTGTGAATCATGAAACACGAAAGGGAAATTATCAAGAATGACCTAACACCACCTCAGAAGATAAGGTAGAAAGAATTGCACTTTGGAATGAAAGATGAAGAATACTTGAACTCCCCAAAAAAAACATGCGTTGAGCACCATGTTTATCTTTAGAGTAAAGCTTGGCGGATCTTAACTTCGAGAGAAATCTTGAAGAGCAATTGAAGAATGAAAAGAATTCTTGACGAACCACCATGTAGAGCCTCCATGAAGAACTCCGGTAATAAAAGGATGGTAAAAAGAAAGAGAACTTGAAAACACAAGGTGAATCCTTGCAATGATTTAGATGGAGCTTCGTAACGAGATAATTGAGAGAGCTTGGAACTCCGAAAAGAAAGATGAAGCCTCCCGAACCGAGAATGTGATAACATGAACAACTCCGGAAAGAAGAAATTAATCACTTGGATGAACAAGAATAAGAATTATGTTATGCTTATCCATCAATGATTAAATTGATGACAATCAACGGATTTGGCATACTACTTATTCTCGTAGAAAGGATTAAAAGAGATATATCAAAACTTGAGAAGGTCTTCAACGAACCACCGGTAGGATTGGAACAACAAATGAATTGATATGATAATGAAGGAAGTGAACCACCGTAAGAATTGAAAATGACCGAAGTAGCGGTGCATCACCGGTAAGAATTTGCAAATGAACGAAGGTGCTTGAGACAAACTAGATACATGAGAACAAAGAGATCAAGAACTGATTAGAGGATATTTGAACGATTCACCGGAAGAATTCGAGAACGAGAGCTGAAAGCTGAGAATTAAGAATTATGACATGATGGCCTTCGTAGGAATAAAATGGAAAGAACTCACGAAATGCTTCGGATGGGTGAAATGAATTCTCACAATCGAAAACAATTATGAGAGGATGGCAACAAGCTAGCACCATGAATCTTGAAGAGAATAGAGCAAGATTAAAGAGAAACTCTTCTTCGGTCTTCAAATGATGAGAATGACAACGAGAAACACCACCAAGAATTATTGAGGCACACCGGAAGAATCAAAAGCGAAGAGGTGGAGCCAACTATGAAAAGAATTTGAAAGATCTTGGAGAAAAGCATTTGACTGATGATAATTCAATCTTACGTCAAACTCTGAAAAGAATTTGGGAATAGCTCCGGAATAATTAGAAGAGTCAGGTAAGATCCTGGGAAAAGACCTGTGGGTTAGGGCCCACTCAAAAGGAAACACCGTTGAACAATTTTAAAGAGAGGTTGCACCGGTTGAATTAAATGGCTTGAATGAGATACCAATCTCGAAAGAGCTTGAACGAATGCAGAGTGGAAACACAAATCTTCGAGATATCTTGAGCACTCCGGAATAACAAATAGCGAGAAGTAGAATGATTAAGAGGTGCATCGGTATGAGAAAGCATTAGAAACGAGAAAAGGAATATGATGAATATCGAAAGCTTGAATAGGATCCACCGGAGAAGAAACAACAATGAAGGATGATGAACTTGAAGCTATTGAGCATCTTCATGGGAAATCACCGGATGAAAACATTGATTGAAAAGAATGAAGAGACTTCACATGAATAAATGGATACTTGGTAAAGAAATCTTAGTCCTTGAGGAAAAAGGGGTGGGTGGGCGGGAAAAAACAAAGGCAACTTGGAGACGGATGAAACAAACACTGTTGAGAAGAAATGATAATTAGTCTTGCTGATGTTGAAGTGATCGGATCCACTTGAAGAGAAACACGCCGGTTGAAAAGGATTGACATGACAATCTCGATTGTCGAGAAGGATTGGTATTCACATCGGAGTATGAGAACACCATTTCGGAAAGGTATGGAATCAACACTTGGCATTGAAGCAACTCGAATACCACAACTCAAAACAAAAACAAAGGATTTGGCTTGCAGAATAGGCGGAACAAACATATGATAGAGATTTCGTCCAAAGTTTTCGTGGTGGGGCCTACACGGGCTCGATCATACAGCACCATCATGTACAAGGCAGTGCACATGACATACGAAGCGTCCCCGAGTCGGCATAGCCAAGGACTCTTTAAGACACAATGAGACCATCAGAAACCAACCGTGAATAGGCGGACCACTAGACGCCGAACCCCAATTTCATATCATACATCCGTCGGAAAGATATCCTAAGAGCTACTTGAATTCCCACCTATAAAACTCTCGAAATTTTCTGGTTATGCAATCAGGTGTTGGGGATACAGGGGAAGCATAATATCTCACCCAAAACTAGCAAATCCTACATCCAACTGTATCCATCCTTCAACATATAACGAAGAAACCTTCGGAAATCGTGTACCTCAACCTTCGAAAAGCATCCGTTATACGAGTCATGGCAATACTCCCGTACTCACCTCAGTACTGGGTTAGCGGGGTTATCTCACCAACAACTGCATAAAAGAGATTTTCGATGTCGGCGTACTAAACTCAGGTATTCCAGAACTGCAACGATAAAATTATGACAACAACACCTCAGAGCTCAACTCCCCGGGACACTGCCACAACCCCTAAATGTCAGGAGGCACCAAGAACAATGTTCTCGTCATAAAACCATCGGAACGATTCTAAGATACCCGCGTGATCCTAAAAATTTTTTTAGTGAAATTTGAGGAGAGAAGAGTCAAAACTCTACGTCAAGATACCTCACCAGAAGGTCGAAGGGACTGGGGAGTAAAAAGAATTCCTAAACTCTCAGATATATATAATCCTAAGTGACTCAAAACATTTTTCTAGACACAACTCGGCCACTAAAAACGATCAAGCAGTGGGGCTCCTAAGGTCGGGGAAGGCTCTGATTACCAACTTGTAACGCCCTCGATGCGGCTATATCTCCCACGTGTCGAAGCACGACTTAGAGGCATAACCGCATTGAAAGCAATGTCGCAAGTGAGGTAATCTTCACACAACCCATGTAATACATAAGGGAAAGAGATACATAGTTGGCTTACAATCGCCACTTCACACAATTACATGAATAAAGCATTACATCATCCAGATACAATCAAGGTCCGACTACGGAACCAAAATAAAAGAAGATCCCAAATGCATAAAGGTCCCCGATCGACCCCAACCGGGCTCCACTATCGATCAACTAGAACGAAACAACACAAAAGGGCAAGATCTTCATCGGGCTCCTCCTTGAGCTTGGTTGCGTCACCTGCTCGGTAACATAGGCATCTGCAAACTGGTTTTGGAAGTATCTGGTGAGCCACGGGGACTCAGCAATCTCGCACCCGCGAGATCAAGACTATTTAAGCTTATGGGAAAGGTAAAGGAATGAGGTGGAGCTGCAGCAAGCGACTAGCATAAATGATGGCTACAATCGCAAAAGAGAGCGAGAAGAGAAGGCAAAGCACGGTCGACAAAAGTATGATCAAGAAGTGATCCTATAGCAACCTGCGTCAAGCATAACTCCAACACCGTGTTCACTTACCGGACTCCGCCGGAAAGAGACCATCACGGTAACACACACGGTTGATGTATTTTAATTAAGGTCAACTTCAGGTTTTCTACAACCGGACGTTAACAAATTCCCATCTGCCACATAACCGCGGGCACGGCTTTTGAAAGTTCAAATCCCTGTAGGGGTGTCCCAACTTAGCCCATGACAAGCTCTCACGGTCAACGGAGGAATAGACCTCCACCCGAGACACTTCGATCAGACTCGGTATCCCGGTACAACAAGACATTTCGACAGGGTAAAACTAAACCAGCAACACCACCCGAATGTGCCGACAAATCCCGATAGGAGCTGCACATATCTCTTTCTCAGGGCACACTCAGATGAGTCTAGCTACGAGTAAAACCAACCCTCAAGTTTCCCCGAGGTGGCCCCGCAGGCAGCTCGGTTCGGACCAACACTCAGAGGAGCACTTGCCCGGGGGGGTTAAAATAAAGATGACCCTTGAGTCTGCAGAACCCAAGGGAAGGTGGTAGGTTGTTAGTGCAAATGGTAAAACCAATGTTGGGCATTGCTGGAGGAGCTTTACTTAAGGCGAACTGTCAAGGGGTTCCCATTATAGCCCAACCGTGTAAGGAACGCAAAATCCGGGAACATAGTGTCATGGCAAAAGAGGGGCGTCGCAAGGACAATTCGATCACGGTGCAAAACTCGAGCATCTCATAACCAAGCATGCATTCGTTCACGGGCGTCGTCTCGAGGTTATACCTTCGAAGCGTGCATTTCGGGGCGGTTCAAAATCGTCGAGGGAAGTAGACGTTCTCGGGTCGTAGTGGAAGTAGTCGTTCTCGCGGCGGCGGTAGTGGAAGTAGTTGTACACGCATTTACGGTAGTCGCCGATTTGGTTTTCCCGTGCATGACTCCACGGGTCCTGGGGTAACTCGGTGATGGCCTTGGCAAAGAGGCAATGATTTGGCGCGGTTCCAATGGTCGAACAAGGCAGGGGCAGCAGGGTTCGAAGGTGGAGCTCGACAGAAAAACTCCCAACAGCAAAGACGGCAGGAGGCCTCATCATGACAGCGAGTGGCGACCTTGGCATCAGCAAGGGCCGACGGGAGGCAGGGGCGCTGGCGATGGAGGGAGCAGGGCGACGCTTGGGGCTCGGGGCTCCAGGGACTTGGCGCGGCGGCCTTCGCGGGAGACGGGGAGGAGGCGAGATGGCGCGCCGACGGGCATCGCAGGAGGGGCATTGGGGCGGCGCTCGCCAGGGCGGCGATGGCGAGGAGGGGAAGAAGGCGCGGCGGCGTCCACAGCGGGGTCGGGGCGCGGCAGCAGGTCGAACTCCTGCTTGAGGAAGGCGGCGCGCAAGGGCGTCGGGAGCCCTTTCCCGGCGATGTTGGCGGCAGGGAGGACGACGGAGGGAGGCGCAGGGGCGGTCCGGCAAGGCAGGCGAGGAGGAAGACAGGCGCAGGGCTGCGTCGTGGCCAAGCGGAGGAGGAGCGGCGCGGGACGGGAGGAGCGGCGTGAGGGAAGCAGGAGGGGATCGAGGAGAGAGGGGTTCGAGCGAGGAGATGGGATCGGGCCGAGCGAGGGGCAGTGACGGGCCGAGGGGAAACAGGAGGGAGAGATGGGGATCGATGGGAGTCAGGCTAGGGTTCGGAGGGATCGGTGGGCGCCGTTGGGTCAGGAGGCCGGGCGACCGGCCCGGGAGGCCGCCCAGTGGAGAGAAAAAAATGGCGTGAGGCCCTGTGGGCTGACAGAGGGCCTAGCTGGCTGCAGGAGGCCGGCTGGGCTTGTCTTCTCTCTCTCTTTCTTTTATTTACCAAAAGCAGTAAATAGCAAAGAAAGAAAAAGGAGATAAAGAAAGGGTTGTAGAAATAATTTGAGCATGGGGTATTTTCCTGCACTGCAAAAATATGCTCGATCCAGAAAAATAGAAAGAGGCATGATTGAAGATTTAAATTCAAACTCATTTGAATTTAATTCAAATGGGTTTGAACTAGGACTAGGTAAAAGGAAGGTCCAAAAATGTTGTGATTTTTGGGGACGCTCCGGAAAAACAAGAAAGAATATATGGCAAAGGTAGAGGCCAAGAATTGAAATAATAAAGGGCATTGGGATTTTGCAAGTGTGTTATGGTGATTCCAAAGAATGGATTATTTTATAATAGCTCCACTAATATCGGGAGGATATATTATAAAGAGAAATCACCATCGTGATTTCCCTCGATTTAAATAGATCAAAAGATCTATGCAATTTATTTAGTTGAGGTGTAAAAGATTTATGAGATGATGGCATGATGACATGATGCAATGCAAATGACGCAAGGATGAATGCAACGAACGAAACAAATCACACGACGAAACTCGGAGTAGCTGGAAGTCTTCTGGAGCGTCGGTCTCGGGGCGTTACAACCAAGTGCTTGCATTTTGTGACAGAGACAAGAGTACCATATGCTCTTGGTGCTTGCTTCAATCCATAGAGCGCCTTGTCCAGTTTACACACATAAGAGGGGGATTTTTTGCTTTCAAACCCAGGAGGTTGCTTCATGTACACTTCCTCTTCCAGAACACCATGAAGAAACGCGTTCTGAACGTCTAACTGTCTTAGACTCCAGCCCCTAGAAACAGCAATAGACAAAACAAGACGGATGGTTGCAGCTTTAACAACTGGACTAAAAGTATCCTCATAGTCAATACCATACCGTTGTTTAAACCCTTTTGCAACGAGTCTAGCTTTGTAACGATCAATAGTTCCATCAGATTTTCTCTTGATCCTGAATACCCACTTGCAATCAATTAAATTTTTACCTTGCTGTGGAGGAACTAAGTGCCATGTCTTATTTTTCTTTAAAGCTATGTACTCTTCATTCATCGCTTTCTTCCATTTTTCATCACCAAGTGCCTCTTCTAGAGTATGAGGTTCACCTGTTCACCCAGAACAAACCATGCCATATTTTGTTATACGTTTGTAATTAACAGGTTGTATTACTCCCTTTTGTAGTCGTGTGCGCCGAGGCGAGGTGCTCAGATTTTCAGCCACAGATGATCCTGCAGCTTGAACAGAAGTTTCTGTAGGAGCCGATCCCGAGGAGGATCCACACACAGCAGCAGCAGTTGCCGTCCCGCCCAGATTTTCTGTGGCATGTGGCAGCGGCTGCCCATGTGCAGAGGCCACAAAAGATCCCACCGCAGCGACCGGCTCATCATTGCCGCGTGATGGCGGATCGGCCTCGGGTCCGACGCCGGTCGGATGCATGCGCGGATCAGCGCTAGATCCCGCGCCAGGTTCTGGCCCCGCACCGGTCGGACAAACCGGGTGGCGCCGCTTGTAGCACACCGGGTGGCCGGTAAAGCGTGCGCCGCCCGCGCCAATCGCAGGCTGACAAGTGGCGGACGATGGTTGGTGCGGAGGTGACGACGCGCCACACCCCGTGGGACGCGCCTGGTTCGAGGCGGGCATGCGCGCTGCTGGCGCCCCTGACGCGTCTGCCGCCGCTGATCCCGAGGCGGATCTGATGCGCAGGTGAGCGGATCCCGAGGGGGATTTGTCCCCAAATTCCAGGCACATAGGATATGGCGCTGATGAAGGTTTTTTTTCACCATTTTCTTCCCTGATTTCGCCATTTTCCTCGCTGTTTTCTCCTGTAACACCACAAGACTCATGCACATCATCAGTAGTAAGAGGGTTAGTCATTAGTTGATCATCACTGTTGCTTCCCCCTTGATCAACACCGGAGAGATGAGGAGGCAAAAGAAGAATCTCTTGACGAAGAAGAGCACCGGCATTTGGATGAAGATTGGCAAAAGGAAATTTGGTTTCATCAAAGATGACATCACGTGAGATATACACACGACCAGTGGCAACGTCGAGGCACTTGACACCTTTATGTTGGGTGCTATAAGGAAGACACATTGTTTGGAGCGGGACATGAGCTTTCTAGTGTTATATGGGCGAAGATTGGGCCAACAGGCACACCCAAACACACGGAGAGACTTGTAGTCGGGTTTGACATGGAAGAGTCGTTCTACTGGTGTTTCATTGTTAATGACACGACTAGGAAGCATGTTGATGATGTGAACTGCTGTGAGGAAAGCCTCATCCCAGAACTTGAGAGACATAGATGCACCAGCTAGGAGGGCTAAGCCAACCTCAACTATGTGTCGGTGCTTGCGTTCAGCAGATCCATTCTGTTGATGAGCGTGAGGGCATGACACATGATGTGATATGCCAAGGTTTTGGAAGAAGGAATTTAATTTTTCATATTCTCCCCACCGACCGACAACAATGATTTTACTATCAAATTTTCGCCAACGAGAGCTTGAAAGTTTTGAAAGACTTGAAAACATCGGATCTTTTCTTAAGAAGATAAATCCAAGAAAATTTGTCAGTAGTCATCTATGAAGCTCACATAATAAGTGTGTCTACTAATCGAACTAGGGCAGGGCCCCAAACATCGAGAAGATTAATTGCAAGGGTTTGGTAGAAACACTAGTAGATATGGGATAAGGCAATTGATGACTTTTTGCACGCTGACAAGAATCACAAATAGTTTCAAGATCACGCCACCAACAAATGGGAGCTTATTTTTCCTAAGCAGTTTTTCAACTAAAGAGAAAGCAAAGATGTCCTAATCTATCGTGCCACCTTGTCGATGAGAGTTTGGCAGCACCTAGGCTTGTTTATTTGATCTCCTACGCCCGAAGCAATGGGTAGAGCTCTTAACGCATCTACCTCGATATAGCACTTTCTTCATTCGATCCTTGATCAAGAAAAAATAAGGATGAAACTCAAGGAAGACATGATTGTCAATGGCAATTCTATGAACAGTAAAGGAGATTCTTGTCGGCACTAGAACTAGCAAAATTTTCTTTAGATGAAGTTTACGACGAGGGGTACTAAACAATGAGTGACCAACATGACTAATCCTCATACCTTCGCCGTTGGCAGTGTAGATGTGATCTTTGCCCCGGTATTTTTCCTTCATTGTGACTTTCTCGAGCTCGTTGGTGATGTGGTTGGTAGCCCCGCTATCAACGTACCAATTGGTGTCGATACTGTAGGAGCCATCCGCACCCGCAGCAACTTTGTCCTTGTCTTGGGAGGAGTCCTCGTCTTCATCATAGCGGTACCAGCAGTCCTTTGCTGTGTGCCCAAGCTTGCCACAGATCTGGCAGCGGGGCGCATCAACACGGGACCGGCTAGAGGCGCCGCCGCGGCGAGGAATGGGATTGATGGAGCGGCCGTTGCGGGAGTTGGAGGAGCCGCCAGTGTTGCTGTTTCCTCTTGACCGCCCCTTGTGGCGGGGAGATCCACGCGGACGAGAGCCGCCACCACGACCGCGAGACGCGACGTTGGCCGAAGACTTGAAGCTGCCGGAGGAGCCGCTGAACTGTGCCATGCGCTGATCAAAGTTACTCAGCATGGCAAAGAGCTCGTCGAGGGTGACGGGTGTGACGCGGGAATCGAGTGCAGAGACAAGCGGCTGGTAGTCGACGTCGAGGCCATGGAGGATGTACGAGATCAACTCATCGTCCTGGATTGGTTTTCCGGCGGCGGCGAGTTCATCGGCGAGGCCGCGCAGGGAGGCGAAGTAGGAGGCGACAGATTGGTTGCCCTTCTGCGCGTTGATGAGCGCAGTCCTGATGTTGTTGACGCGGGTGAGGGACTGAGACGAGAACATGCCCGCCACGGCCACCCAGAGTTCACGCGCCGTGGTGATCGCGGTGACCGCGACCAGCACCTCCTTGGACAGAGTACTCAGCAGATAGCCAAGCACTTGTTGATCCTCCCGGACCCAGATTGGGTGGAGAGGGTTGGGCACAGAGGACTCCTTGCCGTCTTTGTCCTTGGTGACATGGAGTCGGGCCGGCTCGGCGTGGTGCCGCCGACATAGCCGAAGACACCGCGCCCCGCAGTGGGGTGTGACTGCGGGCGACACAGACGAGTTCGTGGCGGTTGAGCTTCTCGGTGACCTGGCCGCTGAGGCTAGGCTAAGCGACGCCGGAGGATGAAGACATAGCTATGCACTAGATGCAATCGGGAGGCTAGATTGGAAGAGGAAGGCTCTGATTACCATGTGCGATGGCGGAAACGTCTTGCCCTATCCCGGGCGACGTGCTACGTGTTATATAGCAGGGGCGCAATAACCTTGAGGCGCATACATGAGTTGGTTACATGAGAAGATAAGGGAGAATCGGCATATGACTTGAGGAGAAAGAAAAACAAGAGATAGACTTGGTTAGAACTGAATATCTAGCTAAACTACTTCCTCTAAAGATCCTCTTCTGTCACGTATGCGCACCAGTGCCGTATATGTTTAACAATGATATCACTTTATGTATGGCGTTACCAGTAACGCCCGGCCTTAATGTACATTGAATTCTTCATTAGGTGGGTTGGCTGGGGTCCTGGCGCACTATATATAAGCCACCCCCCTCCACAGGTAGAAGGGTTCGCACCTCTGTAACTCATACGCTTATAATCCAATGATCGCCTTGGCTCGAGACGAGGGCTATTACTTCTCCGAGAAGGGCTTGAACTCAGAATCTTTGCGATACAACTACTCCATAGCTAGGATCTTGCCTCCCCATACCTACCCCCTATTCTACTGTCAGCTTAGAACCACGACAATTGGTGCCCACCTTGGGGCAGGTGTCTTAGCGACTTTTTGGAGAAGTTGCAATTGTTCCGATTGCCTTCATCATGGTTTCGGCGGAGTTTTGGCTGAGGGCCTTGAGATCCGCTCTTGGCGCACTTCACGCTCATCGCCGACGACTCCGCTTGGCTCTGTGGAGGCTCCACTGACATCGACGCTGCCCCAGTCCGCTGGGCGACACACTTCGCGCATGTGTCGCTGGCGCCCTGCTGCGGCAACCGCCGGCCCTGCCTCGGTCGACCTCGCTGCGTTTTTCCTCCCTATCTCCCGCCAAAGCGCAAGCGCCCGGCCGGTCGAGGCTTTAGCAAGGTGAGGCACGCAGCGACCCGCCACCGGCCACCCCCTGTTGCGTGATCGAGCCCGATTAATCCCTCACGGCCTATTCGATCCGCCGACCGGTTCAGAGAGATCTGATCGAGTGCGACAAAGAAGTGATCCAGCGGTGGAGGTCCCGATGGTCAATGGACCGTAGTCCTCCCGCCGCCTCGCACCGACGGAGGGCGGCGAGGCGCCAACGCAGTCCACGAAGAGTATCAACCCGAACCACTCACTTCGCCGCAAAGGGAAGATCTTCGCCCGAACATGGATGCTCAGATACTCCTATCGAGGAGAAACCTCGAGGCTCGCGCCTAGAGGACGCTGTCATTAACTTATTGAGCGACTCGACCGAGAACCTCCAACGAGCACTCGATTTAACGCGGCGCGCAATGAGTACCAGACTCAATGACGCCACTCTTTCCACCACCGACTCAGTATATCGAACTCGATTCAGAATCTAGCAGTCGCAGCCCGAGATAGCGTAGTCGATTCATCCCTCTCACCGAGGCTGGCAGAGGCTTGATGCAGATCGAGATTTACTCCGGCAGCGGAGATCAAAATTCAGTCAGATCGCAGCACAGAATAGGATTCACACCGATCCATCATCGCTAATAGAGTCCAGCTGGCCCATAGCCCAAGATCGCCTGCGGGCGTGAGGGACGGAGGTCGACGGATCAAGATGATGACCGATTCGATCGCGATGATCGGCGTCGAGTGCCCACTCCTCCCCCAAGGGGTGGGTCGTACGCCCCACGACAGCAAGATGATAGGCGCCAGCATAGTGTTGGATGAAGGGTTCCAGTCGACCCCAGAGAACCAGGCTTTGATGCGAGATCCATTATCGTTCAGGGTTTGGTCAACCGGAATAGAGCTCACCGAGAAGGTCATGATAGAGATGTGCCCACCAGCAGCAGAGTTCGTGTTTCAGGACCAGAGTGTTTTAGCAGAGTCATCAGGGCCGCGGTGATTCCTCCCAACTTCAGGTTGGAGACTGGAGTTAGTAAGTTCACTGGTGAGTCCAAGCCCGATACTTGGCTTGAGGACTACCGAGTGGTTGTTCAGATTGGTGGCGGCAATGATGAGGTGGCCATGAAACACCTACCTCTTATGTTGGAGGGCTCGGCCAGAGCATGGCTGAATCAGTAGGCACCAAGCAGCATTTACACTTGGCAAGATCTTGCCCGAGTGTTTGTCAGGACATTTGAAGGAACTTGCAAGCGACCAGCAGGTTTGACAAAGCTGCAGGTTTGCATGCAAAAGTCGAATGAGACCCTGAGGGATTACATCCAGAGGTGGATTACATTGCATCACACGGTAGAGAATGTATCTGATCACCAAGCAGTCTGTGCCTTCAAGGAAGGTGTTAAGAACAGGGAGTTAAGTTTGAAGTTCGGTCGGACCGGGGACTTGACTCTGAGTCGAATGATGGAGATTTCCACCAAATATGCCAATGGTGAAGAAGAGGAATGGCTCCGGAGTGGCAAGTACAAGCCGACTGCTCATGAAATCGGAGGAGGGAACTCCAGTCGGAAGCAGAAGCGGAAAGCCGAGCCAGCTGCTCCTGGAGAAGCCTTGGCCGTGACTCAGGGCAAGTTTAAAGGGAAGCCCAAAGGATCTTGGAACCCCAAGGTGAAGGACAAGGAAGGAAACGACATGATGGATTTGCCATGCCACATCCACACGAAGAAAGACGAGGAGGGTAACTTCATTTACCCGAAACATACCACTCGCCAGTGCCGACTCTTGATCCAGTAGTTTCAGGGGAAATAGCCCAAGGATAAGGAAAAGGAGTCGGACAAGGTTGAGGACAAAGAGGAGAGTGATGGAGGATACCCCCATGTCAATTCCACCCTGATGATTTTCACTGATGTTGAGAGCAAAAGTCGATTGAAAGTTATCAACCGTGAGGTGAATATGGTTGCTCCGGCGACACCCAGTTATCTGAAATGGTCGCAGACCGCCATCACGTTCGACTAGTCTCGATCATCCAACACACATAGCAAGCCCCGGAGGCAAGCTTTAGTGAGTCGACCCAACCGTCAAGGTACTCGATCGACTAAGGTTCTGATGGATGGTGGCAGCGGCCTGAATATATTGTATGCAGAGACGTCAAGGAATGGGCATTCCGATGTCCGCACTCGCCCAAAGAACATGAGTTTCCATGGAGTCATTCCTCGAAGAAGGCTGAGTCACTCGCCAAATTGTTTTGATGTGGTTTTCGCCATTCAAAGCATTTCCGCAAAGAAAAGTTAACATTTGAAGTTGTGGATTTCAGAGTGCTTATCACGCTATCTTAGGCAGGCCAGCTTATGCAAGATTCATGGCTCGCCCATGTTACGGTACCTCAAATTGAAGATGCTTGGTCCCAAGGGTGTAATCACCATCACCGCAATCGGAAAAGGCGTTGCTTTTAAGGGCTCAAAGATTGTCGATGCTCGACAATGCTGGTGGAGCTGCAGGAATACCGTAAAAATGCGACCGAGTGATTTGTTACGGGCCAAGAAGCCCGCCACAGAGTCATTGCCCAACAGATAGTGAGACGGCCCATTCACATTCAATCCGATCGATCCCAATGTTGTTCGACTCATATCTCCACAACACTCGACTCTAAATAGGAAGAATCGCCATCCAGTTCCTCCGTGAGAACTGGGACATCTTCGCATGGAAGCCTCGCCGACATGCCGGTGTTCCTGTGGGGCTGGCTGAGCATCGCTTCACGAGTCGACTCAAAAGTGAAACCTCTCAAAGAACATCTTCGACGGTCCGCCGCCCGTAAGAGAAAGGCCATTCATGAGGAGGTGGCTCGCTCCCGCAGCAGAGTTTATCCGAGAAATTTACCACTCGAGTGGCTCGCCAATGTTGTCATGGTCCCCAAGAAGGACAAGTCACTTTGCATGTACATTGATTTCAAACATATCAATCGGCCTGCCCGAAGATCATTTTCCTTCTTCCCGCATCGACCAAATAGTCGATTCAATCGCGGATGTGAGCACCGCCTTTTTAGACGCTTATTCCGGTTACCATCGATCCGCTCAGATGGACCCGACGAGATCAAAACAGCTTTCATCACTCCATTCGGTTGCTTCTGCTATGTCACCATGCCATTCGGCCTCAAGAATGTCGGAGGCACGTTCATGAGAATGATTCAGAAGTGTTTACTCACTCAAATCAGTCGGAACACGGAAGCATACATGGATGATATTGTGGTCAAATCACGGAAGGGTTTCGACCTGTTGACTGACCTCACTGAAACATTTGCCAATCTCAGGAGGTATGATATCAAGCTTAATACATCAAAGTGCACATTCAGAGTTCCCGGCGGAAAGTTACTCGGTTTTCGCTTCAACGAGGAATCGACGCCAACCCGTAAAAAGTTGGCACTATATTCTAATGAAACGCCTGCATGCGTGCACGGCGTCCGTAAGTGTTGGGGATATGACTATTTGTGTAAGCCGCCTAGGAGGGGCCGGTTAAGCAAAGAGGACTCATCAAAGGAAGCCCAAGACCAAGTGCGAAGATGGCGTTTATAAAGGGTCCAAGGCCCACAAAGCGATTTAAGGTCCGCTGTATCACTACAACAAAATTGACATACCGTGACAAAAATCCTCGTGACGATGATGAATAACGCCACCAAAATGCTTAATGTGTGATGTTCGATAGGTAGCGCCACCAATTACTACAAATAGGTGACGATAAACATCATCGAAATGTCTCGCTCGTGAGCACACCCGCCGTGAATTTCTCGGACGGATCGAAGTTTTCATGACAAACTTGATAGTCATGGAATACTACGAATGTGTGACGATCAGTATTTTGTCATTTAATGTCTAGCAGTGGGACGCACCATACCTAGTTTTTTACGGATCCCACCATAGCTAGTTCACGAGTTGATGAGAGGTCGGTTTTGGGAGTGGGCCATAATTTTTCCAAAGTATATTGAGCATTGTAATTATTTTGTTCTATCAAATATAAGTAGGTAGTGGCCCTGGAAATACTTATAATTATTAGTTTTTATAAAGGGAAAACCTTGTTTTGTTCTTTTGTTAGATGATTATATTGTTCTTTCTAACATAAATAGGCAGCGGCTCAGAAAAAAAGTTTAATCGGAAGTTCGTGACCTCATGTTTTTTTATCTCAAAAGTAAAGATATAAATAAGAGAGTGAACTGCTAATGGGAAAAATAAATTTTAACACAATTATTTTGTTCTTATATCTAGAATAAATAGGTCGTGGCTATGCTGAAAACTTCAGCTTACGCCAGGCACTATTGTTGTTTCGTTTCTATCTCAAAAGTTAAAACGGAATAGGAGAGTCGATGGGAAATCTTTTTTTTATTCTTATCTATAAACAGTAGTTGTTGGGCGGAAAACTTCAATGGGACACTGTGAGGTGAAGTTGTTTCGTTTCTATCTAAAATATTAATAAAATCGAAACAATGGGTCGATGCAAAATGATTGGTATAGGAGATCAAACCTCGTGAACACCATGATCTGCACCAACATCGTTAATATAAATTGTTATAAAGGTTGTTTATTATCTTCTTGACTATACGCCTAGGTGTGTGTGACTATCTCAGAGGTTAGTTATTTTCTTCCCGAGACATATGTGACTTGATCTCGTCGCCTTGTCGATTCTAGTTGGCGCATGTCGCCATGGGAAAGGCAGACTATGATAGGCTAAACGCGCACGCATCGGTTCCTACTGGCTATTACAATTCCAAGGAAGTGTCTCCACTTCGCACTCAACCTTACGCGAATCCATCTCGCCACCAGATCGCATTTACGCCGCACATGAGCACCAAGATCACACCGCCTTTCACTTTTGACATATTTATTTACAACCCAAGAAAAACTACATGAAAAACACACCATAATGTATTTGTAAGATTTACTTTTTTAATAATCATTTGATACTTATTTTGAATTAATTGAATTACGTAATATTATGTGGAAACTAAACCCCGTGGTCCCCACCACCAAATACCCATCCAAAATTATTCTTCTATTTCGCCCACAAGAGCCGGGCGCTAAAAGCCACTGCCCACCTCGGCATTTTTTTGCCAGATTCAATCGGTTCTCCTATCCCACGACTATAGCGATCAGAGCCGGGGGATTGGGGGTGGCCGGCTGGCCACCCCGCCGGTTCGAGCTTGGATCTCCCCCTAATTGCAGCGACCGGCGATGGCGACCGGCCCCGTGAGTACTCCGCCTATCCCCTCGATTGCAAAGAACCGCGACGATGGATTGAAGGAGGTCGCCCACCAAAGGATCTCGGATCCACCGCATCAACCCGCCTCAGAAGCCTTTCCACACCGACATAAATGCCATGCATAGCCTGTAATTTTCTCATCCCGCAAGCCCTTAATGTTTAGTGATTAGGGTTCATCCATACAACTAATCATCCCGCCCTTCTTGTTAATTAGGATCACCAGGATACAGCGAAGGGATTTGGGGGAGAAAAGCACTGAGGTGACGTAGACGAAAGAGAGAAACTGAGATCTAGAGTTGTATTGGAGAGGAATTCAGAGTTTCAGTTTTACAAGTCATACCCACACATCGTAACAGCTTGCCGCTTTAACCGAACTCAGACACCACACGGCCATAGTGCTTGTGGTTAAAACCTGAAGCCTTAAATTGATTCTACTTCTTGCTTGTGGTTAGCTAAAACTTGAAATTGATTTTACTGTCGCTGCTTGTGGTTCAGCTGCCCCATAAATAGTCCCCAACTACTGCTGTTAAAACTGAATAAACACCGAGATCAAGACTTGATTTTGACTCTCACGGAGATGTATAGCCTTGTGCCAATGTACTTTTATCTCCACTACTAAATTAAAGAGAACTAAACTTAATATTTGCCTTGCCGCTTTTAATTGATTGCTACCCATGATGTTAAGGGTTTGAAGCCCACAAGCATATTCAGTATGCCCAGAACTTGATAAAAGCAAATACATGGTGAACTCAAGCTGCTCCTACTTTACAAACATACAGCACCATCCATTGAGCCTTAATTTTGAAAGAGTATAGTAAACTTTATGGTTTTCGGAACTATGCCAAAGAAATGATAAAGAATAGTATTTTCTGTTGTTTTTTGTTCTGAACATTTTGGACAGGTAAAATAATTGACTAAAGATTGATTCATTTATATTCCTGCACTCTTTTACTCTCCTACCAACTACTCCCTCCGTCCCATAATATAAGAAGTTCTTTAACACCACACTAGTGTTAAAAACGCCCCACATTATGTGATAGAGGAGTAATCTAGATGATTCTTTCTTTGTTCACCGTCATCCTATTTGAACTTCAGCCGACATTGCGTAATTCAAAGGTTGATTCACTTCCTTCTTTTACTTGACTTGTTTGACACAGGCACCTGAAGGTTCTACCATGCCGAAAACAAAAAAGCGTGTCAGATCTACAAACAGTGCATCAGCTACCTCAAGAATAACTGGATCCCAAGCTACCACAACAACTAAGTCGGTTGAACCTACAAACCATCAAGAATAGTCTGCACCAAATCCAACAAACACATCACCTCACCAAACTTCTAAGGATAGCAACTCGCCTGACACTGATTCTGGGAGGCAAGGTTCTCAAGACATGATAGGCACATCTAGCCAATTTGATAACATGATTACACTACAAGGCCAAGGTATATGCAAGATCATGTTCACACCATCTTTTTCCACTTGCAATTTAACTTTCTAATTTATCCGCCTGTGTTTTAATGTAGACTCATAAGCATGCTCCATCGGTCCAACCGATGCATAAGCATTCTCCACCGGGGAATGAGACCTCTGCACCATCAAGCAACTAAACTATCTTCTTTGTAATCCGTCATATGAAGTTTGCCTTCATCGGTGGTATGAGCAAGCAAGTATGTCTAGCTTATGTAAGATTTCTTCCTATTGTTTCGACTTGAAATAGATTCTCATATTGATCATGTGTAATCCATCATATGAACTTTGCCTTACTTGAGCATCAATTTTCTTTATACTATAGAATGCGATGGAAAAGAAAAGGGAAGCACAATCATAAGGTGAGTAGGCAATATCGGATACAACAATTGTGGCTGGAGTTCTAAAGGAAGAAAGCAACCATAGCACCTTCCTTTCTAGCATGGGTTATGCATTAAGATCCAGGAGATTTTGGACCTCTACTTAATCAGCACAAAATTGAAGTAAGAATTGAAGAGAAGGATAGAGAGGCGAGAGATGCAAGTGATAGGTACATGTGTTGTTTCTCTTTGTGTTCTGGTTGTTTCTTTTTCCTTGCTTTTCTGCATGTGCGTAGTGCACCCATGATAGTGAGAAAATGAGAACACAAATCTGAGTGAACATGACATTCGTCTTCTGTTCTTGTAACGAAAGTTGTACTAAGGAGTGCTTTGCTGTTTATGTATTGTTTGATCCAACTCCAACCATACAAAGTAACATAAAAAAATAATATATGCTTGTAATGAGAAATACATGGTTTGTTGCATGGTTTTTTTGCTGCTGCAACACAAAGGCATCAAAGTAACATTGTAATGCATGGTTTCCAATCCTGAAATTTAGTATGATTTGTTGATTGGTTTTTGTTCTTGCTTTTTTGAATGATATAGGCTGGTAGAGTTTGATCTAGAAAATTGTTGTCCTAGCTTAGTTGCTTCTTGCCTGGGTTGTTGACTTGATATATTATTTGTGATGCTTTGTTGCTTTTCAAAATGATAAATAAAATCTTGTTCTTTGGCTTGCATGTATTTCTTAACCATTATAAGCTATTCTTGGGTTTATCGCTTAATTTGCCCATCTCAGATGCTTTCCTTGACATTTAATAATGTTTCGCTCTATTTCAGATTGTTAATTTGATAGATTGTAAGCCTCTTAGTGGTACTCTTGTACCTTGTTATCTTGTCTATTTTCAGCTCATCAAAGGTACAACCTTGTTGTGTTTCTTTAATTTATAGGCACCGAGAGGAGTTAGCCGCGAGGCTTCAAGCACAAGTGACAACATTTGAAGAGATGCAGAGGAAGCAATAGGCAAAATTGAAGCTTTGAAGAAGGGCCAGCAAGAGAAGAATGAAGCCTCGCAAAAGAAGCAACAGAGACGGATAACTTGATTGGTTTTCTTAGAGGCTCAAGCAACTTAGTTGTGGAGTCCAAACCGATGGTGCATGAAGGCCATCCTTTGTGATGGAAAGATAGTTGTCAATCATATGTTCTAGTCACCAGACAACACATGTGGTCTTTAGCTATTTAAATGTTTCCTTTTTAACTTGTGTATTGTTGTGTCAAACTTGTGAGCCAGTTGTTGTTTGATGTCACTTTTGTTTAGGGATGATTTGGTTGAGACGACCGATTATATGATATGATTTCTCGCTCATTCAAATTTATCATGTGATTCGGATCTTATCTTTTATATATAATGTGATGTGATGTGAATTGTATATTGATAATTTGTTGTAAAATTCTAAATAATTAAATATATTTTGATGGTGTCATCCTCATCAATAATGAAACACTAGTAGTGGGATAGTTTGCTCGTGTGTTAAGGTCAGAGAAGTCGTTGACGTTGCTTTGTCACTTCATATGGCATATTTTCTCGTAATGTGTGACATTAATTGATTGTCATGGAAGTAAAAAGTTGATGACGTGGTAGAGAACGTCACTCGAGGTCCCATTTTTGTGACGTTACTTTGTGCACGCCGTCACTAGCAGTAATCTGTGACGGGGATTCCGTGACGATCCTTGTGACGCCCATAAAACGTCACTTAGGGGTAATTTGTGACGTTATTAGCTATTCGATGACATTTTTTGTCTCATCACACTTGGCCCAATCTCTTGTAGTGTATTAAACCGCCATGATGGCATGACTTGTAACATATGGTAGATTTAACTAGCCACCGAGCCGACATCGCTTATAAGCCGGCCGACTCAGAAGCTACTGTATGCCAACCCGTATATAAGGGGATGACCTGCTGACGGCTTAGGTAAGAAACAACTCATCGAGAGCCGCATAGCGATCTCGCCCCTCGGTCATCGAAACATCAATACCAACCCAACTAGACGTAGGCCTTACCTTCACCGTAAGGGGCCGAACTAGTATAAACCTCTCGTGTCTCTTGTCCCGATTTCAAAGCATTTCCGCAAAGAAAAGTTAACATTTGAAGTTGTGGATTTCCAGAGTGCTTATCACGCTATCTTAGGCAGGCCAGCTTATGCAAGATTCATGGCTCGCCCATGTTACGTGTACCTCAAATTGAAGATGCTTGGTCCCAAGGGTGTAATCACCATCACTGGCAATCGGAAAAAGGCAGAAGCGTGCTTTCAGAAGGGCTCAAAGATTGTCGATGCTCAGATAACAGTGGTGGAGCTGCAGGAATACCAGAAAAATGCAGACCCGAGTGATTTGTTACGGGCCAAGAAGCCCGCCACAGAGTCAGCGTTCCAGTCGTATAGTGAGACGAAGCCCATTCACATTCACCCGACCGATCCCAATGTTGCTCCGACTCATATCTCCACAACACTCGACTCTAAATAGGAAGAATCGCTCATCCAGTTCCTCCGTGAGAACTGGGACATCTTCGCATGGAAGCCTGCTGACATGCCGGGTGTTCCCAGGGGGCTGGCTGAGCATCGTCTACGAGTCGACTCAAAAGTGAAACCTCTCAAAGAACATCTTCGACGGTCCGCCGTCCAGAAGAGAAAGGCCATTCGCGAGGAGGTGGCTCGGCTCCTGGCAGCAGAGTTTATCCGAGAAATTTACCACTCTGAGTGGCTCGCCAATGTTGTCATGGTCCCCAAGAAGGACAAGTCACTTTGCATGTACATTGATTTCAAACATATCAATCGGGCCTGCCCGAAAGATCATTTTCCTCTTCCCCGCATCGACCAAATAGTCGATTCAACTGCGGGATGTGAGCACCTGTCTTTTTTAGACGCTTATTCCGGTTACCATCAGATCCGTCTGTATGGACCCGACGAGATCAAAACAGCTTTCATCACTCCATTCGGTTGCTTCTGCTATGTCACCATGCCATTCGGCCTCAAGAATGTCGGAGGCACGTTCATGAGAATGATTCAGAAGTGTTTACTCACTCAAATCAGTCGGAACACGGAAGCATACATGGATGATATTGTGGTCAAATCACGGAAGGGTTTCGACTGCTTGGTGACCTCTTGAAACATTTGCCAATCTCAGGAGGTATGATATCAAGCTTAATACATCAAAGTGCACATTCAGAGTTCCTGGCGGAAAGTTACTCGGTTTTCTCGTTTCCGAACGAGGAATCGACGCCAACCCAGAAAAAGTTGGCACTATACTCCGAATGAAACGCCCCGTGCGTGTGCACGATGTCCAGAAGTGTTGGGGATATGACTATTTGTGTAAGCCGCCTAGGAGGGGCCGGGTTAAGCAAAGAGGACTCATCAAAGGAAGCCCAAGACCAAGTGCGAAGATGGCGGTTTATAAAGGGTCCAAGGCCCACAGGCGACTTAAGGCCCGTTGTATCACTACAACAAAATTGACATACCGTGACAAAAATCCTCGTGACGATGATGAATAACGTCACCAAAATGCTTAATGTGTGATGTTCTCATAGGTAGCGTCACCAATTACTACAAATAGGTGACGATAAACATCACTGAAATGTCTCGGCCTGTGAGCACACCTGGCTGTGAATTTCTGTGACGGACTGGAAGTTTTCATGACAAACTTGATAGTCATGGAATACTACGAATGTGTGACGATCAGTATTTTGTCATTTAATGTCTAGCAGTGGGACGCACCATACCTAGTTTTTTACGGATCCCACCATAGCTAGTTCACGAGTTGATGAGAGGTCGGTTTTGGGAGTGGGCCATAATTTTTCCAAAGTATATTGAGCATTGTAATTATTTTGTTCTATCAAATATAAGTAGGTAGTGGCCCTGGAAATACTTATAATTATTAGTTTTTATAAAGGGAAAACCTTGTTTTGTTCTTTTGTTAGATGATTATATTGTTCTTTCTAACATAAATAGGCAGCGGCTCAGAAAAAAAGTTTAATCGGAAGTTCGTGACCTCATGTTTTTTTATCTCAAAAGTAAAGATATAAATAAGAGAGTGAACTGCTAATGGGAAAAATAAATTTTAACACAATTATTTTGTTCTTATATCTAGAATAAATAGGTCGTGGCTATGCTGAAAACTTCAGTTGGGCGCTCGTGCACTATTGTTGTTTCGTTCTATCTCAAAAGTTAAAACGGGAATAGGAGAGTCGATGGGAAATCTTTTTTTTTATTCTTATCTATAAACAGGTAGTTGTTGGGCGGAAAACTTCAATGGGACACTCGTGAGGTGAAGTTGTTTCGTTCTATCTAAAATATTAATAAAATCGAAACAGCGGGGTCGATGCAAAAATGATTGGTATAGGAGATCAAACCTGTGAACACCATGATCTGCACCAACATCGTTAATATAAATTGTTATAAAGGTTGTTTATTATCTTCTTGGACTATACGCCTAGGTGTGTGTGACTATCTGTAGGTTAGTTATTTTCTTCCCGAGACATATGTGACTTGATCTGGTCGTCTTGTCGATTCTAGTTGGCGGCATGTCGCCATGGGAAAGGCAGGACTATGATAGGCGAAACGCGGCACAGATCGGTTCCGGCTGGCTATTACAATTCCAAGGAAGTGTCTCCACTCCCCTGTACCAACCTTACGCGAATCCATCTGGCCACCGTATCGTACGACGCTGCACAGAGCACCCGCATCACACCGTCTTTCACTTTTGACATATTTATTTACAACTCCAAGAAAAACTACATGAAAAAACACACCATAATGTATTTGTAAGATTTACTTTTTTAATAATCATTTGATACTTATTTTGAATTAATTGAATTACGTAATATTATGTGGAAACTAAACCCTGTGTCCCCACCAGTCAAATACCCATCCAAAATTACTCTTCTATTTCGCCCGCGAAGAGCCGGCGCTAAAAGCCACTGCCCACCTCGGCATTTTTTTGCCAGATTCAATCGGTTCTCCTATCCCACGACTATAGCGATCAGAGCCGGGGGATTGGGGGTGGCCGGCTGGCCACCCCGCCGGTTCGAGCTTGGATCTCCCCCTAATTGCAGCGACCGGCGATGGCGACCGGCCCCGTGAGTACTCCGCTCTATCCCCCCCTGATTGCAGCAACCGGCGACGATGGATTGAAGGAGGCCGCCCCACCAGTGGATCTCGGATCCACCGCATCAACCCGCCCGCAAGCCTTTCCACACCGATTACAGCGGCCGGCGACAGCTCTCGGTAATTTTCTCATCCCGCAAGCCCTTAATGTTTAGTGATTAGGGTTCATCCATACAACTAATCATCCCGCCCTTCTTGTTAATTAGGATCACCAGGATACAGCGAAGGGATTTGGGGGAGAAAAGCACTGAGGTGACGTAGACGAAAGAGAGAAACTGAGATCTAGAGTTGTATTGGAGAGGAATTCAGAGTTTCAGTTTTACAAGTCATACCCACACATCGTAACAGCTTGCCGCTTTAACCGAACTCAGACACCACACGGCCATAGTGCTTGTGGTTAAAACCTGAAGCCTTAAATTGATTCTACTTCTTGCTTGTGGTTAGCTAAAACTTGAAATTGATTTTACTGTCGCTGCTTGTGGTTCAGCTGCCCCATAAATAGTCCCCAACTACTGCTGTTAAAACTGAATAAACACTGAGACTGCACTTGATTTTGACTCCTTACGGAGATGTATAGCCTTGTGCCAATGTACTTTTATCTCCACTACTAAATTAAAGAGAACTAAACTTAATATTTGCCTTGCCGCTCTTAATTGATTGCTACCCATGATGTTAAGGGTTTGAAGCCCACAAGCATATTCAGTATGCCCAGAACTTGATAAAAGCAAATACATGGTGAACTCAAGCTGCTCCTACTTTACAAACATACAGCACCATCCATTGAGCCTTAATTTTGAAAGAGTATAGTAAACTTTATGGTTTTCGGAACTATGCCAGCAGCGACAGTAATAGTATTTTCTGTTGTTTTTTGTTCTGAACATTTTGGACAGGTAAAATAATTGACTAAAGATTGATTCATTTATATTCCTGCACTCTTTTACTCTCCTACCAACTACTCCCTCCGTCCCATAATATAAGAAGTTCTTTAACACCACACTAGTGTTAAAAACGTCCTACATTATGTGATAGAGGGAGTAATCTAGATGATTCTTTCTTTGTTCACTGTCATCCTATTTGAACTTGTGCTGACATTGCGTAATTCAGTGTTGATTCACTTCCTTCTTTTACTTGACTTGTTTGACACAGGCACCTGAAGGTTCTACCATGCCGAAAACAAAAAAGCGTGTCAGATCTACAAGCAAAGGCATCGGCTACCTCAAGAATAAGCTGGATCCCAAGCTACCACAACAACTAAGTCGGTTGAACCTACAAACCATCAAGAATAGTCTGCACCAAATCCAACAAACACATCACCTCACCAAACTTCTAAGGATAGCAACTCGCCTGACACTGATTCCGGGAGGCAAGGTTCTCAAGACATGATAGGCACATCTAGCCAATTTGATAACATGATTACACTACAAGGCCAAGGTATATGCAAGATCATGTTCACACCATCTTTTTCCACTTGCAATTCTAACTTTCTAATTTATCTGCCAGGTTTTAATGTAGACTCATAAGCATGCTCCACTGGTCCAACTGATGCATAAGCATTCTCCACCGGGGGGAATGAGACCTACAGACCCAGTCGAAGCAGCTAAACTATCTTCTTTGTAATCCGTCATATGAAGTTTGCCTTACTGGTGGTATGAGCAAGCAAGTATGTCTAGCTTATGTAAGATTTCTTCCTATTGTTTCTGACTTGAAATAGATTCTCATATTGATCATGTGTAATCCATCATATGAACTTTGCCTTACTTGAGCATCAATTTTCTTTATACTATAGAATGCGATGGAAAAGAAAAGGGAAGCACAATCATAAGGTGAGTAGGCAATATCGGATACAACAATTGTGGCTGGAGTTCTAAAGGAAGAAAGCAACCATAGCACCTTCCTTTCTAGCATGGGTTATGCATTAAGATCCAGGAGATTTTGGACCTCTACTTAATCAGCACAAAATTGAAGTAAGAATTGAAGAGAAGGATAGAGAGGCGAGAGATGCAAGTGATAGGTACATGTGTTGTTTCTCTTTGTGTTCTGGTTGTTTCTTTTTCCTTGCTTTTCTGCATGTGCGTAGTGCACCCATGATAGTGAGAAAATGAGAACACAAATCTGAGTGAACATGACATTAGATCTTGTTTGTAACGAAAGTTGTACTAAGGAGTGCTTTGCTGTTTATGTATTGTTTGATCCAACTCCAACCATACAAAGTAACATAAAAAATAATATATGCTTGTAATAGAAATACATGGTTTGTTGCATGGTTTTTGCTTCTTTGCAACACAAAGGCATCAAAGTAACATTGTAATGCATGGTTTCCAATCCTGAAATTTAGTATGATTTGTTGATTGGTTTTTGTTCTTGCTTTTTTGAATGATATAGGCTGGTAGAGTTTGATCTAGAAAATTGTTGTCCTAGCTTAGTTGCTTCTTGCCTGGGTTGTTGACTTGATATATTATTTGTGATGCTTTGTTGCTTTTCAAAATGATAAATAAAATCTTGTTCTTTGGCTTGCATGTATTTCTTAACCATTATAAGCTATTCTTGGGTTTACTGTTTAATTTGCCCATCTGTATGCTTTCCTTGACATTTAATAATGTTTCGTTCTATTTCAGATTGTTAATTTGATAGATTGTAAGCCTCTTAGTGGTACTCTTGTACCTTGTTATCTTGTCTATTTTCAGCTCATCAAAGGTACAACCTTGTTGTGTTTCTTTAATTTATAGGCACCGAGAGGAGTTAGCCGCGAGGCTTCAAGCACAAGTGACAACATTTGAAGAGATGCAGAGGAAGCAATAGGCAAAATTGGAAGCTTTGAAGAAGGGCCAGCAAGAGAAGAATGAAGCCTGGCAAAAGAAGCAACAGGAGACGGATAACTTGATTGGTTTTCTCTTAGAGGCTCAAGCAACTTAGTTGTGGAGTCCAAAACCGATGGTGCATGAAGGCCATCCTTTTGTGATGGAAAGATAGTTGCTGAATCATATGTTCTAGTCACCAGGACAACACATGTGGTCTTTAGCTATTTAAATGTTTCCTTTTTAACTTGTGTATTGTTGTGTCAAACTTGTGAGCCAGTGTTGTTTGATGTCACTTTTGTTTAGGGGATGATTTGGTTGAGACGACTGATTATATGATATGATTTCTCGTTCATTCAAATTTATCATGTGATTCGGATCTTATCTTTTATATATAATGTGATGTGATGTGAATTGTATATTGATAATTTGTTGTAAAATTCTAAATAATTAAATATATTTTGATGGTGTCATCCTCATCAATAATGAAACACTAGTAGTGGGATAGTTTGCTCAGGTGTTGGCGTCGTAGAAGTCAGTGACGTTGCTTTGTCACTTCATATGGCATATTTTCTCGTAATGTGTGACATTAATTGATTGTCATGGAAGTAAAAAGTTGATGACGTGGTAGAGAACGTCACTGGAGGTCCCATTTTTGTGACGTTACTTTGTGCACGCCGTCACTAGCAGTAATCTGTGACGGGGATTCCGTGACGATCCTTGTGACGCCCATAAAACGTCACTTAGGGGTAATTTGTGACGTTATTAGCTATTCGATGACATTTTTTGTCTCATCACACTTGGCCCAATCTCTTGTAGTGTATTAAACCGCCATGATGGCATGACTTGTAACATATGGTAGATTTAACTAGCCACCGAGCGGACCTTTGTTTATAAGCAATTTGGGACTCTGTAAAGCTACGTATGCGTCAACCCGTGTATATAAGGGGATGACCTGTTGGCGGCTTAGGGTAAGAAACAACTCATCGAGGCGGGCATAGCGTATCTCGCTCCACAGTCATCGAAACATCAATACCAACCCAACTAGGCGTAGGCCTTACCTTCACCGTAAGGGGCCGAACTAGTATAAACCCTCTC
This sequence comes from Aegilops speltoides, assembly GCA_021437245.1. Classification (NCBI taxonomy): domain Eukaryota; kingdom Viridiplantae; phylum Streptophyta; class Magnoliopsida; order Poales; family Poaceae; genus Aegilops; species Aegilops speltoides. Next base: position 86,217,093 of record CM038146.1, on the reverse strand, counting down.
GTGTCTCTTGTCCCGATTTAACCCCTTCAAGCTTCCTAGTTGCGATGGCTCCACAACTAAGTCCTTTCACGAGGACATCTGACGTGACTATTCCACAACAGTTGGCGCCCACCGTGGGGCTGGCGCATGGTGGATTTGAGTTCTTGAAGGGCAACTTTGAAGGGCTCAAGGGGTACGTAGTGGGCCGGATGACCAAGAGTCGTCGCGGCAAGATCTACATCGACGACGACGGCTGGGGTCCCGATGCCGGCTCAATTGAGTACGGATATCGGGTCCCCTTCGGCGGAATCCACGTCTTCATCGGCCAGATTGGTGAGCCGGGCCCTGAGCCGGACAACTGCACCGACCTCGTCAAAATGGCTCAGCGTGCGAGGAAGACCCAGACTCAGCCGGTCATGAGGCGTGCCTTCGTGGGCTGCGTCCACGGAGAGGAATTTTCTGGATCTGAAGATGGGGGTGAGACGGCCGTCCTATCAGACGGTGATTCGTCTGTCGGCTCAACAGATTCGTTGTATCAGGTACAAGACGGCGCGCTCGGGGGCTGTTTCGATGGCATCAGTATTCCGGACCCCGATGAGCCGCCAAGATGGGTCAGAATCTTTATGGCTGGAACCCAGCCCGGTTCAAACTCTACAGCAGCCGCAGCGATCACGTCCGGATCAGGAGCAGCCGGGGCAGGCGGCCCCGTGCGCCCACCGGCTCAGGTGCTGATAGGTCTTATGGACAAGCTTGCGGCTCTGTTAACCGCCACGGTTATTCCTGCAGACAAAGATGAGTATGACGCAGCAGTAGCACACGTGCGTGAGGAGATAGCTCAGGCCAAGGAGGCCTTGGCAGCTGAGGATACTAGGCGCTCTGAGCAAAGCGGATCTCGGCGCCGGGCATAGCGCTTGCGATCGAGCTTACCAGCTCACGATGAGCTTAAACACATCCAATGAAGTAATGAGGAGAAGCCGGATAATACATACTGGACTATTCACTTTGACGGGTCCAGGCAGCTAGAAGGCTTGGGGGCTGGAGTGGTGTTAATTTCCCCTCGAGGTGACAAATTTTGTTATGTACTCCGGCTTATGTTTCCATGTACTAACAATGCAGCTGAATATGAGGCATTACTCAATGGTCTCCAGATGGCTAAGGAGATGAACTTAAGCCGGGTACGATGCTTGGGCGACTCAGATTTGGTGGCTCAACAAGTGTCAGGCAAGTGGGATTCCAAAGACCCCCTCATGGCGGCTCATCATCGTGAGGTAGATGTTGTGGCCGGTCACTTCACGGGTTATCAAGTGGAGCACATTCATTGAAGGACGAATGAAGCGGCTGATGCTTTAAGCCGGTTGGGATCCCAACGTAAGCCGGTGCCGCCCAATACCTTTCTCGATGTGTTACATAACCCTTCTGTCAAGGTGCTTACCAAGGAACAATTAGCAGTGCCAGATCCGGAGGCACAGCTGGTGGCGGCTCTTCATGTTATCCCAGATTGGACGGTGCCTTACTTGGCTTATATGACCTGGGGTGAATTGCCGGAGGATGAGACATTGGCGAGACAAATCGTCCGGCGCTCCAAATCCATGACGATTGTTAACGGCGAGTTACATCACCTCAGCGTCACGGGGGCGTTTCAACGCTGTGTGTCACCTACAGAAGGCCAAGAAATACTCCATGAGATCCATGAAGGAGATTGTGGCCATCATGCCAGGTCAAAATCCCTCATAGCCAAGGCTTTTCGTCATGGTTTCTATTGGTTGACGGCTCATGCCGATGCGGAGGATCTGGTTAGTAAATGTGATGGGTGTCAAAAGTTCTCACGACGAGCTCATGTGCCGGCTCAAGAATTGAGGATGATCCCAATCACTTGGCCGTTTGCAGTTTGGGGGCTTGACATGGTTAGACCTTTCAAAAGGACTAAAGACAAAAAGACACATCTACTGGTGGCAGTGGACAAGTTTACTAAGTGGGTTGAGGCAGAGCCGGTCAGTAAGTGTGATGCAGCCAGGGCGGTTCAGTTCATGAAAAAGGTGATCTTTCGTTTTGGTTTTCCACATAGCATCATAACTGGTAATGGCACTAATCTCTCTAAGGGTGCCATGGAAGAGTTCTGTCAAAGAGAACATATCTGGCTTGATGTTTTGGCTGTTGCTCATCCTCAATCCAATGGTCAAGCAGAGAGAGCTAATCAAGAGATCCTGAAAGGTATCAAGCCCCGGCTCTTGGTCCCTTTACAGCGGACTCCGGGTTGTTGGGTAGAGGAGTTACCCTCCGTGTTATGGAGCATCAACACTACGCCTAACAGATCTACGGGATACACACCCTTCTTCATGGTTTATGGAGCAGAGGCAGTTCTGCCAAGTGACATCCAGCACGATTCACCCCTTGTGGCGGCTTACGTTGAAGCGAATAAAGAAAAGGCTCGTCAGGATGCACTTGACTTATTGGACGAGGAGCGAGACTTGGCAATAGCCCGCTCGGCGATTTACCAGCAAGACCTGCACCGCTATCACAGCCGCCGGGTTAAGAGCAGTACCTTTCAGGAAGGCGACTTGGTGCTCCGGCTCATCCAGGATCAGTCTGACATGCACAAGCTATCCCCACCTTGGGAAGGGCGCTTTGTGGTCAGCAAGAATCTGCACAACGGGTCATATTATCTCATCGATATTCGAGAGCACAAGGACTCACTTAAATCGGAGGAGGAGACCCGCCGGCCGTGGAATATAGCTCATCTCCGGCCTTACTATACTTAAGTTACTTCTTAAGATACTTTTTATAAGGTACATATTATATAAAGCAATAAAGCAGGACCTCTGTCCTTTTTTCCCATAAAGAATGTTTCATGTTTTCTTTATCAGGTAATGGACACTGCCAACAGGGGATGGGTCATATCTGAATCTGGCTTTCCCTTTGGTCCGGCTTATGATCATATCTGAATCTGGCCATGGTCACTTGGGGGCTTCCTATTCAAACATAGGACGTATTTGAACCAAATAGGACATAGCTGCCGATACCCACTTGATCGGCATACTGCCAAACCCACTTGGGGGCTTCCTGATCATATTTGAATCATAGCTTAACCCCTTTGGGTCTGACGTGGATCGTATTCGAATCAGCGTCATTAAACAACTCTTATGTTCACTTGGGGGCTTCCTGTTCAAACATAGGTCGTATTCGAACCAAAGAGAACATAGCTGTCGATACCCACTTGATCGGCATCGCCAAAGCCACTGGGGGCTATGTGACCGGATCCGAATCTTAGCTTAACCCCTTTGGAACGGTTCTCTGATCGTATTCGAATCAGGAGCCTGTGAACATTGCAAGTATGATTATTTTAACTATCATTGAAACCTTCTTGAGGAGATGGTTCTTGATCTTTCCGGTTTGATATTGGTTACTTCAGCTTCTAAAAGTGCCAGGTAAAAACTTATATGAGCCGGAGAGGTTATCAAAAGGGTCGCAGGAAACCTTGCCTGTTTTAGGTGCAAGATAAAGCGAAGCAAGGTAAAATATCAAGGAAACACATGATTAACATTAGCAAGGGGAATTTAGTGCTGGCGGCTTAAGAAAAGCAATAAGTACCATAAGGCATGACAGACATTGAGGAGTTTTCTCTATCCTATTACAAGACTCCCCGAGTCTAAACAAGTGAAGCATTGTTCTTTGCAAAGTCATAACCCGGCTGGCGGCTCATTCCTCCGGCTGGCTTGATGACTCCGGGTTATCCTTCCCCGCCTCTCCTTCGGTTGTTTTATCCTGGAAGGTGGACGAGGCCCAGTCAATGTCGCTCAAAGCTTCAAATTCAGCTTCATCATCTATTAAACTGGCCGGGTCCACTTCAGGGGCAAAGGTATGCTTACGCGTTGGAGGGATCAGGCTGACTTGGTCATATGGGGCGTTTGGGATTCTCCGGTTCTCGCTATCATGACCCGGTGAATATTTGGTAAGATCAGTATCATCCCCAATGAGAGTCGCCAGGGGGCGTACGACTTTAACACAGGCAGTGAAGTCTTGTTCGCCAAAAGCAGTGTCGTCCTCCTTAAGGCTTTGATATCCAAGAGAGAGATCAGCAAGGTCAAGTTCTGGCACCCATGCTCTTGCCCGACTCAAAGCAGCCACGGCTCCGGCTCTCGCAGATGCCCGCCTTAAGTCTTGAATGCGTTGAGGTAGCACCGAAAGATGCCTCAACACGTCTTGCAGGAGCCGAGGAGTGGTATTTGATAAGGCCACAGCGGCCAACGCACGCTGTGACCAGGAGTACAGCTGCTCTACTAAGGTATACACCGCCTTAAGCTTGACCAGCATATTTCCCTTCAGATTGGTACTCCTGGGGCCTGCAGGTTCACAGGTATAACAGTAAGCTGGAGGTAACTATTACAATAACTCTTGAAAGATTACAGTATTTATGAGCGACTTACCGAAGATGGCTGAGACCATTTGGGATATCTTCCGTTTTAAGTCGGACAACTCATTTGTTGCCTCGGCAAGAGATGCCTCTGCTGTTTCAGCCCGAGTCACCAGTGCAGCCCTTTCATCAACCCCAGTTTTCTTCTCCGATTCAAATTTTTCTTCAGTTTCTCTTGTTCAGAGACACTGAATTCAGACTTGGAGTTGGCTTTCTGAGCTTCGAGCTCTTGGGTTTTCAACTGACTCTTCAGATCGGCAATCTCCGCCTCAAATTGACTTATGGTGGCCTGCATTTGACATCAGGCCATGGTAAGAATCTTGGTAAGATTACTTTCAAGTCCCAAGCATTTTACAAGTAAAAGTGCTTAGCACTTGGGGGCTGATGTATGCTTAAAGAATATTATAAATCTATTTTACCAAGTCACACATATTAAGTCTCAAGCACTTTACAAGTAAAGATACTTGACACTTGGGGGCTAATGTGTAACCGAAATTCAAAGTTTCATGTTATCGCCGGGTTAAACATATTCAATTTAAACCGGCTAAAACTAATAGTAAGCAGATTATTAAGTCTACAACATATTCATTCATAAGCAATAGGCTTGGGGGCTAGTACAGTAAGTAAGATTCAGAGTAAAAGCTCAAATTTTACCTCAGATTTATGTTGTATTTGCTTCACCATATCAATTTCCAGGTCACGACTATTGTGCACTTGGTTCAGATAGCCCGAGACGATATCACCTATACTTAGGTGAGAATAATCAGTGATATCTTGTTTGGCTTTCCGGCGCTGGGCAAACTCCTCCTTGGCGGTGCATTGGGCAAGAGCAGTGGGCCGGCCCGGTTCAACATATTGGCTCTTCACAATCTCAACCTCCGGGTCAGTCGTCTTCGCCGGGCTAGGAGTTTCCGGGTCATCCGAGTTGTGGATAACATCCTCTGCAGGCGGGTCAGAAGTTGGCACTGGAATATCCGAAGCCGGTTCAGGTGGTAGCTGGTCAGTGGAGCTGTCAGGAACGGATGAGTCAAGCACCGGCTCAGTGACCACCGGGTCTCGGGATGGTTTATCCTTCTTTGCCCTCTTGCTGGGCTTTACTTGCAAGCTGTCAATCAAAGGGAAGGATAAGCGTCAAAGTATAAGCATGGAAAAACTTAAAGGTAAGAAAGGTTATATTACCTGGGAGCCGTTTTGAAAGACGGCATGTTTGATTGCATCGACTCATCAGAAGAAGGGGAGGTATCCTGATAGTTGGAATTAGATGAATTGAGAGGTTGGTGAATCAAACCCATCAAGGGTAAAACAAAATATAAATCGGAGATAACCTCGGTCCGACGCTTCCTGGTTACATCGGGTAAGCCGGAAGAGAGCTCTGCGTCCTGGTTGGCCCGAGTCTGCCGCCGATTTCAAGCTGTTGTTGCTTCAAAAGAAATTGAGGATCTTGGTAAGCTAGAGGGTGTGAAAACCTTACTTTTCGGGTCACCTTGCGGATTTTTTGTGTTGGCAAAGACTCTGAGTCGGAGGAAATTATAGTTATCTCTTCACCAACTGGTTGACTGTTCCCAGTATCCTCCTGAAAGGATCAAATATCAGTAAAGTAATCATAAAGGAGTTAGAGAAAATCAAAAAAGATTACCTCTTCCTCATCCGAGGAAGAATCATCTAGTTTCATCATATCGGAGGCGCTCGGCTTCTTCTGTTTAGAGGTGCCCGTCCTGGCGGCTTTCCTTTCAGTCTTCTTGGCTGCCCTGGCCAGTTTGGCAGCCTCATGGTCATACTTGACCTTCCAGAAATTATCATCGGCATGTGGAAAAGATAAAGAATCATAAGTACCAGAAGGTAACATGTTAAAGAGTATTTGTGAAGATTAGTAACTTACTGCAAGAGCCGGGTTCTCCTTGCAGAAGGGAAGTAAGCTGAAGGTATTACTGGTTACAGTGCCCTCCTTCAATAGCGACTGGACTGTAGCATCTATTACGTCATCCGGTAAGTCCTCGGGGCTATGACGCATTGGGTCTTCCTTTTCGCCCGTATAAGTACACATTAAGCCGGAGCGGTGGCTTAATGGCAGTATCCGCTAGGTGATCCAGACTCGGACCAAATCAATGCCAGTTAATCCATTGCCTAAAAGGGCTTTGATCTTCCGGATGGTGGGGTTAAGAGGCAGGCGCTCGACAACAGTTAACTTGTCCACCAGATGATGGTTGGACTCAAGACGCAGGGCACGAAAGCCGGGCAGAGACTTCTCATTAGCCGGAGAGGTGACTTGACAATAGAACCATGTCTGGTTCCAGTCTTTGGGGTGACTCGGCAGCTCAGCGTAAGGGAAAAGGCAATCTCTCTGCCTATGGATTGAGATGCCACCAAGTTCAAGACTAGGCCCGTTGGCACGTTCATTCTGCCGGTTCAAGTAAAAAATCTTTCTGAACAGTAGCAGACTTGGTTCTTCTCCTAGGTATACCTCGCAGAAGACTTGGAAATTACATAAATTGGACACATAATTGGGTCCGATGACTTGAGGCCTCAAGTCAAAGAAATCCAAAACTTCCCTGAAGAATTTTGAGCCGGGAGGGGCAAATCCCTGGTTCATGTGATCGGTGAATGCTACTACCTCCCCATCCTTGGGTTGAGGTATCTCCTCCGTCGAGTGAGGAGCACGATAGGACATAACTTCCTTCTTTGGCAAATGGCAGACTTTACAAACTCGGCAAGTTTGCTTTTGGTTACTGTGGATGGAACCCAATTGCAAGTCACAGGGGCCTTGGCCGCCTTAGGAGCCATAATAGCAGTGGCCTACGACAAAGTAAGAAAGCTCCGGTTCAAGTTTAACCCGGGAGAAATATTCAAAATTATTTAAGTAGCGGCTTAAGCAAGGGGCCAAATGATATAAGGGTGATTGTGCAGTAAAGTTTAAGCCGCTATCAGGATCAACAGTCATTCAAAGATTTCTAAGATCATAAGAGGAAGGCAAGGCTTACAGTTCAGTGTCACTTATTTAAACCGGACACCTAGACAGTGGTTATGAAAGTAAGTTTTCTAGAAGAAGTTTTCCGGGTGATAGAAACAAGTTTCACGGACAACAGCTCTTATTATGGATCAAATTATTGCTCTAAAGGATAAATTTTCTAGACCTAAAAACAGGGCAGAGAAGTTCATGCATTCAAAGGAGGTTTCCAAATAAGAGAAATGAGATCTATTTCTATGCAAGATCAACACAAACAACTACCGCAGCAGTTCTGCACAGTTTTTACGATCTAAACAGGCTGTGGAAGTGCAAACTAGCAAGGGTTTGCATTGGGCGGTGATGAACCCCACGAACTTGGCAGAGCTTCAAAGATAGATCTAAGAAAGGGGAAGAAAGGAACTCACAGATGAGGAAGAGCTGCGGAGGCTCGTCGTCGATCTCTGGTCAAAGTCAGGTCGATGCAGCGGCCTGAGTCGATGAAGACGAGGGGGTCGATGGTGACGGCGGCAGAGCTTGAGCGGCAGAGAGGAGAGGAAGAAGACGACTGAAAAGGTAAAAAGGAAAAGACCCAAGTCGTGGCTATTTATAGGGAGAAGATAACTGAGACGGTGCGGGAAACAAGGAGATAACAATTATTATCCAGCGGCCCCGACGCCTCGATTTTCGGAGTAATCAGTAAAGAAGAGATCCGTTGAAGGATTCGATGGAATAAAAAATGAGTTCAAGGAAGAATGATGTCATGCTGAGTTAAGACGGATTCAGAAGATGACGTCATGGCGGGTTAACAAAAACCCTCTATATAGTCAGAAGACTGAAGATTTAATTCTTTAAAAATATTTTTTAGATTGACATGAACAGGTTCAAATCAATCTGGGGCCTAATGTTGGGGATATGACTATTTGTGTAAGCCGCCCAGGAGTGGCCGGGTTACGCAAAGAGGACTCATCAAAGGAAGCCCAAGACCAAGTGCGAAGATGGCAGTTTATAAAGGGTCCAAGGCCCACAGGCCAGTTAAGGCCCGTTGTATTAAACCGCCATGATGGCATGACTTGCAATATAAGGTAGATTTAACTAGTCACCGAGCCGGACACTATTTATAAGCCGTCCGGGACTCTGTAAGTTGCTGGCGTCAACCCGTGTATATAAGGGGATGACTGTTGGCGGCTTAGGGTAAGAAACAACTCATCGCGAGCCGGGCATAGCGTATCTCGCTCCCTGGTCATCGAAACATCAATACCAACCCAACTAGACGTAGGCCTTACCTTCACCGTAAGCGGCCGAACTAGTATAAACCCTCTCGTGTCTCTTGTCCCGATTTAACCCCTTCAAGCTTCCTAGTTGCGATGGCTCCACAACTAAGTCCTTTCACGAGGAACTCTGACATGACTATTCCACGACAAGAAGCTTACTAGATGCTTTGCCGCGTTAAGTCGATTCATCTCTCGCCTCGGTGAAAAGGTATTGCCTCTTTACTGACTGATGAAGAAGTCAGACAAGTTCGAGTGGACTCCAGAAGCTGATGCAGCGTTTGCAGAGCTAAAAGCTCTACTCTCCACCCAGCCGGTGCTTGCTGCTCCAATCAGCAAAGAGTCTTTGTTGCTTTACATTGCAGCCACAGGACAAGTCATCGAGACAAGATTTACGGTCGGCGGGAAGAAGAAGGGAAAGCCTTCAAAGTTCAGCGCCCAGTATATTATCTTTCCGAAGTGTTGACCCCATCGAAGCAAAGATACCCTCATTATCAGAAGCTTGTATATGGGATTTACATGACCACGAAGAAGGTTGCTCATTATTTCTCTGATCATTCCATTACAGTCGTCAGCGACACCCCATTGTCAGAGACTCTACACAACAGAGATGCAACTGGTCGAGTGGCAAAATGGCCGATTGAACTCCTTCCCCTTGATATCAAGTTTGAGGCAAAGAAAGTCATTAAGTCCCAAGCAGTAGCAGATTTCATCGCCGAGTGGATTGAACAGCAACTACCGACTCAAGTTCACTCGGAGCACTGGACCATGTTCTTTGACGGTTCTAAGATGTTGAATGGTTCGGTCTTTGGGGTAGTTTTGGTTTCCCCCCGAGGAGATAAGCTCAGATATGTGCTCCAGATCCACTTTGATTCCTCCAACAATGAAGCAGAATACGAAGCACTTTTGTATGGGTTGCGCATGGCCATTTCACTCGGTGTCCGTCGCCTTATGGTTTATGGCGACTCAGATTTGGTGGTCAATCAGGTAATGAAGGAGTGGGACATCAGAAGCCCAGCCATGACTGGTTACTGTAATGTAGTAAGAAAGCTTGAGAAGAAATTTGAAGGGTTAGAGCTCCATCATATACCCCGACTGAAGAATCAAGCGGCTAATGATTTGGGAAAGATAGGTTCCAAGAGAGAAGCCATTCCCAGTAATGTGTTTTTGGAACATATCCATACTCCATCAGTTCAGGAAGATCCTTTTGCCGAAGAAGCTTCATAGCCAAAAAGTGTCATAGATCAGACTGAAGTTGTAGTTCCAGAAGTGGTCGACCTGATCATGGAAGCGTTGGTCATCACTCCCGATTGGACAGAGTCGTACATCGCATATATCTTAAGGAAAGAGCTCCTAGAGAATGAAGAAGAGGCTCGACAGATCGTCCGCCGATCCCAAGCCTTTACCGTGATAAAGGGACAGTTGTACAGAGAAAGTGTGACTGGAGTCGGTCAGAAATGTATAACGCCAGAAGAAGGTCGGATAATCCTTGACGATATCCACTCGGGGACCTGTGGCCATCATGCGTCCTCTCAGACCATTGTGGCTAAAGCATACCGAGCGGGATTTTACTGGCCAAGAGCAAATGAAATGGCAAAGGAGATAGTCGACAAGTGTGAAGGATGTCAATTTTACTCCAATATGTCACACAAGCCCGCTTCAGCCTTGAAGACCATTCCACTCGTCCGGCCTTTCGCTGTATGGGGACTGGATATGGTTGGACCGCTGAGAACAGGAAGAAGCGGCTTCACCCATGTGCTGATGGCAGTCGACAAGTTCACTAAGTGGATTGAAGCTAAACCCATCAAGAATCTTGATGCAGGCACTACTGTCAGCTTCATCAGGGAGTTGATATTCAGATATGGAGTTCCACATAGCATAAATCGCGATAATGGGTCAAACTTGATTCCGAGGAATTGAGCCTTTTGCACATCTCGGGGCACACAAGTCGACTATGCTTGATCGCTCACCCCGGTCGAATGGACAGGCGAGCGAGCAAATGGTTTAATTCTCAAAGGGCTGAAACCCGATCGATCGCGATCTCAAGCACACGGCTGGTGCATGGGTCGACGAACTTCGTCGAGATTTTGGGGATTAAGGACCACAACTAATCGGTCATTGGGAGAACTCTGTTCTTCTTGGTCTCTGAGTGAAGCAGTTTTGCCGAGTGACACGCTTCACAACGCACTTTTAGTCGAACTATACATCAAGATGAAGCAGAGCAAGCCCGACAGGACGCAGTCGACCTTCTAGAAGAAGAAAGAGAGATGGCAATGATCCGATCGACCATTTATCTGCAGGACTTACGTCGCTTCCATGCCAAAAACATGAAGAGTCGAGCCTTCCAAGAAGGAGATTTGGTTCTCCGAGTGGATCAGCAGAAGCCACACAAGCTTGCTCCTACTTGGGAAGGTCCCTTCATCGTCACCAAAGTTCTCTACAACGGGGCGTACCGCCTTTACAATGTCGGTCACCAGATTGACGAGCCCCGAGCTTGGAATGCGGAGCTGCTCCGCCCCTTTTATACTTAAGTATTCACTCGGATGAGATGTAATAAAAGTACTTCTGTAGTTTATTTATCAAAGACAAGAGTGTTATAATTTTACCAATGATTGTTGTTACTTTTGTTTACATGAGCAGTCCCCCAGTGGGTGGCTTAGCTGCGAACCCGCTTCGCCTAAGTTTATAAAAAAATCCTTGCCGAATGGTGAGCCAGCCTCCCACTCGGGGGCTTAGCTGCGAATCCATTTCGCCTAAGTACATTCAAATCCTACCGAGTGGTGAGCCAGCCTCCCACTCGGGGGCTTAGCTGCAGTCCAAGTACTTGCCTAAGTTTAACAAAATCCTACCGAGTGGTGAGCTAGCCTCCCACTCGGGGGGCTTAGCTGCAGTCCAAGTACTCGCCTAAGTTTAACAAAATCCTGCCGAGTGGTGAGCCAACCTCCCACTCGGAGGCTTAGCTGCAATCCAAGTACTCACCTAAGTTTAACAAAATCCTACCGAGTGGTGAGCCAGCCTCCCACTCGGGGGCTTAGCTGCAGTCCAAGTACTCGCCTAAGTTTAACAAAATCTTGCCGAGTGGTGAGCCAGCCTCCCACTCGGAGGCTTAGCTGCAGTCCAAGTACTCGCCTAAGTTTAACAAAATCCTGCCGAGTGATGAGCCAGCCTCCCACTCGGGGGCTTAGCTGCAGCCCAGTGCTCGCCTAAGTAAAAATACAATGTGCGCTCCGCAAGGAGGACGAGGTGCAGGTCGACTGCTATATTCTCCTTTCGAGCTATGCCACAAATACAATGTGCGCTCCGCAAGGAGGACGAGGTGCAGGTCAACTGCTACCTTCTCCTTCCGAGCTACGCCACAAATACAATGTGCGCTTCGCAAGGAGGACGGGGTGCAGGTCGACTGCTACCTTCTCCTTCCGAGCTACGCCGAAAATACAATGTGCGCCTGCAAGGAGGACGAGTGCAGGTTGATTGTTACCTTCTCCTTGAGGTGCGTCACAAAAATCCTACCGAGTGAAGAGCAAACCTCCCACTCGGGGCTTAGCTGCAGCCAGTGCTCGCCTAAGTTTTTGAAAATCCCACCGAGTGGAGAAAACCTCCTACTCGGGGCTTAGCTGCAGCCCAGTGCTCACCTAAGTTTTTGAAAATCCTACCGAGTGGAGAGCAAACCTCCCACTCGGGGGCTTAGCTGCAGCCCAGTGCTCGCCTATGTTTTTGAAAATCCTACCGAGTGGAGAGAAAACCTCCTACTCGGGGGCTTAGCTGCAGCCCAGTGCTCGCCTAAGTTTTTGAAAATCCTACCGAGTGGAGAGCAAACCTCCCACTCGGGGGCTTAGCTGCAGCCCAGTGCTCGCCTAAGTTTTTGAAAATCCTACCGAGTGGAGAGCAAACCTCCCACTCGGGGGCTTAGCTGCAGCCTAGTGCTAGCCTAAGTATGAGATTCATTCCGCTCTGCAAGGATGACGAGGTGCAAGTCGCCTGCTACCTTCCCCTTCAGAGCTCCGCCACAAATACAATGTACACTCCATCCCGATCCGCAAGGACGCAAGTCGACTGCAATCTGTGCTCCATTCCTACCTGCAAGAGTGTATCACAAGCACTAGCATATATTCCGAGTGAAGAACAATGTTCATTCGAAGACAAATGCAAACATATTCAACGGCAAACCCAAGTTCAGATAGCATCCTACGGATCCAGAAGTGCTCAGGCACCAAGCCTGTTAAAGTTTACCGGTTACAAAAACCACTCGGCATTCCGAGGCAAATTTAAGGCATCAAGCATAGAAGTTTTTACTCATACGTGGAGGACCGAAAGCGCGACAAACTCGTCGGTCGATTCCATATGCAATCCGAGTGGCATCGGCAATGAAGGTCTCCATGAAAGATCGAAAGTCATGCTTCTTGGTATTGGCCACCTTGAGGGACTTGACTTGTCCTCTCGCGTCCTTGCAAAGTGAACACGGACCAGAGACAGAGCAACATCAGCACCACACCTGGCAGAAGACTTTTTCCATTCTTGCACTCGACTTGGAACTTTGTTCAGTTGAGTCATCAGAGACTCGAGGTCATTCTGAAGTGTTTCCCCCGGCCAGAGTGTTGTGTCGATGCGCGATGTTGCAACATTCGGTCTAGCAAGATAGTCGACCACAGCAGCAACACGAGACTCGAGTCGGAGCATGTTCATGGCGGCTTCATCCTTCACAGGAGAGTTGATGGGATCCAGGCTTGTCTCCACTCGACCAGTTTCTTCCTCAAAGTTTTGGCAGAATTCTGTAAACACAACCCAAGAATAAGCCCGCAGTTTTGTGGTAAGTCCGTAATTACAAGCCAATCAGATATAAGGGATTACCTTCAAGCATGAGGAATAACTTCTTGGTGAGCCCTCCCAGATAAACCTCCAGATCATTCTTCTTTCCCGCCAGTTCGCTAGCCTTGTCGCTCAGGGCTATCTTGTCGTTCTTCAGTCGACTGACCTCCTTGTTGGCCGCGTCGAGAGCAGCTTTCAGATTGGTATTCTCCTCTTCAAGTTTGCTGATTGAAGCCAGCTTTTCTTCTGCAAGTTTCATCTTGTCCGAAGCCGCTTTCTGCACCCCAGTGAGGTCAAGGTCCTTCTTCTTCAGAGCATCCTTCAGTTTATCTGCAAAATGACAGTGAGATCAGACTCAGGAATGGACAAGAAATAAGGGCAGTCGTCAAGGTTCTCACCAAACATACCTTTTGCCTCCTCCTTCGCCTTCGTGAAATTCTCTTGGACAAGCTTCAGGTCAAGTTCGAGCTGGATATGCTTGTTGTCCAACTCAGTATAACAAGCCACAAGCTCGCAAGATTTCTGCGAAAGATCATCGACAGACGTCAAAGATAGGTCACTTCCGAGTGACTAAGAGAAAAATTGTAGTATTTCTAAGACTACAATCGAATCAAAATATTCAACTGTAGTCTCGGGGACTACACCCAGTGGGTGCACTCAGCGTGCCCCCACTAGTTCTATCGACTTGGGTCGATCAGTCGACCAAAAGAGACAAAAAGGCTAACTGCCAGCAATTAGCCACAGTTTCAAAAAAAATGTTCTTCAGACCACAGTCGATTGCCAGCAGTTGACCACGGTCTCGGGGACTACACCCAGTGGGTGCACTCAGCGTGCCCCCACTAGTTCCATGATTCCATTCTACCAAATCGAGTGGAGAAAGTAAAGAGAAAAAGTTAAAGGTATAAAGACTATCGTCGACTGCCATCAGTCCACCATAGTCTCGGGGACTACACCCAGTGGGTGCACTCAGCGTGCCCCCACCGATCTAGATATTCAATCGACACACCCAGTGGGTGTACAGATACTAAGATCTTAAGAGTGAAAAGTTTTCAGGTACCATATCCTAACAGAACAGGCGGTGATCAACTAACCTGGACATTGCTTTGAAGGGCTGAACTTGCACCATAAGCCGCTTGACTGGCGTCTCAGATCGCCTTCACCTGCTCCATCATGACCCCCGCCTGGCGTATAGCCTCTTTAGCAGCGCCTGCTTGGTCCTCTGGGACGTGGTGGGTGGAGAAAAGGGAAGGCGGATCAGCACGCGACGATGAAGGGCGAGCACTCGTCAGCGGCACAGCAAAGGACACGGTAGTCCGAGTGATGGTGCCCCCCCTCCGAAACCAGCGTCTCAGGTGCTGATACAGCTTGAGCAGTCTTGCAAGCAGACGTCTTCCTGTTCCTCCTCTGCCTCAGTGGCTCCTCATCGTCATCATCAGGGAGATCAATGATGATATTAGGTGGAGCTACAGAAAAGATTCAAAGTTAAAAATGAAGATCCTATCGACCGAAAGCGAAACTACAGAGATCATACCAGGGTTGGAAGTGACAGCATCCTCCATTTCTTGATCTTCATGTCTGGTTGAGGTCTCAGAAGTAGCAGCACTGCAATTTCAGAAATCAGTCGGTCAGCGAACAAGTCGACCAAGAGTGTATCCATGTTAAACAAGAAAACACAAGTTATGCTATTACCCAGAAATAGTGGGAATCACCATCCTCATCTTCGGCAGGGCCTTCGTCGGTTTTGATGACGCCGTCGGGGTTGCTTCGGCGCTTTCTCAGTCGGTGCTGGAGAGGTTGTCCGAGGACGTTTGGTCGACTTCCCCACATACATGGCCGCCTTGGCGCGCTCGACTGCAGGGTCATGGACGAGCTTGGATCGTCTTTCAGTATGGGGAGGCTCGACTTCCTCCTCCTCTTCCTCCTCCTCTTCCTCATCAGAGCCGGCATCTTCTTCACCCTCCTCGCCATCGGATTCCCACTCCTCCTAACTTTCACCCCCGCTCCCTTCCTCCTCTTCGGTCTGTTCTTGCGCCCCGTTGGGCATCGAATACATCTCGGTAGTGATCTGGAAGACAACAAACAAGACAAAAGTCAGTCGACCGAATGGAAGCAAAACAGAATGAAGGAAATAGAGTCACGGTCGGAGATACGTGATCAGACCTTGTCTGGTTCGTATGAATGGTCAAGTGGCGGGATCCTCCTGGCTCCATGGGGGTTATCTTTGTTCCCTGTGATGGCAGTCATCCACCTCTCTAGAGTGGCATCATCGACCTCCTCCGGATGGACCCAAGTGGTGTCTTCGGTACCAGAGTACATCCACATCGGATGGCCTTGATATTGAAGTGGCTGAATGCGTCGTCGAAGGAAAACCTCCAGAAGATCCATGCCAGTCACCCCATCGCGGATGAGCTGGACTACACACTCTACCAACACCTTGACCTGAGCCTTCTCCTCCGGGACCACCTTCAGAGAGGACGGCTTGTTTAGTCGGTCAATGGAGAAAGGAGGGAGTCCAGTCGACTGCCCTGGCGTTGGCTGGTCTTGGCAGTAGAACCAGGTCGATTGCCACCCTCGGACTGACTCAGGAAGGATCATGGCTGGAAAAGCACTTTTACTCCTCATTTGAACCCCAAGACCCCCACACATCTGGATTACTTGGGTTTTCTCGTCACTCGGACTAGCCTTTTTCACCATCTGAGAGCGACAAGTGAAAATGTGTTTGAAAAGGCCCCAATGCGGCCGACAACCCAAGAAGTTCTCACACAAGGACATGAAAGCAGCGAGATAGGCGATAGAGTTGGGTGTGAAGTGGTGAAGTTGTGCCCCAAAGAAGTTCAAAAATCCCCGAAAGAAAGGATTCGGTGGTAGAGAAAACCTGCAGTCAACGTGGGTGGCTAAGAGGACGCACTCACCCTCCTGAGGCTGCGGCTGCCACTCCTTCCCCGGAAGCCTCGCTGATCCATGAGGGATCAGTCCTTCGTTGGCCAGGTCGTCGAGGTCCTTCTGGCTGATGGTCGAGCGGATCCAGCCTTGCGGCAGACCGGCCTGCGACAAGGATCTACCCCGACTGGTCGCCCTCCCCTTCGCCTTCGTCGTCGCCTTCTTTGCCCGCTCCAAAGCCGCTAGGAGCAACGGCCTGCGACACAGAGCAACGGCGCTAGCACGGTGGCGAATGCAGCAGGTGAATCTGAGGAAGGAGGGGAAAATGAGGGCGCACTATTAAAAAAACCCCGTCCGGCGCCTTATATGAAGTCTCTTCCAGTGGTGATGGTAGGCCCGACGATCTGTCAAATCCATAGCATCGCGCGCGATACGTGGCGAAAAAGGTGGCGCGAAGATCGAGGCGTCCCTGCCTTATCCCATCCGAGTACCACGGCCTCCTCCGCTTCGCGCGCTTCCCGAAATTCGGATCCTGCTAAATCTGCGAACAACAGAGCAACTTGTTAGACCGCAGATTTCCTCCGATCCGTCGCTCGGAAATCTCCAAGCTCATAAAGGTCACTCGACAGATACAAAGAATGGATTAAGGCGACTGAAAAAGAAGTTGATGCCATCACTAAAAGTCATTGATCCAGAACAAGACACACTCGTAGCACGAAAAACAGGTCGGAAGAATTCTCAACTCCTTCCTCACTCAAACCTCGATCCATTCGGGGGCTAATGATGACGACATGTACCTAGGGTATGGTCATGGACCTGTCCAAGGTACCCTCCCCAAGGACATCTTTAGAAGAAACTGCCTTTCAGTCGACCTGGAAGTATTCCAGTCGACGGACTCGAATACACTCGACCATGAAGCCACTCACTCGACCACCAGGAGATCTGGAGTCGCTCCACACACAAACGGTCTGTTATTAACTAGTCTTTATGGTCATGATAGCACTTTATGTAATGCGTTACCAGTAACGCCCGGCCTTAATGTACATTGAATCCTTCATTACGTGGGTTGGCTGGGGTCCTGGCGCACTCTATATAAGCCACCCCCCCCCCCTCACATGTAGAATGGTTCGCACCTCTGTAACTCATACGCTTATAATCTAGTCGACCGCCTCCGGGCTCCGAGACGTAGGGCTGTTACTTCCTCCGAGAAGGGCCTGAACTCGTAAATCCCTTGCGTATACAACTACTTCATAGCTAGGATCTTGCCTCCCCATACCTAACCCCCTATTCTACTGTCAGGCTTAGAACCACGAAAGTTACTACTCCCTATGAGCTAGCTGGCTCACCGAATTGTTTTTCTGACACTGGCTGTTGATGCTAGGGTTTCTTACCTATACAGTAGGGGCTAACTAAGCCACGGTCAAGACGGTAAATGCGGAGGCAATTACTAGCTGGCCTACACATGTGATGCGAGTTCTTCTCCCTATGTGTTAGCTGATTAACTGGATTGTACACATTCGGCGGCGCCACAGTGGGCTTCCCGATCAGATATCTTGGTCTCCCTCTATGCATCAGCAGGCTACGGTTAGTACACATTCAGTACCTTCTAGACCGCATCCGCGCACGGCTGGCGGCTTGGAAGGGCCGTCTCTTGCCTATCGCCGGGCGCCGCGTGCTCGTGAGGTCCGTCCTATCGGCGCTGCCAGCCTTCGCCATGGCGGTGCTGCGTATCCCGAAGAAATTCTACAAGGACGTAGACAAAGCGAGGCGTCGTTTCCTGTGGGCACAGGATGAGGAGGTCACCGGAGGGAAATGCAAGGTGAACTGGCCGCTTGTCACATCTCCGGTCGAGCACGGCGGCCTCGGCATCCACAACATGGAGCGCTTCGCGCGCGCATTGCGCCTCCGCTGGCTCTGGCTCGCATGGATGGACCCAGCCAGGCCATGGACACGGCTGGACCTGCCGTGCGATGATAAGGATAGGGCGCTTTTCTCCTCGGCAACGAGGGTGACGGTGGGCGACGGCAACAGAGCGCTTTTCTGGCACTGCTCCTGGCTCGGGGAGCAGCCACTGCGGCAGGCCTACCCCGACCTTTTCACGCGGTCAACAAGGAAGAACCGCACTGTCACGGAGGCCACTCGTGATGACAGATGGATCACGGACCTCAGGCGAGACAGCAGCCCGGAGATCATTCACCAGGCGGTGCTGCTGCAGCGCCGTATCAGAGAGGCGAACCTGGTGCTGCAGCAAGGGACCGAGGACAAGATCACCTGGAAAGCCGGCGGGGATTACACGGCGAGATCAGCATATCTCTCCCAACTACCTCCGCAGCCAACCTCGGCCATGAAAACCCTGGTTTGGAAGATATGGGCGCCCGGAAAGATCAAGTTCTTCCTCTGGCTGCTACACCAAAACAGGCTCTGGTGCAACGATCGCCTGCAGCGCAGGGGCTGGGAGAACCACTACTTCTGTCAGTTATGCTGCCGTAACCTCGAGTCCTCCTTCCACCTCTTCTGGGAGTGCACCATTTCAGGGGAAGTTTGGAAACAGCGGCCACCTGGGTGGGTTGCGGCACATTATCCCCGGCATCATGGAGTGCATGCAACACCACGACGGAGGCCATCACCACAATCCTCAACTCCGCGGCGCCACGAGAAAGAAGAGGAATCAGGACGATGGTGGCTTTGATCACCTGGCAGATCTGGCTTGAGAGAAACAGATGCACTTTCAGAGGTAAGACACCAAGTGCACGCAATATAACGGAGGCCTGCCGGAGAGACATCGAACAATGGAGACTCGCCGGAGCACATGCTATAGCGCCCCCCTTCAGGGATACAACGCGAGGAGTAGGCTAGTTCTCATCAGGCGGAGGAGGGTGTCCCTGCCCTTTCCTACAACGCCTCTGTAACATTCTTTTCTGTACTTCGTGGTTCTGATCAGTTTTTGATCACCACACTATCTGTAACTCTCTCCTGCTAAGCCAATGAAAAGCCAGAAATGTCTGGATCTTTCAAAAAAAAATTAACTGGATTGTTTTTCTGACCCCGGCTGTTGCCAATGTGGTCGTGTTAATAGGAAATGGCACTCACATCACATGCAAATGCAACCACATCGGGACAAGACTAGATATATAATGCGGAAAAGACACTCACATGCATATGCAAATGTAGCTATGTCACAAAAATCAAAGCAGTCAATACTAGATATATAACGCGACCTCAATAGCAACAGCCGGGGTCAGAAAAACAACTCAGTTAGTCAGCTGGTGTATAGGGAGAAGACACTCACTCACATGCAGGTCAACTAGTTGCCTCCAGTAGCCGATTTGACCTCGAAATTATTTACTCCCTCCGTCCCATAATATAAGAACGTTTTCGACACTAGTGTGTCAAAAACGTTCTTATATTATGGGACGGAGGGAGTACTTAATTAGTAAGAATCTGCTTTGGCAGCCCAAAGTTTCACTTTCTTTATACCATGACGCTGGGAAACTTTTGTGTAGTAAAGATGTTGGGAATATAGTTCTCATAGTTGCTCTGTACTTTGGTAGACTGTTTTCGTTTTTGCAAGTATTTGATACCAAGTCTTGCATAAAACAGCAATCATGTTCGAAAAGTATATATCAAAGAGTGCCAACAAAGTTCTTAGGCTAATTTTTATTTGTTTTCACAAATTTGGACGATCTTTGAAGAAAGAACAAAATAATAGGGAACTTGGAATTATTCCAACTGCATGTAGGCTAAATAAACCGGCAATCTGAATGCACTATATACCATCATAATATAAATTCTAAACATAGGCATTCTATAGGTAAACTGGAATTATGTGCTCTTTGAGTAGACCAAACATCGAGCACAAGTTTACAGACTCACCCGAAGATAGACCACATAATGAAATCCATATTGAAGCAAGACATCGGTTTCTATGGTCAAGATAAAACAAAATACACATTACTAACAAACGGTGTATTTTCTTACTATAAGCCGTGGTGAAGACAGTAAATGAAGAGGCAATTGCAGGCTTGCCTATACGTGAGTGTCTTCTCCCTTTGTGTTGGCTGACTAACTGAATTGTTTTTCTGATCCCGGCTGTTGCCGTACGTTGTGGTCGTGTTAAGAGGGAGAGGACACTCACATGCAAATGCAGCAGCTACATCGAGACAAAACTAGATATTAACACACTCACATGCACTTGCAAATGCAGCCATATCACAAAGTCAAAGAAGGCAATACTAGATATAAAACAGGACCTAAACATCAACAGCCGGGGTCAGAAAAACAACTTAGCTAGTCAGCTGGTGTATAGGGAGAAGCCACTCACATGCAGGCCAATTAATTGCCTCTAGTGCCTGATTTGGCATCGAATTTATTTGCTTAGTAAGAATCTGCTTTGGCAGCCCAAAGTTTCACTTTCTTTGACCATGATGCTGGAAAACTTCTTTATAGTGAAGATGTTAGGAAAATAGTTTTTGTGGTTCCTCTGTACACTACCAGAAAAACTGGGGTTGCCGACGGCCAAATCTATGCCGACGGCACCCGTCGGCATCTATGGACCTATGTCGACGGCCAAGGATAGGCCGTAGGCGTAGAAAAGCCGTCGGCATACATACATCTATGCCGACGGGGCCGTCGGCATAGACTAGGCCGTCGGGAGCGCCCGAGGTACGCCTACGGGGCCCGTCGGCATAGGACAGGCCGTCGGCATAGCGCGGGCCCACCTGCCCGGTCAGCGCTGACCATTTGACGGCGTTGATCCTACGCCGACGGGGGGTAACGGCGGCCGTCGGCATATCTGTGGCAGAGGTATGCCTACGGCAAAGCTGTCGGCATAGGCCCCTCTGCCACGTCATCGATCCGTGTGCCACGCCACGTCATCGATCCGTGGAACAACCTCCGTGTGTGCACAGATGTCGTCGGCATACGTGTATTTTACTATATTTTTTTATTTTTACTTTGTTTTGTTATTTTTACTTTATATTAGTTTTTGTTTTTGCATAAGATAATTATGCCTTATCCAAAAAAACATACCCGATGGTATATCGATTGTCCGCCGTTACGAACGTCGCTATCGCTGTGTCACGGAGGGGGGAAACGGTCGACACGGAAGGAATTCTGGTTGGTGGGGGGATTCGGGGTGTAGCTATGTCACCGAAACATCGCACGGGTCCCGATGCATATGTGGAAGTGTTCATGCATGCGTACACGCCCGTCTTGGGGCTCCGGGGTGTCCCCCCCCCCCTCACGGACGGCGCCGCCACCGGCACCTAGAGGGGGGAAACAGACGCGTCGGGTCTACACGGAGGGGATCTTGTTGTGGGTCTGGCCCGGATGTTTCTCCAGAGTGTTCCTATGGGCTGACCTAACACAACCGGGTGGGGAGGTCCACTGGTCAAAGCCCGTCCGTGCAGAGTCAAAGGGCTAGATCACGTGGTCAAACGCTACAGGGTTAGGCGGGATGGGGGCACAGGGGGGTAGCAATGCCACCGGAGCGTCACACCGGGCCCTCATACATGCGGGGTGGTGTGGTGGCATGTCCGAAGAGGCGGCACGCGTGTCCGGGGTGTGCCCCCCCCTCACGGACGGCGCCGCCGCCGCACTGGAGGGGAAAGGACGCGTCGGGTCTACATGGAGGGATCTTCTTTGTGGGTCCGCCCGGATGTTGCTCGAGTGTTCCTATGGGCTGGCCTAACACAACCGGGTAGGGAGGTACATGGTCAAAGCCCGTCGTGCAAAGTCAAAGGCTAGATCGCTGGTCAAACGCTACAGGGTTAGGCGGGACGGGGCACTGGGGTAGCAATGCCACCGGAGCGTCGCACCGGGCCCTCATACATGCGGGGTGGTGTGGTGGTATGTCCGAAGAGGCGGCACGCGTGTCCGGGGTGTGCCCCCCCTCACGGACGGCGCCGCCAGGCACCTGGAGGGGGGAAACGGACGCGTCAGTCTACGGAGGGATAGTCTTTGTGGGTGCAGCTCGGATGTTGCTCCAGAGTATTCCTATGGGCTGACCTAACACAACCGGTTGGGGAGGTCCACTGGCCAAAGCCCCCGTCCGTGCAAAGTCAAAGGGCTAGATCGCGTGGTCAAACGTTACAGGGTTTGGCGGGACGGGGGCACTTGGGGGGGTAGCAATGCCACCGGAGCATCGCACCGGGCCCTCATACATGCGGGGTGGTGTGGTGGCATGTCCGAAGAGGCGGTACGCGTGTCCGGGGTGTGCCCCCCCCCCCACACGGACGGCACCACCGCGGGCACCCGGAGGGGGGAAACGGACGCGTCGGGTCTACACGGAGGGGATCTTGCTGTTGGTCTGGCCCGGATGTTGCTCCAGAGTGTTCCTATGGGCTGGCCTAACACAACCGGGTGGGGAGGTCCACTGGTCAAAGCCCGTCCGTGCAAAGTCAAAGGGCTAGATCACGTGGTCAAACGCTAAAGGGTTAGGCGGGACTGGGGCACTGGGGGTTAGCAATGCCACCGAAGCGTCGCACCGGGCCATCATACATGCGGGGTGGTGTGGTGGCATGTCCGTAGAGGCGGCACGCGTGTCCGGGGTGTGCCCCCGCTCACGGACGGCGCGCCGCCGCACGGCACTGGAGAAGCAGACGCGTCGGGTCTACGGAGGGATCTTCTTTGTGGGTCTGGCCGGATGTTGCTCCAGAGTGTTCCTATGGGCTGACCTAACACAACCGGGTGGGGAGGTCCACTGGTTAAAGCCCGTCCGTGCAAAGTCATAGGGCTAGATCGCGTGGTCAAACGCAACAGGGTTAGGCGGGACGGGGGCACTGGGGGGGTAGCAATGCTACTGGAGCGTCGCACCCGGCCCTCATACATGCGGGGTGGTGTGGTGGCATGTCCGAAGAGGAGGCACGCGTGTCCGGTGTGCCCTCACGGACGGCGCGCGCCGCCGCACCGGAGGGGAGAAGCAGACGCGTCGGGTCTACGGAGGGATCTTTTGTGGGTCCGCCCGGATGTTGCTCAGTGTTCCTATGGGCTGGCCTAACACAACCGGGTGGGGAGGTACTTTGGTCAAAGCCCGTCCGTGCAAAGTCAAGGGCTAGATCGCGTGGTCGGGCCTTCTGAGGTTAGGGTGGGACGGGGCACTTGGGGTAGCAATGCCTCTGGAGCGTCGCACCGGGCCCTCATACATGCGGTGTGGTGTGGTGGCATGTCCGAAGAGGCGGCACACGTGTCCGGGGTGTGCCCCACTCAAGGAAGGCGCCACCGCTGGCACCTGGAAGGGGAAAACGGACGCGTCGGGTCTACACGGAGGGGATCTTGCTGTGGGTCTGGCCGGTTGTGTCTCCAGAGTGTTCCTATGGGCTGACCTAACACAACCGGGTGGGGAGGTCCACTGGTCAAAGCCCGTCCGTGCAAAGTCAAGATCGCGTGGTCAAACGCTACAGGGTTAGGCGGGACAGCGGCACTGGGGGCGAGGGGGGGTAGCAATGCCACCGGAGCGTCGCACCGGGCCCTCATACATGCGGGATGGTGTGGTGGCATATCCGAAGAGGCGGCACGCGTGTCCGGGGTGTGCCCCCACCCCTCAAGGACGGCGCCACCACAGGCACCTGGAGGGGGGAAACGGATGCGTCGGGTCTACACGGAGGGGATCTTGCTGTGGTTCTGGTCCGGATGTTGCTCCAGAGTATTCCTATGGGCTGACCTAACACAAACGGGTGGGGAGGTCCACTGGTCAAAGCCCATCTGTGCAAAGTCAAAGGGCTAGATCGCGTGGTCAAACGCTACAGGGTTAGGCGGGACGGGGGCACTGGGGGTAGCAATGCCACCGAAGCATCGCACCGAGCCCTCATACATGCGGGGTGGTGTGGTGGCATGTCCGTAGAGGCGGCACGCGTGTCCGGGGTGTGCCCCCGCCCCTCACGGACGGCGCCGCCGCCCGGCACTGGAGAAGCAGACGGCGTCGGGTCTACACGGAGGGGATCTTGCTGTGGGTCTGGCCCGGATGTTGCTCCAGAGTGTTCCTATGGGCTGACCTAACACAACCGGGTGGGGAGGTCCACTGGTCAAAGCCCGTCCGTGCCAAGTCAAAGGGCTAGATCGCGTGGTCAAACGCTACAGGGTTAGGCGGGACGGGGGCACTGGGGGTAGCAATGCCACCGGAGCGTCGCACCGGGCCCTCGTACATGCGGGGTGGTGTGGTGGCATGTCCGAAGAGGCGGCATGCGTGTCCGGGGTGTGCCCCCCCTCACGGACGGCGCCGCCGCCGGCACCTGGAGGGAAAAGCAGACGTCGGGTCTACGGAGGGGATCTTGCTGTGGGTCTGGTCAGGATGTTGCTCCAGAGTGTTCCTATGGGCTGACCTAACACAACCGGGTGGGGAGGTCCACTGGTCAAAGCCCGTCCGTGCAAAGTCAAAGGGCTAGATCGCGTAGTCAAACGCTACACGGTTAGGCGGGATGGGGGCACTGGGGGGTAGCAATGCCACCAGAGCGTCGCACCGGGCCCTCATACATGCGGTGTGGTGTGGTGGCATGTCCGAATAGGCGGCACGCGTGTCTGTGGTGTGCCCCCCTCACGGATGGCGCCGCCGCCGGCACCTGGAGGGGGGAAATGGACGCGTCGGGTCTACACGGAGGGGATCTTGCTGTGGGTCTGGCCCGAATGTTGCTCCAGAGTGTTCTATGGGCTGACCTAACACAACCGGGTGGGGAGGTCCACTGGTTAAAGCCCGTCCGTGCAAAGTCAAAGGGCTAGATCGCGTGGTCAAACCCCTCCAGGTGCCCCTCCGTGTAGACCCGACGCGTCCGTTTCCGCCCTCCAGGTGCCAGCGGCGGCGCCGTCTGTGAGGGGAGGCACACCCCGGAGGCACATGCCGCCTCTTAGGACATGCCACCACACCACCCCGCATGTATGAGGGGCCGGTCCGATGCTCGGGTGGCATTGCTACCGCCAAGGCCCCCATCCCGCCTAACCCTGTAGCGTTTGAGCACGGGATCTAGCCCTTTGACTTTGCACGGAAGGGCTTTGACCAATGGCCCTATCCACCCGGTTGTGTTAGGTCAGCCCATAGGAACACTTTGGAGCAACATCCGGGCCAGACCCACGCCAAGATCCCCTCCGTGTAGACCCGAGGCGCCTGCTTCCCGCCCAGTGCAAAGCGGCGGCCGTCCGTGAGGAGGGCACACCCGAGACGCTGCGCCTCTTCGACATGCCACCACACCACCTGCATGTATGAGGGCCCGGTGCGATGCTCGGGTCGCATTGCTACCCCCTGTGGCCCCGCCCCGCCTAAACTCGTAGTATTTGACCACGGATCTAGCCCTTGACTTTGCACGGACGGGCTTTTGAGCAAGGGACCTATCCACCCGTTGTGTTAGGTCAGCCCATAGGAACACTTTGAGCAACATCCGG
Source organism: Aegilops speltoides (assembly GCA_021437245.1). NCBI lineage: Eukaryota > Viridiplantae > Streptophyta > Magnoliopsida > Poales > Poaceae > Aegilops > Aegilops speltoides. The sequence continues at coordinate 86,191,436 of CM038146.1, read as the reverse complement.
CCAAACCCATGGCAAGATCCCTCTGTAGACCCGACGCGTCCGTTTCTCTAGGTGCCGGCGGCGGCGCCGTCCGTGAGGGGGGGCACACCCCGGAGACGCGTGCCACCTCTTCAGACATGCCACCACACCACCCCGCATGTATGAGGGCCCGGTGCAACGCTCTGGTGGCATTGCTACCCCCCCCCTTGGGCACGGCGGCAGCAACGGTCGTGATGGGGGCAATCGATATACCATTGGGGTATGTTTTTTTTAGATAAGGCACATCTATGTTGCGAAAAAACAAAAAATAATAAATAAAATAAAAATTTTAAAAAAATAAAAAAAAGTAACAAAAAATATAAAAAATTAAAAAATTAAAAAAAATGAGATATGCCGACGGCAAGGCCGTCGGTGTAGCTGAGCACACGGCCACGGATCGATGACGTTTCAAAGGGCCAGGCTTATGCCGACGGTTTGGCCGTCGGCATAGGATTGCCTTATCCGATGCGGTTCACCCCGCACCACCCATTCCCCATCTCGACCCACGCCGTCGACCCACGTAGCGCCGCACCCGCCCGCTGCCGCCTCCACTCCGCGCCGTGCGCCTACCGCCGCCCAGCGCCGTTCAGCGTCCCGGCCGCCACCGCTGCCTCCACTCGCGCCGCTCCACCGTCCCCACCGCGTCGCATCGCCGCCACCACTCGCGCCACGCCGCCGTCTCCACCTCCCTCCGCGGGACGCGTCTCACGGAGGCCCCGCCTGCCCGGTCCCGCCGCTGCTCGCCTCCTTCTCCGCTGTCGCCCTTGAGCCCCGCCCTGCCCGCCGATCGCCACCTCGCCTCGAACCGCCCTGCCCGCCGACCGCCACCTCTCCCCATCCTGCACTCCCCCACCGGCCGCCACGTCGCCCCCCCGGTCGCCTCCTCGCCCCGGCCCTGCCTGGCCCCGCCTCGCCCCAGCCCTGCCTCTCCCCGCCGGTGAGATCTCCACCTTTTTTTCTGTTTTTAGATAGATAGATTGTTAGATATATAAATAGATAGATCAATAGATAGATAGATAGAGATAGATAGATTGTTAGATAGATAGATGAATGTTGCAAAAAAAATTGGTTCGATGAGATGAATCGATGATGATGATGAATATATTGTTGATATTGTTAGTTGTGATGATGATGATGATGAATATTTATTTAATATTGTTAGTTGTGATGATGATGATGAACATGTAATGAAATAACCCTACATGATTCAAGAATAAATGAATGCATGTTTATATGTTTTAAATCTGCTTTAGGAGTTGTGATGTTCTAAATTTTTGTCGCGGTGGAATTTGTAGGTTTTGTAGAGTTTCATGTCGGTGGAGTGATCGTCATCGGAGTTGTTGGTCACGGATCGTCCCTCCTCTATTCAACCACTTCCTCTACAGCCGAGGGTGAGCTATAAATCCACCTACACCTCCTACGCTCTTTTAATCATGTCACTAGATTTCATTCTCAAGTCAACTGGCGTAACCTAGGCATCTCCCGTCCGAAAGGGTTGCATCAATAAATATGCATTCAATTGCATATTTATCACCGCAGCTCTTTCGGATTGTCCAGCGTTTTCCACGGACAGCCCGAGGATGTGTAGATTAGGTATGTTCTCCATGTTCTACCTCGTTCCAAGACAGGATTTCGGCGGCGCCTCCCCATTGTTCTCCGGAGCACATTCTCTCGGCTATTTGCCGAGACGTGTATCTGGAGAACAGCGGGGAGGTGCTGCCGAAATTTTGTCTCGGAACGGGGTAGAATGGAGAATGTACTCAATCTACACATCCTCGGGTGGGATTAGGACCCATCTTTACCTATTAGAGATGTAGGTGGATTAAACGCGGTAGAAACTAAAAATTTGATGTGATTAATTTAAGTGAATCCTTAATTATGTTGTGTGGGTTGCAAAAAAGTAGAGGATGGCAGATAATCAATGGATGTACAGTGGTTTTATCCGTCGGAATCGAGTAACATCAGAGTGGATCGCGAAAACCGATGTGTATTTGAAGGAGATATTCCGTCGTCCAATGAGAATTATCCCACCATGCCCATGTGCGAGATGTGCCAGACGTCACCGTAGAAATCAGACGGACATGAGTGAGCACCTTCGCACGCACGGATATATGCCAAACATTGACATGCCGCCGATAAACATAGCCGAGCAGGACCGTGGTAGAGAGGAGGTGATGCGAAAACGCATCGTTGGATATGAGGACGACGGGGTCAGGGACATGCTAGATGATGTCATTGTTGCAGAAACGGCAAATGCGACACCTTCAGAGAATGAACCGGAGGAGCCGGAGGCAACCACAAAGGCCTTCTGGGAGGTCTTGGCCTCGTCGAAGAAACCTCTTTATGGAGGTGCGAAAATATCTCAGCTGGATGCCATCTCTTGGCTGATTGCGATCAAGGCTGAGTATGCGGTGTAGCGAAATGCTTGAAGCATTCACGGGAGTATGGGCTAACAGCCTCCACGAGGTCATGAACTGCCGAAAAGCATGTACGATACAAAGAAAATCATGAAGGCACTCTCTATGGATTATGAGAAAACAGATGTTTGCCCGAAGAATTGCCTTTTGTTTAGGCACGAGTATGCGGATGACAAGTACTGTAGGAAGTGCGGTTCGTCTCGATACATTGAGGTGGTCGGTGAGGATGGTGAGAAAAAGCAGCTAACTATCCCCGTTAAGGTTCTTCGGTATCTTGATTTTATAAAAAGACTGCAGCGCCTTTTCATCACGAAGGAGTCTGCCAAAATGATGAAGAATACCTCGAGGAAGTCATTCGCTGGAAGAATACCTCAAGGAAGGCAAGCATGGAAGTCATTCGATGAAGAATACCTCGAGGAAACAGCCGACGCTGGGAATGTCAGAATAGTCATATCAGGTGATGGGTTGAATCCATATGGTATGTCGTCCAATCCATACAGCTGCTGGCATGTGTTTGTAATTCCGCTCAATTTTCCTCCCGGTGCCCTAATGCAATGGAAGACCATGTTCTTGTCGCTCATCATTCCGGGGCCTGAATACCCGGGGAAGCAATTGGGTGTATTTATGCAGCCGCTTCTGGACGCTTTGCACCATTCTTGGTACTTTCCAAGGTTGACATACGACCGGGATCTGCAGAGAAATTTCTTGATGAAAGTTTGGTTGCACTATTGCATGCATGACTTTCCTGGCTATGCTCTATTCTGCGGATGGTGTACAAGTGGTAAGATGCCATGCCCAGTGTGCATGCAGGCTCTGTGAATGATTTGGCTGAGTAAGGGTGGCAAGTATGTAGCCTTTGACCTGCATCGACAGTTCCTCCCTCCAGACCATCCATACAGGGAAGACAAGAAGAACTTCATGAAAGGTCGGGTTGTTCATGAAGTAACCAAGATTCCAACATTTTCGGGGGCAGATGTTCTTGCTCAGCTAAAAGCTCTCAAGCCTAAAGTCAAAGGCAAAGCCAAAGCCAAAGCCAAAGGCTTCGAGGGATATGGTGAGACGCACAACTGGACTGACATTACCCCCTTCTCGCAGCTTCCCTATTTCAAGGACCTCAAACTTCCTTACAATATTGATGTGATGCACACCGAAAAGAATGGGGTAGAGTCCCTTTTCCACACGATCCTCAACATTCCTAATAAGACGAAGGATAACGTAAAAGCTAGAGCCGATCAACAGAGAATTTGTGATAGACCACGCCTGAACATGAAACCTCCCACAGGCGTTCGAAAAAACTGGTTCAAGCTAGATGCTGACTTTGTCCTTAAACCGCCAGAAAAAAAGAAGTACTTATCTGGCTGAAACAAATTTTGAAGTTCACCGATGGTTATGCATTGAATATAAGTAAGGGAGTCAATCTTTCAACGGGCAAAGTGACCGGCCTGAAGAGTCATGACTACCATGTATGGATTGAGCGGATAATGCCGGTGATGGTTCGAGGCTATGTCCCCGAGCATGTCTGGCAAGTGCTTGCCGAGCTTAGCCATTTCTTCCGCACGCTCTGTGCTAAAGAAGTAAGTAAAGAGGTGACTGAAAAATTGCATAAGAAGGCTCCGGAGTTGATAGTCAAGCTAGAGAAGATCTTTCCGCCAGGCCTCTTTACTCCGATGACACATCTCATTCTGCACCTCGCGAACGAGGTATTGTTGGGGGGGCATGTGCAAAATCGGTGGCAATACGGCCCTGAGAGGCAGAACAAGCATCTCCGACGGAAATGTGGAAATAAAGCTAATATTGAAGCTTCCATAGCTGAGGTAGTTATCCTAGAGGAGGTGTCAGACCTCAGGACATCATACTGTCCAGACCACGTTCCCCATCTTCATAACAGGGTGCCTCGATACAATATAGAAGAGCCCAAGTATCAACCAGGCTCGATCTATTCAACGCGCAAGGTGGGAGGGCTGGGGCCTCGAAATCTTATAACATGCCACGACAAGAGTGGGAGGACCTCATGTTCTATATCTTGCACAACATCAAGGAAGTTGAGGAAGTGTGGATGAGGTAATACCACTACACCATTCCTTTATGTCTTCCACATCATCATGTTTCATGTTCACTTAGTCCTGGTCTAACACCGCTTATCTTTTTTTAGTGATTTCATTCAAGAGGAATGGACGGGAGTGAATCCTCCTACTGAGGCGGAGGCACTTACTCTTCTCCGTCATGGAAACCCTGGACGTAAAAATTTTGTTGCTTGGTTCATGGAGAAAGTAAATTTCCACACTCCCCTATTAAATACCTACTTCAATATTTATTAGTTAACCGAACTAATGCACGCAACAATTTCTATTATACTTGTAGGGAAAAGATCCGAACATATCTATGGATGATGAATTGAGATGGGTTTCCATGGGTTTTGACCCTGCCGTCATGACATGTACAAAGTATGATGTGAATGGGTATCGCTTCCATACAGAGGAGCACCAAAACAGCCGCCCCGATCGAAAACTATAAATACTGGAGTGTACACCCCCGGTCAAAATTCAGTAGACTACTACGGAAGGGTACAAAATATATACGAGGTTAAATTCCGCCAGGGACGTGAGACCCTAAGTCTGCCTGTGTTCAAATGCCAATGGTTCGATCCGCGGGAGGGGGTAAAACATACTCCTTCCATTGGTTTGGTCGAAGTTAAACCATCAACTGTCTATGCCGGAGCCGATCTCTTCATTGCGGCTACCCAAGCTACACAAGTATATTATCTGCCTTACCCATGCCAGAAAGTGTATCTAAAGGGTTGGGAAGTTGTGTTCAAGGTGTCGCCACATGGTAAGCTACCAGACCCGAATGAAGACGATTACTACAACATTAACCCCATGACATACGAGGGAGTGTTCTATCAAGAGCAACCTGATGATGATGATGATGATGTGGTTAGAAACGATGACGCTAGACCATTGGGTGATGATGATGTGGACCCAAACGTCGACGATGCACGGAATGATGGTGAGACCATTGTCAATGAAAATGACATACTTATGCTAGAAAAGTTAAACGAAGACGCTGACGACGAGGAAGAGCCCCCGCCTCCGTCGGACAACGAAGATGATATGATTGATAGTGGTGATGAGACGGACCGAGAAAGAGGTTACAACAATGATGATTCATATGGGTTCTAGCAGATGTACGTTTCAAGTTTTTTTCTATAGTTTAGGAATATGCCTTTTTATGCATTTTTATTAATGTGTTTATTATCATGCCTTTTTCTTCATTTCATTAATTTACTAATTGCTTTTTCTCTTTTCAACGCAGGTTCGTGGAACATGGGCAAGGGAAGGCCGACGGCGTGGGTTTCTACGCAAGGTCGTCGGCCTGCCTAGTCGGAGTGGTCGAAGACGTAATCCTCCCCTCGGCCACTTGGCGATGACTCCTCACAGGAGGTCGAGGAGAGGTGACTCTAGAGGAGGAGGGTCGGGGAGAGCATCTTGAGGGCGAGTCTTGGGGGAGAGCCACTCTGGGGTCGCGCGAAAGAGCGCACCCTCACCAACTTAGGGGTGTTGTCTTCGAGGCCCTCCTCTAGTGAGGTACCCTCCTCTAGTGAGGTACAATCTAGGGAGGAGGAGGAGGAGGAGGAGGAGGTGGAGGAGGAGGCACGCGAGGAGGAGGAGGAGGAGGAGGAGGAGGTTGGGGAGGAGGTTGGGGAGGGGGAGGCAGGCGAGGAGGGGGGTGGTGGCGGGGTTGATGGTGGTGACGGGAAGGGGGTTGACAACAAGGGATGGCTGCGTGGCAACGCAAAGCTACCAAAGCAGGTTCCTGCTACTGAGGAGCAGAAGTGGCTCATTGAGCCCACGGGAAAAGAGTAAGTGGTTCATTATTTTGCTTGTCACATGCTTATTCCGGTTGTTATTTATTTTGCTTGTCACATGCTAATAGTTCATTCTTTTGCAGCAACTGGATATATTCTAAAGGGGTCCGTATTCCCAACGGCCTCATCACCATCTTGCTGAAGTTATACTGGCCGGGTTTGTACTGTCCGGATCCAGTCAGGCAGCCGGACCGTCGTGTTTTGGCCACGAGCTGGGACCACTGGGAAGCGGCCCTCCACGCGGACCATGAGACCCATGCCAAGGCCGTGATCACTACTTTCTGGGTGAGTTCTCTTCCGAAGCACAAGTCCATTCTAGTTTCATGAATGATTTAACTCATGGCTTCTTCCATTCTTGTTTCATGCATGATTGTAGAAACTCTATCAAGTTCTTCCGGAGCACAGGGCTAGAGCGGACCAGATCGTGCTGCGCCAATGCAAGAAGAAGGCCCGCCAGATGCAGTACGAGGTGCGCTATGTGGCCATCTCGACATACTACCACGACGTTCTTGGTGTGAAGATGACCAAGGAAGAAGCACGGAGGATGGGCATTACCTTGGAGAGGCCCGAGTACTTGGCGGTAAGTATAAAAGATTTTTCATTATGCTTTCATATATTATGCTTTCATTATGCTTTCATTACCATGTGGTACATTCATCGTTTCATGTTGACATGCCATTATGCTTTTATTATGTAGGTGTGTCCAAATTGGTGTTATGGAAAAGACGAGTCCTGGGCGGCATTGGTGGATCTTTGGTGTGATGGGGCTGGAGCCTGGGCGGCTATGAGAATCAAAAATAAGGCTAACCGAGGGAAGGAGGGAGTACATGCTCAGGGAAACCGAAACCACTATCTCCACAAGGCAGTTAATGTATGACTAACCCCATTAAACATTCTTCTTCTTCTATGTACCATCACTTTCTTATGTATGACTAACCTCTGTTTGGTGGTGCAGGAGGAGAAACTGAAGCGGCCGCTCTCAGACATGCAGGCGTGGGAGATCGCCCATACGCGGAAGGACTCCAAGCCTGGCAAGCCCAAGTACTACGGCAAGAAGACGGCGTGGAGGAAGGAGGCCTACTCTGCAGCGTATCTGAAGTTACATCCTAACACACCTGATCCCATTGCGGCGGATCTGGATGATAGGGCGGTGGTGGGCATGGGGCCCAAGGAGCACGGTCGGGAGGCAGTTCTCGATGCTGTGGTCACTCCGAATATCTCCTACACACAGCTCCGTCGGATCGGCCGAGCTGAGCAACAAGACGAGCCAGCCGGTGACCGATTGCAGATCCCTCTTTCAGGAGCAACAATCTGTAAGTATTTTCCCTCTTATCTTCATTGCTCCCTTTATTTTCCGCATCTAGTAGTTTTATGAGTTCCATCATGTCATACCGTAGGCCTACCTGGAGTACACATGCCAGGAGACCATGGCATGGCATCTGAGGCTTCATGAACACCAAGTGCAGAGGGATCGCCAGCTGGAGCAGGATTTTCAGGAAATGGCGGCCGGCAGGTGTCCTCAGTTGCAGCCAGCACAATGCCCTCCAGCACAACCAGTGCTGCTGACCTTTGAGGAGTTTGTGGCAAAGAACGCTGGCCCCTTGCCGGTTAGTTCATCTCCAATCTATTCACGCAAAGCATGTCATGCCTTTCAACAGAGTCATATATCCCGTTAATATGTCTTTTCAACATCCATGGAACAGGTGGATCTACCGTTGGCGGTGGTCTTCGCAGCACTCCAGAGACACGGAGCCCGACCACTCTGATCCACGGAGGCGGAGGCGGAGGTGGAGGCGGTCTTGGCGGTAGCGCTGCCGGAAGCACTGACGACATGGGCTTCGGTGCTCTTGGCGGTGACGACCTCCGCGGTGCTCGACGTCCTGGCGCTTAAGCCTTTGGGTCACATTGTGGCGGTTCTCGATGTTGTGATACTTATATGCTTGTGATGTTTCTTATCTTATTGTTGTTTGTGAGATTCTTATATGCTTGGTGGTGACGATACTTATATGTTTATGCTTTGCGATGCTTCTTATGATGTGTGATGATGAATTTGTTGTGTGATGCTGCTCCTTACTGTTACGTGATGTTGCTTCTTATATATGCTGCTTCTTATATATGCTGTGTATATTCAAATGAATTGAGCTAAAAAGAAACAGAAAAAAGGGAAAAACAAATTGGACAGAAACTATGCCGACGGCCTGGCCGTCGGCATAAACTAGCGTGACCTCGATGGGCGACACATGGCAGGTCTATGCCGACGGCACTGGCCGTCGACAGATTCTGCCCAGAGTGCCCGATTGCCGACCGTGGCATGTCTATGCCGACGGCCCAGCCGTCGGCATAGTTTCGAACAAAGCCGACGGCGGTAGCGTCGGCGTGAGACAACCCGAAGCGGCTTCCGCCACGTGGCACCTCTATGCCGATGGCCAGGCCGTCGGCATAGAGGTGCCATGTGGCGAGAAGCCGTTGGTCAGCAGTTGACGGCAGCCGCCGTTAGGCGATGGCGTTGCCGACGGACAGGGCCGTCGGCATAGATGTACGGCCACCGTCGGGATAGGGTCTATGCCGACGGCCTTTCTATGTCAACGGTCATCCTGGCTACGCCGACGGATATGTTGCCGACGGGCCTATGCCGACGACTAGTCAGGGCTATGCCGACGGCCTTGGCCATCGGCATAGGGTGCGATTCCGGTAGTGGTAATTTGGTAAACTATTTTGTTTTCTGGAAGGATTTGATAGAATACCAAGTCTTGAATAAAACAACAAGCATGTTTGATATATCAAAGCGTGTCAACAAAGTTCTTTGGCCAGTTTTAATTTGGGAGCACAAATTTCGACGATCCTTTTGAAGCAAGAACAAAATAATAGGGAATTTGGAATAAACCGGTGTTGAGGTCGTGTTATATACCTAGTACTAGAACATGAAGGCGTGCCTTGCCATGCCCGTCCATCTCCATCATGAAGGAAGTGATTATAAATATCAGCAAAAACTTGAAGGTAGAAACAATTTATAATTTGTATCGTTTGAATCACTCGAATTAGAGTGGCACGACGTCAATGGTTGGGCATATTTCTTGAAGTTATATATATTGCTGATCCACTCACAATTTATTTTCTTATCACATATTCTTTTTAGCACATTCATGAAAAAGAGATGAAAGAATGGATAGAAAAAATATATATTTGAAATTGTACTTCATTTCATTTATTAATTCAAAGGAAGTTTGCATAATAACACATAATCATCAAAACAACCATTCAAGGAGCTCGATCCTCGCATGTTGCGTTCACTGTAGCTCATTAATTGTAAGCAAACATACTACAGAAATACTCACTTCTTGTTTCAGAACACTTGAAGAAAAAAAGTGCCACCCTCTTTTCTCCCTAGAAAGCCAAGTCCTTATGCTGAAGCTCTAGGGATAACTTTTGGCCTGCTCATAGAATCATAGAATTGACACAGCAATAAAACCTGGATAGTGGATGGGTACAGACGTATAAGCAAAAGTCTAATCATGCTCGAAAGTAGACAAAATTAACCTATTATGTATGCAAGAAGAGCAGCCATCGACAGTAGCAAGAACCATGATAGAACTCGATGAAAATATTTGGAGCGGATTCTTTTCCCATCCCCTCACCCCGGCATAGCGCTTCGCTTCTGGTTCTTCGGAAGAATCAACCGACTTCTCCCTTCTTCATTGATCCGGGGGAAAGGCAAAACAAACTTCTGTCAAAGTGACGTTTGAAAACCCGTCACATCAGTTTCGATTTCAGGAATTAAGGTTGTGCCTCAACAGAGGCTTCATAAGCAGCGCCTGTCGTCAGAGTAAAAAAGATAGGTGTAGTAATTCTTTGTGCACCTTTAGTGGTGGGGCTCCAACGAAACCTAGATAATGAAATACAATAAAGAAATATTAAGTTGCACAATATGGATGTCAACCTGAGTTTTGCCAACATAAAGGAATCTATAATACCTAAATAGCTCATCCCGACTATGCTATTTCTCTTGACATGTAGCATATCCACATCAGCAGGTTGGCCATGTCATCGTTCCACTGCTGGCTTACATGAGGGACCGATCAGAATCACAAGCTGATGTGGCAGTCTCCTCCATTTCAATGACGGTACATATAGACAGGAAAAACATCAACGGCACTCCCGGTTTCAGTTGCTCCGGTACCAGTCACTTAATAAATCCTACACCTCAATCTTCTCCCCTTCTGAGTCTTTTCTTCTTCACGACGCCTCTTCTTCCCTTGCCTTCCTAAGGGACCTCAGGGCTCAGGGGACGTAACCCTAGCTCGAGGCGGCGGCTGCGCTGGTACATGAGATCAATGGAAGGGGAGGGAGACGACCTGAGTGCGGGCGGAGGTCAAGTCGCTTGATTTAATTGCAGTGCAAGGACCATTTTGAAAATGTACCAGCAGGCCCATCTTCTAATCGATCATGTCCCTGTCTTTTGCATCCAATGGCCCATATGTCGCTGGTGCACTCGGTGCACCAGTTCGTTCGTTTCACCAGATACATTCTCCAGAATGATGCTCCCCGATTTGAGAGAGGACCTTTTCTAATGAAGTGAGATAGAAGCTTGTGCAAGTGTTTTTGCACGGGAGAGAGAGTATGTGTGAGGTGAGAGAGAGCTAATAATGAACAGCTTGTCATCGTCATAGAGAGAAAGCGTGAGTGGAGAGAGGGTGCATGCATGTCAGAGAAAAGCTAGTGAACAGTGACCTGCCTGTCACCGCCGGTCCGAAAGATCAATTTCTAGCCCCTCCTGCCTACACCCAGCAACTGTTGCATGCCTCGGTCATGGTCAAATAGACTGGATAAGCACGCTGCTTCTGCTAAATGGCTTGCGACTCCAGCACATATCCCTAAGTAGCTGAGTCCAGTTTAAACGGTTATACACTAGTAGAAAAAGGACCTATTGTCCCGGTCTGTAAGGGCCATTTGTCCCGGTTCTTACATAAAGTGTCGGTACTAATGCCCTAAACCTTTAGTCCCGGTTCATACATAAACCGGGCCAGATGGGCCTCCACGTGGCCGGTACGGTGAGCCCAGGCAGAAGGCCCTTTGGTCCCTGTTGGTGGCATCAAACGGGACCAATAGGCATCCACGCGTCAGCATTTCAGGTGCTAGGGTTTTTATTTTTTTAAAGGGAGGGGGGTTTTGGGGGTTTTGGGGGGTTAATTTAGGTGTTCCATATATTGTGTTAGCTAGCTAATTAATAGAGAGAAGTGTCCTCTCTTATCTCCGTGCTTGGTCGACGCTACGTACTATACGTATAGAGAGGAATAGACACACTAGCTAGTAAGCAAATGAAGAAAACAGAAGATCGTCATGAACATATGCATATAGAGAGAAGTGATATCGACCACCTCCTTCTCTGAGAGATTGGTCGAACAACAAGTTCTCGTATATCTATCCGACGCTACGTACTGGCTACATATATACAATATAAGTATCTCCTACAATATAATCTCCTAATTAAAAACGAGCTGATTAGGGTCCACATGGTATTCTCCGTCTTTAGCGATCACGTGGTCAAGAAAGAATGCCGCCAATTCCTCTTGAATTCCTCGCATACGATCTGGTGGTAGGAGTTCATCCCGCATCCGAAATATCTAATTTGAAGAAGGGGGTCAATACATATATATGAATAAATGAAACTGAACACAAATGATGATAATAAAATAAAATTGTGTATATTATTATTTACGCACTTCATATTGTTTCTCAGAGTAGCCCTGCTCACAGGTCGTGTGGCGGATGGACTCGCAAATGTAGTATCCATAGTAATCATTCCCTTGTTCCTGCCACAACCACTTTACAAGAAATAGAGGTCAATCAAACTGATAATTAGCAAGCATGCTAAATGGTATTGATGAAACTAGCGCTTGAATCACAAGGAGATGCGTGGAACATGCTACTATACACTACTAGGGAAAAGCCTAGCAGCAGCGCGGGTTTTAGGCCTATTAGCGATCTTGGTACCAGCGCTACTAATAAGGCGCTTCTGACTAACTTATAGCGATGGCGCTGGTGCCACCAGCGCTACAGCTTACTAATATATTGATAGCGGGTTTAAACCCGCGCTACTACTAATTTGTAATCTCGGAAAAAAAAATTTGAATTTTTTCAAAAAAAAAATTTGATTTTTTTTCAAAATTTTCAAATTTCTGAATTATTTTAACTCAAATCTCTAATCACACCTAATCACTGCTCAATTTAATCTCTAATCACCCCTCATCATTCCAAATCATCTAACTTCCCGAACGGTCACCCATCCTCTCACTACTCCAGCCTGAGCACGCTTAACTTCAGGGTTCTATTCTCCCTCGTTTCCACCTCTACACTTGTTGTTTTCCTGACAATAGTGAGATGTCAATCCTATTAACCTCAGGAATTTAGCTTGAGCATGAAGTCACACATTTCACTGTTTGAGTTTGAAACTATTGTTCTAAAAAATTAGTAACACTAATATTTCTTGAATAATTAGCTTGACCACAGTTTGACCAGATTTGACCACAGTTTGACCAAATTTGACCACAGTTTGACCATAGTTTGACCAGATTTGACCAAAATTCAAAAAAACTAAAATAATTATTTATTAACACTAATATTCTTGAATAATTAGTTTGACCATAGTTTGACCAGATTTAACAAAAATTAAAAAAATAATAATTTTTTTTGAATTTTTTTGCCTCCAAATCTTAAAAGCCCCGTAACTTTTTTTCTGTTAGGCTTTTGAGGATTTTGAAAACGTTTTTCGAGTAGATGCTTTTTCATATAAAAAACTTTTTCATCCGAGTTCGTATGCAAAAGTTATGGCCATTTTCATACAAATTTCCAGAGAGATTTTGCAAATAAAGTCGAAATTCATATTTGTAAATTTTCCCAACAACTAGACCACATATCACATGGGAAACTTATTTTCTTTTATTTTTTGACATTTTATCATTTTCTTTTATTTTTTTAAAACTGAAAAGGCGGTCCACGGGGGTAGACTTTGTCAAATAGGCGGACCAGCGCTACTACTATATGAGACGATTAGCGATGGCGGGTTTTAACCCTCGCTACTACTAAGTTGATAGTAGTAGCGGGTTAGTAGTAGTGAGGGTTAAAAACCCGCGCTACTGCTATCAACTTAGCAGCAGCGAGGGTTAAAAACCCTCGCTACTACTATGGCATATCCCGAGGGGCACGGTAGAGACCGCTTAGTAGTAGCGAGGGTTACAAACCCGCGCTGCTGCTATCAACTTAGTAGTAGCGAGGTTTAAAAACCTGCGCTGCTAGTAAGTAGCAGTAGCGTGGGTTTTTAGCCCTCGCTGCTGCTAAGATTCTGTGTATAGCCTTTTCCCTAGTAGTGATAGTACTTACTTTTGGGTGTCTAAATTGCAGCTTCTTCGGCAGTCCCGGAGTTTTTGAGGTGAATTTTTTCCAAACCCTGCTAGACAAAGAAAACAATAACTTGATATCAGGAAATGAACAAAGTTGCCGATATGGTGCGATAATGATCGATTTAACTTACTTCTCTAGAATTTCAGTCATGTCCGCATACTCCTTGGGATCTTTTCGTCTCGAGTCTAAGACGGTTACTAGTCCCTGCTCAAGCTTAATCTCTAGGAGAATATAGTGAAACCTGTGCACGCATGCATAACTCATCAATTACATTACTATAACCTCGACTAATAAGGAAAACCGAATATGCACAAGACAATAACACTCACTTGAATTCGTAAGGGAAGAGTATTATAGCTTTGTTTTGATTTAATACAAACGATTGTAGCAGCTTGGCCTCGGTATCTTTGGCATGAAATTTAACCATATATGCATCTACGAGTTTTGTGTTAATGAACCCAATATCACCGATATGTCGTTTCTTCAATTCGGGGATCTTCAATCTGCATAATATAGTGAGGATAATTAAAAATACATGCAATGAAAGAGCTGACCTATATGTAGAGACTTAATGACAGAAGTAGTACTGTACTTACAGGTAGTGGCAAGTGATCATTAATTTATCGAGGGCCTTCAGATTGAAAAACGCGAAGAACTCCTCAAATGGAACATTCAACAGTTCAATTCCATCGAGATCATGCTCCTCTCTGACTCTCAGCATCAAAATATACGTCCCCTCAGACTCTCTGCAGGTTTTCATGTACCAAGTAGAGAAAGTATGTTAGCTTATGCCTCTTCCTCAAATAAAATTGCAATAGTGATTACCGGTCTAGTAACGCAGTCAATTGCTTAGGGACACTTTCACAACTCCTACCACCACTTTTCCACACTCGCTACATTTACTTTATTGCATCTTTATCTAAACAGCCCCTAGCTTTTATTTACGCGTTCTTTATTATCTTGCAAATCTATTCTATCAAACCTACAAAGTACCTCTAGTTTCATACTTTTTCTAGGTAAAGCGAACGTCAAGCGTGTGTAGAGTCGTATCAGTGGCCGATAGGACTTGACAGAGTATTTGTTCTACCTTTAGCTCCTCGTTGGGTTTGACACTCTTACTTATCGAAAGAGGCTATAACTATCCCGTATACTTGCGGGTTATCAGTGGCAAGTATAGGTGTCCGAATATGTTATTCCTTTTTGTAAAACTGACTTTGTACCACCCTAAGCCCCTCCGATGTCTATATAAACCGGAGGGTAGATCGGAGGCATAATCACAACATTGCTAGTCTAGCTGATCTAGGGTTAGCCGAATCTATCTGGAGGTAGATCAAGTCTTGTAACTCCTATACCCTCGAATATAATCAAGCAGGAGTAGGGTTTTACCTTCATTAAGAGGCCACGAACCTAGGTAAACATTGTGTCCATTTTCCATAGTTACCATTGGTCCTCGGACATACAGCTTGGGCCCCCCTACCCGAGATCTGCCGGTTTTGACACCGACAGCGGGCACACGGCTGGAGACGAGGGCCAGGTGGCGAGAAGGAGAAGCGGGCTGGGCTCCGGCCTGCGACCGGTGAGGCCGGTGAGGCGAGGAATGGCGGCTGGGCATCGAGGCACGCCGGGCGTCGGGACAAGGCGGCTATTCTGTTTTGCTCGATGTGGACGACAGGACGAGGGCGTGCTGTGTTCGCGCCTGGTAAGTGTTATTGGGCCTTTTATTTTCTCTGGCCCAGTTGGAGATATATAGGTATATGGACTGCTCCAAAATTCCAGGGTGGGCCACGGCCCATACTGGCCCCACCCTGTAGCTCCCGCCCCTGCTTGGAGTAGATATGTTGATACAATTACATAGCCTGGAGATTATTTGCATTTCTTTTGGTTAGTTCAAATTTAGTTTTCTCAGATTTTCAGTATTTGATCATTCCATGTGGATATCATTGACATGGTTTGTAAAATGTACATTTCTGCATTTACCCTGTTTTGTTAAATGCATGCCTATCTGTTGATAAGAGGAAGAGGATGATCAGGAAAGCATGGAGTCGAGCAAATAAGTAAAGTAAGAAAGGCCGTTCAGAAATAAAATTACAGGAAGAAAGGGAAGAGCAGCAGTCAAGGTTGGGCTTGGTGGCCTCGACGTCTATGACCTCCTCTGTGCCAAGCCTCGCATCACCCCGTTATTACGTTATCTGCTTCCATGGATTTAGCACTGTGACTGATGTACTACCGTATAGAAATATGATTGTTTGATGTAGTCTCTCCGTTTCTAAATATAAGTCTTTTTAGAGATTTTAATTCGGACTATATAGGGAGCAAAATAAGTTAATCTACACTTTAAAATATGTCTACATACATCTGTATGTAATCCTTATTAAAATCCATAAAGGACTTATATTTAGGAACAAAGAGAGTATGATTTAGTATAGTTCCCTCTTTATGAGAAAAAGACTCTCTTTTAAAGTTGTTCCCTGTCCTCATTCCTCGTGATCTCTGAATCGGTGTTTAGTTAATAATTATAACAACAAAGGATCGTTCATTACCGGCAAAGAAAAAAGGATCGTTCGCAAACAAGGTTCTCACAACACTCTCATATTTATTTTGGCACGAAAAAGCACTGTGATTAAATCTGACTACTCTAATCAAGAGCTAGCATGGGACTAATGGAATCGATCGACCAAACTAGACTATACACATGTATATTCATGGAGTTCACCGGCGCCGGCGTGAGCGAGTGCAACGGCATGGAGCAGTCTGAAGCGTCTTGGCGTCCCACCGCCGTCAACGAGGAGTTTGTACTGCAGCCTGCGTTGACGTCTCTTGGTGCACGTCCGCCATAGAAGAGGTGTCCGCCCGGCCAGCTGTTAGAATAAATCCGAGACGCTCCGTCGATCTACCGAGGACCAAGTCATCACACGAGGCACGACACCGAAATTTGTTAACGAGGTTCACCATCATAGCTACATCCCCGAGGCTTGAATACGGGCGCTCCTCCCCGTCACACCGTCACAATACCGCACCCCGGCCACCCGGGCGCTGGCACACGCCGCCGGCTCCCCCTGCGCGACTGTGCTATTATGTTGGCATAGGTTACATCGTGTGTCCACCCCCGTTATATAAGAGAGGCCTAGGATACAAGTGTCCTTCTTGGACACGACTCCATATCCTGTCTACACACTGTACGACTCCAAGTCCAACTGTAACCTAACTTGTACACTAATATTTGACACAACTCTAACAAACTCCATCTTGACGAATATTCTCCACCATCTTGAATTCATCCATGCGTCGAACCTCCATGTACATTGGACTTGAGATATGCCATGAGCACCTCTGCTACTCCCAGACTCCATATGACTCCACCTACAACTGTAGTCCCTTCTTGTATTCTTCACAGTCAACACTCAAGCAAAATTAAGTTCCTCTTAACTCTACTTTGTGCTCCCAACTTATAGATTATCCGTTCAACGCCATCACACACCGACCACTGTCTGCGTGAAAATGAACAACCCACATATTGGACGCCACATATAAGAGTTATCTGAACTCAACGTCACCGCTCTTTCTTGACCGTCTGTATGAAAGTTGAAGGAATTTCACCGTCGCCCTGTGTCATCTTGATTCAAATTCGCAGTTGTCTCACCCTTCCTCCGGATAGTATCTAGCATGTCCCACAGCTATAGCACTCCGCCTCCTTCTGTATATGTCATCTGCACTTTGCCATGTGCACTGAAAAACACAGAATATACGGCCATGTACACTCTCAGCTTTTGACAATTTCAGACTTCCCGCCACTTTCTTAGATTCTCTATGGTTAACTCCTTCCATCAACTGTCACCGATAGACCCAGTCACCAACTTGAATCTGGTACTCGTCAACACTGCTTCAGCACCCCTGCACAATTTGTCTGACAACATATCTGACGCCCAGTGCCATGGCCCGTCGCTGTGTCCCGTGCTTACCGCACGCCTCGCCGCTATAACCGCGTCGAGCCTCTGCTGTCCTGGTCGAGTCTCCGGGGTAGCTAGCCCACACTGCCTCAACCCCCACTATAGAGAACCATCGATCATCACCGACTGATGCCGAGTATCATGTCTCCATCAGACCACTGGTACCCAGACCGATCCACGTGTCTCTCGCTATCCCGCAGAAATAGGCTTTGACTCTCGATGCATTTACGTCGTAGCCCATCCATCAGCATAGAGTGAAGTCATCCACCAGACTCCAGCTCCACCTTCAACATGACTCCATGGTGGTTGTACGTGCCACCTCCACGCCCTGTCGACTTCAAGCTCTCTCATGTGTACACTATCTTGAATCAACCCTACGCAATAGTCTTGTGGAAGCCGCACAAGCCCTCAGGCCCGCACCACGTGCATTCCACGCCCCAGAAGTCGGCCACTATCAGCATTACGCTCATATGTCGTTGTCGCTGAAATCACCGACGTCTTCTGCTTTGACCGACATCCCCGTCAATCCGTCAGATAGTCCAGTCTGACCCAGCCGAAGTTATCCAACTGCCACTACAAGAAATATGTCAACTTATGACCACCACTATTGGTCACTGAAAGGTCACAAATTTCCATTTACGACCTTTTTGTGACCAAAAAGCAAGGTCAAAGCTGGCCGTCAGAAATCGACTATAGCGACCTTTCTTCGGAATGGTCAAAGACGTTCTGACCAAAATATTCCTACTATGGCGTTTTGGTCACTAGCAACCTCCCCTGTGCCACGTAGGCATCCAGCGTGGCAAGCTGATGTGGCACAAGATTCAGCCCGGTCCAATTCGGTGTTTATATGGGCCGAGCCCATTAATTCAGCCCATTTGTTGTTTTTTCTTTCAATTTGGGTAAGCTACACGGGCCGTTGTTTTTCTTTCAATTTGGGTAAGCTACACAGGCCAGGCCCTATAATTCGGCCTTTTTATTTTTGGGTTGTGGCATGTTTTTTCTTTTTTCAAATAGGTCCCAATTGTTAGGTTCTGATAAGTGGGTCCCAAATTTCGGATTCTGGTTTGTGGGTCCTTGCTGTCATGGTCATGTTCCTCAGATTTCAATATGCCAATAATTAAACAACCAATATTTAAATCAAAATACACAGAAACAAGTGTAATACTTCAAATAACAAGCAGCAATCTATTACATCAACACACATACAACATTTCATTCAAAAACAGAGAGAAGATACATGAAATTCTGGAGTGCACAATGCCCAGATAACAGGGCATTTAGTAAGATTAAGTTCAAAAAGAAACATGCATGAAAACATGCTCGAGTACTTCTTGTAGACAACCTTCAGCTTGCTGTCAGGTGCGGTGGAGTGCGAGGCCACCAGGATCTTGGCAGCGTCCCTGAAACCAATCATCACACAAAAGGGTCGTCTCTGTCAGTGCGTGCCCCAGAATGAAATCATCACAGATTCAAGCTACGAGAGATTCAGTAGTGTGCATGTATAGCTTACATCAGCTGTGCTTCAGTAAAGCCAGTGTGGTGCTTCAGAGTGTCGGTCCACAAAGGGGTCTTCTTGAGGGTGAGCCTGGCGGCGTAGACAGCAGCGGCGGCAACCATGGAGGGCTTGGACTGCACCAGCCCATACTGTAGCAGCGCGAGCTCCGCGAAGAAGAAGACGGTGTTCTCCATCTGCACACACATTCAGGGGAAGACGAGGGAAACATCAATCAGCACACAGACTCGCTGCTTTGGCAAAATGGCAAATACATCTGAAGATTTTGCATGCTGTGTAGTATGTAAAAGTCTGAAGTTCTTCTTTTACCTCCTTGTCCTTCTTGTGATCCGAGGAAGACGCGGCCTTGGCGAAACGCACCAGAAAGACATAGGGCGTGGGCACCGTCAGGTTCCACTCCAGCCTGTTCAGGATGGCCTTCTCCATCTTCAAAATCTGCTCCCGGGTGTAGGCGCTGTCGGAGATCAAGATGAAATCATTCACCTGCAAGCGTGCGCACACATCCATCCAGCTCCCTGTCAAAATTCTCCGACCCCTTTACTTTTACTCCTTCATAGCTAACAAGAGTTCAGGAAGGAAAAATTACAGAAGTTAGCTAAACATGTTGTGCTGCATAACAGATGTAGTAGTCATGTGAAAAAAATTACTATGAGATGTAAGATGTGTACTATGAGATGCATGCAGCACAAACATGAGAAATATCCAGTAAAATATTGCTGTCACTAAGCATGAATCTGAGTTTTATTCTGTCCAAACAGGTCAGATTGCTGTCACTAAGGGGCTGTTTGGTTGCTGGCCGCACCTTGCCACGCCAAAGGTGCGGCGCGCCACAGCCACCTAGGCAACCGTTTGGTTGCCTCCTAAGGTTAGGCTCGCCACACATGCATAGTGTCTTTTGTAGTTGATTTCTCGCCACACTTTGTTAATCTTAAGTCACAACTCACAAAAACTGAGCATTCACCTGTCAGTTTGAATGCTATGCAAATGCAAGAGAGCAGAAAAATAATGTAGCTTCAGCCATAGCATACACAAGCAACACTTAAACCATAGCATGTGCATATACTTGTGTCACATTAGGGGGTTCAGAATGTACACAGTATATTCTAATAAAAAGGATTGGGAACAGAGGGAGAGGGAGGTGGATATGGACGTGCTACCTGCTGCTGCGGTGGTGCCTCTTGGTGGTCGTGCTTGAGCTCCTCCTGATGCTGCTCACTAATCTGCAGGACAAACAAGACCATGGGTGAGCTGCAGCACATGCACATACAAGAAGTGAAGGTTGGGAGAAGAACCTTCAGGACAAACTGAAGAAGTGAGGTCTGAAAGATTCAGAGTTAACAATCAACTCTGATTCAAATTCAGAATTCAGATTAGAAAATTTACATCATGATTTCTGTTTACATGCATGCATGATTCGTTCAATTTTTTGAATCTCTTTGTTGTGATGATGTAGATAATGATGAAGCAAAAAAGTACTTGTGACTGCTGTCAACAGATTCAAAGGAAATGAGTTGAAATGATTATTGATAGACAATATATAATGACAACCTAACAGATTAAAAGCAAATGAGTTGAAATGCTTATTGACGGGCAATACAGAATGGCGACCGGTGCTAATTGATTAAAAGCAGATGAACTAAAATGCTTATTAATGAGAGCGATAGACACTAGACAGGAAAGAGGCTACATACAATGTTTGTAAGATTTCATAGATTTCATACATGAAAATAAAAATTGACTCCACCGATGTCACCGTAACTTGAGGCGAGAAATGAAAATGGCAAACACATTACATGTACGGACCCACTCACCTATCCAAATTGGTAAACACTTTTGGTGTGCCCATCCCATTGAAGGCTACGAGCATGAATATGTTCGAAATGATAATGCAGGGCGCGTTTACATGTACCGGACTACATGCACTAGTCCAAATTGCTAGCTGATCACTAAGCAGAGTATCAACAAATAAGACTCGTACAGGCTACACTTTCAGAATATCAACAACATGGGCAACTCAAAGCAGACCCTTGGTCGATCCCAAACATGAATTCTCACAGATAATAAGCAGTAAATCGGGCATCTGTGCTAGGTGGGGAGGGATCTAGGAAGGAGAAAGTTACCATCTGAAGATCCTCAGGCGCCACCGCAAACCCTAGGCAAGCCGTACGCGTGCCATGGTCCGGCCAGCTCGACGGAGCACCGTGCATCGAAGCACGCACGCGCGCGTCGGCGAGCAAGCCAGCCACGACGCTGTTGTTGCTGGGCGGCGGCGCTGTTGTCTCCGTTGCGTGAGGACAGGAGGTTGCTTGGTCTGGGAAAGAAGGGGAAGCAGCGGGTGGATGGATCTGAAGGGAGGAGGAGAAGAGGAGGTGGCGGCGATGGATCGATGGGAGGAGGAGACGGGGAGAAGGCGGCGCGGTGGATGGATCTGAAGGGAGGAGGAGAAGAGGAGGAGGCGGCCGGCGAGGACGTGCTGCTGCGCCTCGGCACAGAGGAGGGCCACCTCCGGTCGGCGACCTCGGCGCCCGCGTCGGCCAGCGAGCAAGCTTGGTGGAGCGCACTGCTGCCAAAGATCGGCTCCTCCTCCGTGGTGTTGACGATCGTCACCATAGCCGGCTTGTGTTCGTTATGCGGCGGAAGGGACGGGGTGGGTGGGCAGGCGGAGGAAGAGCGGCATGAGGTCTGCATCCTACGGGAGCGAGGAGGAGCGGGTGGTGGCACGCGGGCGCGGGCTGCGGGATCTGGATCGGTGGCGGGAGGTAGGTGGCGGCTGCGAGGAGTGGATCTGGATCGGGGGAGAGAGGGGAGAGGAGTGGAGTTAGGGTTTCGCGTGGCCTGCTGAGAGCGAGTGGGAGACGTTGGATCCGCCTAGTTTGGACGGTTCAGATCAGATAGAGTGGGGTGATCCGTGAGAAGTGTTCTGATTGGTCTGAGAATCTGTGATTTAAAATAGTTTGTGAAGCAGCTATCAAAAATATTTTGCAAAAGGGCATCACACAAATTTTCACTCAAGTTAGACTACATTTTATGGATGAGCACCAATTTGTATGCATTTATGATCTTTCTAACTATTTTTAATCATTTTTATAGTGTCAATAATGAGTTTTTTTGTGAAGGACCAATAACATATTTGTTGCAAAATTGGACCAAATCATTTTTATAAAATACTAGGCCATATTTAATGCACAATTGACCAAATGGTTGGGTGTAAAAAGTTTTTATCCACCTCTGGTGAAAAAGACAAATTCCAGCCGATTTAGCTGGAAGCGGGTCAAATTTGAACTGTAGCTGCCTTGTAGTTTGCTCTTTATTTTTTTCAAAAATCATTTCTAGGTACATAAGTATCTATTTAATCATAGAAACACCAAAAAAATTCCAAGATTCAACCACTAGCTAGGAACGGTCATTCCCGCCGTTTTGACCGCATTTTGAAACGGGCATAAAAAATTCAAAAAAAAATCAAAAAATTGGAAAACCTTCACATTGTGTCATTATATGTGGACAAGTTTCCAGGAAAAATAACAAACTTGTAATATGGCAATTATATTAAAAAAGTGTTCTCAGAAACGAGCTATCAAGTGTGGAGATCAATGGCTTTCAAGCCAAATGATCAATCTTATGGCCACATTCATGGCATAGTTTGTTCAAATGATCTGATATTGTGCACAAGGGTGCATATTAGAATGGCAAACAATGTTGCCTAAGGAAGTTTTCATTTTCGTTGGACGAAAAAACCATTTTCCATTTTTCGAGTGCCCGAAAGGAGGTTTTTTTGTGAAGGAACTACCAAATAATTTTTGCAAAATTGGACCAAATAATTTTTATAAAATACTAGGACATATTTAATGCACAATTGACAAAATGGTTGGGTGAAAAAAGTTTTGATCCACCTCTCGTGAAAAAGACAAATTGCCGCTGATTCAGTTGGAAGCGGGTCAAATTTGAACTGTAGCTGCCTCATAGTTTGCTATTTATTTTTTCCAAAAATCATTTCTAGGTACATAAGTATCTATTTAATCATAGAAACACCAAAAAAATTCCAATATTCAACCACTAGCTAGGAACGGTCAAGCCCGTCGTTTTGACCGCATTTTGAAACAGGCATAAAAAATTCAACAAAAATCAAAAAATTGGAAAACCTTCGCATTGTGTCATTATATGTGACCAAGTTTCCAGGAAAAATAATAAACTTGTAATATGGTAATTATTTTAAAAATGTGTTCTCAGAAATGAGCTATCAAGTGTGAAGATTCATGGCTTTCAAGCCAAATGATCAATCTTATGGCCACATTCATGGCATAGTTTGTTCAAATGATCTCATATTGTGCACAAGGGTGCATATTGGAATAGCAAACAATGTTGCCTAAGGAAGTTTTCATTTTCGTTGGACGAAAAAACCATTTTCCATTTTTCGAGTGCGAAAGGAGGTTTTTTGTGAAGGAACTACCAAATAATTGTTGCAAAATTGGACCAAATCATTTTATAAAATTCTAGGCCATATTTAATGCACAATTGACAAAATGGTCTGGTGTAAAAATTTTGATCCACCTCTCGTGAAAAAGACAAATTTCTGCCGATTCGGTGGAAGCGGGTCAAATTTGAACTGCAGATTGCCTCATAGTTTGCTATTTATTTTTCCAAAATCATTTCTAGTTACATAAGGACCTATTTAATCATAAATACATGGTTTGGTGGCGATATGTCGAGGTTTGGGCGGTGGCCGAGGGCCCCAACTCTAGAGCTGCCAGAACTCGATGCCCGCCAAGCGTAGTCACCAGCGTGACCGTGGCGTTGCCATGTGTTCAGGCTGCCTAGGCATGTCTAGTGGGTTGGGCACTCCCGAGGTTGGTGCTAGGAAGAAAATTACAACATAAGATTCTCACGAGGAGACCAATCGATGCTCAAACATGAATTAGCAGCCATGTGTTTGATTAGCGACGGAAATGTACATGGCTAATGGGCGTGAGTTTTGGTGAGGATGATCGGATACTAAGAAGACCGTTTTCACAAATTTTTAGCTCAAAAGGAGGAGCCTAGGTGGTACTTGCTTTGCAAACCACCACCTGGACATAAATCTGAATGTTGAAGCTCGGCTCAAAATAATGAATGGATTGAGCTGGCATTTGGTGGAGGATGGTTATTTGGGCATAGGAAAGCACTGTAGAAAATGGATACTATTTGGACATGCCAAAGTGGTACTTCCTTTGACGAAGATATTTGTACATATTATTTGGACATACAAACTGTTACTCTGAACAGAATAGGAACTGTTACTCTGAACAGAATAGGAAAATGAATATTTTTGAATTTTTTTTGAACTAGGCAAGGAAGGTTTTTACATATTTGACGAAGATATGACCCAAAGAATTTATGAGATTTTTTTGGGAATTTTGGGAATGATAGAAATATAGGTTGCTTCACAACCTAGGGCAAAAACTGCCACATGGACATGACACATAGGCAAAACTGATGAGGTGGCGCCTAGTCATAGCAACCCACCACAATTTACAAGGCTATGACCATCTATATTGGTCGTTAACAACTAGAAATAAGGCAGCAGACTAGCGTTGTTAGCTTTATGACCATTTCATGTAAGGAAATTATGACCTTTCTGACCAAAATGGTCGCAATGGTTTAGGGTTTGGAGCCCCTCGAACAGCTTTTGACCAATTGGTCTCAAATGGTCATAAATCTATGACCAATTCTTCCAGGTTCACTTACAGAAGGTCATAAGTTGACATATTTCTTGTATTGTGCAACCATGCTCCACCCCGCGTCGTGTCCGCCCCGCACTTCTCCGTGCATTGCTTGATGCCCTGTGTTTGCATGATCCTGTCACAACATGCTCCAGACTCCTTCGAGCCTTATAAGCACGTCGCAAACCACCGATCTCGTTTCCCCTTTATCTGCCCTGTCAAACAACAGCACCTTCAACCATCATGTCTTCTTCTCAGTGTACCATGCAAAGAACACCAGAAGCAACCCCTGTTAGTCTTCTCGTACATGTAGCAGCAAGCTCAAGCTCACCTTCATGCATGTAGCACCCGTGACTCTTTTTGACTATCTTCTTGTACTTTACTTTTCCACGCTATAGATCAAACTGATGGTGATCGGAACTCCCATGTTCTAACACGTTGTAGCAGCTCCCTTGGGAAACGAATCCTGCTTTTTTCCTTAACAAATCTCATGCACCTGTACGTACAACCTCCGGCAACTCTCCAGCACTTGCGCTTTGTCCCGGTTCCCCTCTGGCCATGTGATACGTCTCCAACGTATCTATAATTTTTGATTGTTCCATGCTATTATATTACCCCTTTTGGATGTTTATGGGCTTTATTTTACATATTTATATCATTTTTGGGACTAACCTACTAACCGGAGCGCAACCCGTATTGCTTTTTTTGCCTATTTTAGTATTTCGAAGAAAAGGAATATCAAACGGAGTCCAAATGGAATGAAATCTTCGGGAGCGTGTTTTTTGGAACGAACGTGATCCAGAGGGGGACTTGGAGTGCAAGCCAAGAAGCAGCCGAGGCGGCCACGAGATAGGAGGGTGCGCCCACCCCCTCTGGGCGCCCCCTATCTCGTGGTCCCCTCGGGCGGCCACCGACCTACTTCTTCCTCCTATATATACCCACGTACCCCGAAAACATCCAGGAAGCCAACGAAAAACAATTTCCACCACCGTAACCTTAGGTATCCATGAGATCCCATCTTGGAGCCTTCGCCGACGCTCCACCGGAGGGGAAATCGACCACGGAGGGCTTCTACATCAACACCATAGCCCCTCCGATGAGTTGTGAGTAGTTTAGCACAGACCTTCGGGTCCATAGTTATTAGCTAGATGGCTTCTTCTCTCTTTTTGGATCTCAATACAATTTTCTCCCCCTCTTTTGTGGAGATCTATTCGATGTAAACTCTTTTTGCGGTGTGTTTGTCGAGATCCGATGAATTGTGGGTTTATGATCAAGTTTATCGATCAGAAATATTTGAATCTCTTCTGAATTCTTTTATGTATATGATTGAGTTATCTTTGCAAGTCTCTTCGAATTATCAGTTTGGTTTGGCCTACTAGATTGATCTTTCTTGCCATGGGAGAAGTTCTTAGCTTTGGGTTCAATCTTGCGGTGTCCTTACCAAAGGATGTAAAGGGTTGCAAGGCACGTATTGTATTGTTGCCATCGAGGATAAAAAGATGGGGTTTATATCATATTGCTTGAGTATATCCCTCTACATCATGTCATATTTCTTAATGCATTACTTTGTTCTTATGAACTTAATACTCTAGATGCATGCTGGATAGTGGTCGATGTGTGGAGTAATAGTAGTAGATGCAGGCAGGAGTCGGTCTACTTTTCATGGACGTGATGCCTATATACATGATCATGCCTAGATTATCTCATAATTATTCGCTTTTCTATCAATTGTTGGACAGTACCCACAGTAATACTTATGCTATCTTGAGAGAAGCCACTAGTGAAACCTATGGCCCCCGGGTCTATCTTTTATCATATAAGCTTTCAATCTACCTTTATTTGCATCTATATTATAAAATACCAAAAATATATTTATCTTATCATACTATCTCTATCAGATCTCACTTTCGCAATTGGCCGTGAAGGGATTCACAACCCCTCTATTGCGTTGGTTGCAAGTTCTTTGTTTGTTTGTGTAGGTGCGTGGGGCTTTTGAGGAGCCTCCTACTGGATTGATACCTTGGTTCTCAAAAACTGAGGGAAATACTTACGCTACTATTGCCGCATCACCCTTTCCTCTTCAAGGAAAACCAACGCAAGCTCAAGACGTAGCACCATGCACAAGTCTCGCCTGCAGCTCCCAGCAGCCCAACATGGGCCTTGTCAGCTCTAGCCCAGTGCCATGAGCCACCTATTGCACCGGTCCACTGTGCAGCCCGGCCATGGGCCACGGCCTGCTATGATGCCTACCATAGTCACTAGCCACCTTGTCCCAATCGCTACGTCTCTGACTCTGAGTCCTGACGCACGTTCCGACACCGCCGTCGCCAAGTTGCTTTCCGATCGGATTCGATCCCATCTGCTGACTGCACGCACCAGCCGCCTGACCGGCCTCGAACTGAATCGATCTGCCTCCCGCTTTGAATTGCTTCATGTAGTCACTCGCTTCCGAATCGATTTCTCATCCGCACATGGCGCTCCGCCGTGATATGTTTCCTACGAACAACCTTGATCCAAGCCGAGCTTTTCCTCTACATTAACGATCTGCGGCCTCCTCGAACCTTGCTCTGATACCACTTGTTACAATAAATCCGAGACGCTCCATCGATCTACCGAGGACGAAGCAATCACACGAGGCACGACACCGAGATTTGTTAACGAGGTTCACCATCATGGCTACATCCCCGGGGCTTGACTACGAGTGCTCCTCCCCATGACACCGTCACAATACCGCACACCATCCACCCGGGTGCCGGCACACGCCGCCGACTCCCCCTGCGCGTCTGTGCTATTATGTTGGCATAGGTTACATCGTGTATTCACCCCCGTTATATATGAGAGGCCTAGGATACAAGTGTCCTACCTGGACACGACTCCATAAGCTGTCTACACACCGTACGACTCCAAGTCCAATTGTAACCTAACTTGTACAATAATATTCGACACAACTCTAACACCAGCAACATGGTCTGCGGCAGCCGTGTTCGAGGAGTCCGACTGCCGCCGTGGTTGAGCAGTCCGACTGGCTGCCGGCCACGAGGTCATTCCGCGTGGCCATGGATGAGAATTCTTGGTAGCATGGTTCCACGTGGGCCGTGGCTGCTGGCGACAAGGTCGTTTGGCACCGCCATGGTCGAGAACAAAGTCATGGGAGTTTTTTTAGAATCAAAAGTTTTATTGATTTAAACAGCGGGATTATAATCCTTCCTTTACACAAGCCGTGAGGAAGGCTGTAATATAATTGATCCAAAGACAATCTTCTAGAGGAATTACATTGTTTCGCACAAAGGTGTGCTAATTCATTCGCGTCCCTTGGTATATAGGTCAGTCGAATCACGTCAAAATTCCTGAATTTCCTTAATCGTGGTAGCTATCTCCGATCGATCAACATCTGGAGAGTTCCACAATTTCACTACTAGCTGGGCATCAGTTTCAAGAATCACTGTCCTGTACCCAAGATCAAAGTCATGGGAGTTGTGGACGTATGTAATACATCTGCTTAGGATACGTACTGTCCTACACGGTACAGCGGGAATCGGTAGTTGGGAATATAGAAACTGATGGGAGGTGGGATTCATGCTTTGAGATCGGGGAGGCAACGTGGCATCCATAGAAGTGGGTGGGTCTAACCGGCTGGTGAATGAGACCCGGTCTCATAAAAAAATTTCCCGTCCTCAACTACGGTTTCCTCTCCAACGATCTTGCGCAAGTGCATGAATTCCTTATAATCGCCCTTGCGTGGTCTATTTGGAAGCACAGTATTGTTGTCCTATTTGACGGCGAGAGCCCATCCTCGATCGACCTTGCCGAAGATATCAAGCGCGACGCGCAGCTCTGGGCTACGGCCGGAGCTAAAGGTTTAGATAGAATTTTGCCTGCAGCTGAGTACTCGACTCCAGGATGAGCAACCTCTTCTTCTTCTTACCTTAGGAAAGAGGAGCAATTACTTGGACTCTTACAAAGCTAAGCAATTTCTGGTTGGGAAGAGAAGGGGAGGCAGGGAATTAATGAGACTTGAGTACATGAACAAGAAAGAGGAGTAGAGGCAGGGGAAGAAGAGGGGGCGATTGGATCGGGTGGCTATGGAGAAGGAGAGATGGGAGACCTCGCAGGAAGAGGAGGAGGGACATGCGACGAGGCGACAAACCTGGAAGGAGGTTGACTCAAGCATATTGCTCCTGTTTACCGAAAAAGTCTTTCGCCCCGCTTTATAAATAAAGCACCCACCAAGGACAAAGTACCAAGGTAACAACAGAACACAGTACACACCCACACGCAACGCCACCGCAAGTCAGGTACTACACATACAGGCACAAACAAACACACACAAACCCAAGTTCCGCTGTGGGCACAGCACATCACGCCCAACACAAATGGTCGACGACACAACCCGGGATGGCGGCGGCATAGGCGACGACATGACGATCTAATCTGGTTCCGAAGGAGGTGGGGGAAGAGGCGGCGCCAATCGGAGAGCCATCACACGGAGCTGGGTGATGATGGGGGTGATGGCGTCTCTCTCCCTGGGACGGCTAAGCGGCCGCCAAAGCTGCAAGTAACCAGACCATTTGAACAAAGCATCAGTAGCACGACGAAGAGGAATATGCTGAATCACAAGTTTATTCCTAACAGTCCACAGCTTCCAGGTCAGGACCCCAATGGTCAGCCACCTAGTGTGGCACCACGCGGGTGGGATCGTCTGGAGCTCGGCAAAAGAGCGGGGAAATTGTTATGGTCGTAGTTTCCACCCACAATCTCGTGGAAACAGCTCCAAAGAAACTGCGCGGACACGCAGGAGAAGAAGATATGGTTCGAATCTTCTTCAGGTCCACAGAGCGGGCAGCGCCCGTCCCCAGGTCCATTGCGCTTCAGAACCTCAACACCAGAAGGGAGGCGGCCGCGAATCCATTGCTACAAGAAGATCCTAATTTTTAGGGGGAGGCGGATCTCCCAAATGGAGGAGAGCGCCTCATGGCCAAGCAAAGGGGCGATGGCAAGGTATGGAGATTTGGTGGAGAATTGCCCAGATGGATCAAGCCGCCATCTGGCACGGTCGTCGTCCGTCGAGAGCGTAGGTTCATGGAGTGCAATGCAGTCGAGCAGCTCCTGCCAGTCCTCGATCTCAGCCGGACCGAAAGGCCTCCGGAACGCTAGTTAGCTAAGTCAGTAAGGGCGGTCGCCACGGAGATCTGTGGCGCAACCGCGATGGAGAAGAGGTCTGGAAAGCAGGCCGCAAGGGGCGCGTCGCCCGCCCATCTGTCAAACCAGAACAGTGTGGCGGTACCGGAGCCAATCTCGATCGAGGTTCCGATCTGAAGGACAGGGAGGAGCTGAATGATGGATTGCCAGAACTGTGATCCCCCCGCACGCTGGCAGAAGGCGAGGGGCTGACCACGGAGGTATTTCTGCTGAATTATGCGGAGCCACTGTCCACCTTCACCATTAGCGATCCGCCATAGCCACTTGGTCAGGAGGGCAATGTTCATGCGTTTGGAGGACATCAATTGGGAGATCGGTCCTTTTTTCCCCACATTTTGTGGGGTGCGTCAGGGCGACCCCTTCTCCCCGTTCCTATTTAACATGGTGGTCGATGCCCTGACTGCCAGAAATGTTTGGAGGACCGATCTCCCCATTGATAGCCACTTGAGCCGGTTTGAACATGCATGGATGGAAGGAGCAGAAGAGAGCAAACTGAAGAAACTCCCCTCTTCTTCCATTGGTGTGGTTGCTCTCCACAAGCAAGAACTTTGTATCCTCTGCTCACCTCTGGTGACGGGTTGCTTTTTTTAGAAAAGGAGGAGGACCCCCGGCCTCTGCATCTGGAACGCTGTATGCAGCCATTTTATTAATTATTCACACAAGACCTTACAAAGTCATACAACAGTAAGACGAAAGCCACCGTCTAGGCAACATCTGTCGCTACTCCTATCCAGTTGATGAAGGAATGCTCATAGTCTGAGTCTAATACCAAATAGATCTCGCAGCCAAACCTAACATCTAAGACCTGAGGTCCCAACCGGAACGCCTGCTGCCGGGTATGGGGCACCCACCAGTCCGGCGCACTCCTCAACCAGGCGTCTGCCGGGTATGAGGTCGCCGCAGCCACCTGCCATCAATCCATCTTTAGTGCTGTAATCAAGATTGTCAGAATTGTGATTTGTTATATGATTCTACGACCTTACGATCCAAACTAACCCCTATGATTCTACGATTTTAGTTCTTAGAATCTACGTTCCTACGATCTTGATAGTGAAAATTCTACAATTTGCGATCCTACCATCGAAGCTCCGATCCGATTCAAAATCACGATTCTGACAACCTTGGATGTACTACTGCATCTACCTTGTCCGGTCTAGCTGCCGTCGACACCACCTTGACGCTAGACAGCGCCACCTCCCTGCGCGTGTCAATCGTCACACATCTGTCAGCGAGACCCCGCTGCACCATGTTGCCGAGACCAGTCGCCGATGGCGTGATAGATGTTGGGGAACGTAGTAATTTCAAAAAATTTCCTACGCACACGCAAGATCATGGTGATGTATAGCAACGAGAGGGAGAGTGTTGTCTACGTACCCTCGAGACCCGGGCGAAGCGATCTGGCGTAGAGGAAGTAGTCGACGTTCTCCTCGCGATCCGACCGATCCGGCGCCGTTACTCCGGCGCCCCGAGTTCTTGACACACGTACAGCTCGATGGCGTCCCTCGTACTCGATCCAGCCGAGTGTCGAGGAGAGTTTCACAAGACGACGGCGTGGGACGATCTTGATGTTTCACCGGCGCAGGGCTTCGCCTAAGCTTCGCGACGGTATAACCGAGGTGGAATATGGTGGAGGGGGGCACCGCACACGGCTAAGGAACGATCTAAAGATCAAACTTGTGTGTTCTAGGGTGCCCCCCTGCCCCCGTATATAAAGGAGGGAGGGGGAGGCCGGCCTAGCTAGGCGCGCGAGGAGTCCTACTCCCAGGAGTAGGACTCCCCTTCCTAGTTGGAATAGGATTGGGGGAGGGGAAGAGGAGAGGGCCCCCCCCCCTCCTTGTCCTATTCGGACTGGGGGGAGGGCGCTGCCACCTCTGGCCGGCCCTCCTCTTCTCCCTCGAGGCCCACCGAGGCCCATTTACCCCGGGGTTCCGGTAACCTCCGGTACTCGGTAAATTCTGTTTTACCGGAACCATTCGAACTCCAAACATAGGCTTCCAATATATCAATCTTTATGTCTCGACCATTTCGAGACTCCTCGTCATGTCCGTGATCACATCCGGGACTCGAACTTCTTGGTACATCAAAATACATAAACTCATAATAAGCGCCATCGAAACCTTAAGCGTGCGGACCCTACGGTTCGAGAACAATGCAGACATGACCTAGAACTATTCACGGTCAATAACCAATAGCGGGACCTGGATGCCCATATTGGTTCCTACATATTCTTCGAAGATCTTTATCGGTCAGACCGCATAACAACATACGTTGTTCCCTTTGTCATCGGTATGTTACTTGCCCGAGATTCGATCGTCGGTATCCAATACCTAGTTCAATCTCGTTACCGGCAAGTCTCTTTACTCGTTCCGTAATACATCATCTCACAACTAACTCATTAGTTGTAGTGCTTGCAAGGCTTGATGATGTGCATTACCGAGAGGGCCAGAGATAGCTCTCCGACAATCGGAGTGACAAAACCTAATCTCAAAATCGCCAACCCAACATCTACCTTTGGAGACACTGTAGTACTCCTTTATAATCACCCGATTACGTTGTGACGTTTGGTAGCACCAAAGTGTTCCTCCGTAAACGGAGTTGCATAATCTCATAGTTACAGGAACATGTATATGTCATGGATAAAAGCAGTAGCAACATACTAAGCGATCGTGTGCTAAGCTAAGGAATGGGTCATGTCAATCAGATCATTCTACTAATGATGTGACCTTGTTAATCAAATAACAACTCTTTTGTTCATGGTCGGAAACATAACCATCTTTGATTAACAAGCTAGTCTTGTAGAGGCATACTAGTGACATATTGTTTTGTCTATGCATTCACACATGTATCATGTTTCCGGTTAATACAATTCTAGCATGAATGATAAACATTTATCATGAAATAAGGAAATAAATAATAACTTTATTATTGCCTCTAGGGCATATTTCCTTGATCTCCCACTTGCACTAGAGTCAATAATCTAGATTACATAGTAATGATTCTAACACCCATGGAGTCTTGGTGCTGATCATGTTTTGCTCGTGGAAGAGGCTTAGTCAACGGGTCGCAACATTCAGATCCGTATGTATCTTGCAAATCTCTATGTCTCCCACGGACTAAGTCCGGATGGAATTGAAGCGTCTCTTGATGTGCTTGGTCCTCTTGTGAAATCTGGATTCTTCGCTAAGGCAATTGCTCGAGATTGTCACGAAGATTTTCATTGGACCCGATGCACTAGGTATGACACCTAGATCGGATATGAACTCCTTCATCCGACTCCTTCATTAGCTGCTTCGAAGCTGCTATGTACTCCGCTTCACATGTAGATCCCGCTTCGACGCTTTGTTTAGAACTGCACCAACCGACAGCTCCTCCGTTTAGTGTAAATCGTATCCGTCTGCGATTTAGAATCGTCCGGATCGGTGTCAAAGCTTGCATCAACGTAACCGCCACGATGAGCTCTTTGTCACCTCCATATCGAGAAACATATCATTAGTCCTTTTCGTATTTGGGATGTTCTTGACCGCTGTCCAAATGATCCACTCTGGATTACTTTGGTACCTCCTGCTAGGCTTATAGCAAGGCACACATCAGTCTGGTACACAGCATTGCATACATGATAGAGCCTATGGCTGAAGCATAGGGAACATCTTTCATTTTCTCTCTATCTTCTGCAGTGGTCGGGCATTGAGTCTTACTCAACTTCACACCTTGTAACACAGGCAAGAACCCTTTCTTTGCTTGATCCATTTTGAACTTCTTCAAAATTTTGTCAAGGTATGTGCTTTGTGAAAGTCCAATTAGGCGTCTTGATCTATCTCTATAGATCTTAATGCCCAATATGTAAGCAGCTTCACCGAGGTCTTTCATTGAAAAACTCTTATTCAAGTATCCCTTTATGCTATCCAGAATTCTATATCATTTCCGATCAGCAATATGTCATCTACATATAATATCGTAAATGCTCTGAGCTCCCACTCACTTTCTTGTAAATCTGAGCTTCTCCAAAAGTGCATACAAACCCAAATGCTTTGATCACACTATCAAAGCGTTTATTCCAACTCCGAGATGCTTGCACCAGTCCATAGATGGATCGCTGGAGCTTGCACACTTTGTTAGCTCCTTTGGATCGATAAAACCTTCGGTTGCATCATATACAACTCTTCTTCCGTAAATCCATTCAGAATGCAGTCTTTACATCCATTTGCCAAATTTCATAATCATAAAATGCGGCAATTGCTAACATGATTCGGACGGACTTAAGCATCGCTACGGGTGAGAAGGTCTCATCGTAGTCAATCCCTTGAACTTGTCGAAAACCCTTTGCGACAAGTCGAGCTTTGTAGACAGTAACATTACCGTCAGCGTCAGTCTTCTTCTTGAAGATCTACTTGTTTTCTATTGCTTGCCGACCCTCGGGCAAGTCAACCAAAGTCCATACTTTGTTTTCATACATGGATCCCATCTCAGATTTCATGGCCTCGAGCCATTTTGCGGAATCTGGGCTCACCATCGCTTCTTCATAGTTCGTAGGTTCATCACGATCTAGTAGCATGATTTCCAAAACAGGATTACCGTACCACTCTGGTGCGGATCTTACTCTGGTTGATCTACGAGGTTCTGCAGTAACTTGATCTGAAGTTTCATGATCAACATCATCAACTTCCTCAATACTTGGTGTAGATGTCTCAGAAACCGGTTTCTGCGACGAACTACTTTCAAGTAAGGGAGAGGGTACTATTACCTCATCAAGTTCCACTTTCCTCCCACTCACTTCTTTCGAGAGAAACTCCTTCTCTAGAAAGGATCCATTCTTAGCAACGAATGTCTTGCCTTCGGATCTGTGATAGAAGGTGTACCCAACTGTTTCCTTTGGGTATCCTATGAAGACACATTTCTCCGATTTGGGTTCGAGCTTATCAGGTTGAAGCTTTTTCACATAAGCATCGCATCCCCAAACTTTAAGAAACGACAACTTTGGTTTCTTGCCAAACCATAGTTCATAAGGTGTCGTCTCAACGGATTTCGACGGTGTTCTATTCAGTGTGAATGCGGCCGTCTCTAGAGCATAACCCCAAAGCGATAGCGATAAATCTGAAGAGACATCATAGATCGCACCATATCTAGTAAAGTGCGATTCTGACGTTCGGACACACCATTACGTTGTGGTGTTCGGGTGGCGTGAGTCTTGAAACTATTCCGCATTGTTTCAAATGTAGACCAAACTCGTAACTCAAATATTCACCTCCACGATCGGATCGTAGAAACTTAATTTTCTTGTTACGATGATTTTCAACTTCACTCTGAAATTCTTTGAACTTTTCAAACGTTTCAGACTTATGTTTCATTAAGTAGATATACCCATATCTGCTTAAGTCATCTGTGAAGGTGAGAAAATAACGATATCCGCCACGAGCCTCAACATTCATCGGACCACATACATACAGTATGTATGATTTCCAACAAATCTGTTGCTCTCTCCATAGTACCGAGAAGCGGTGTTTTAGTCATCTTGCCCATGAGGCACGGTTCATAAGTGCCAAGTGATTCATAATCAAGTGACTCCAAAAGTCCATCAATATGGAGTTTCTTCATGCGCTTTACACCGATATGACCTAAGCGGCAAGTGCCACAAATAAGTTGCACTATCATTATCAACTCTGCATCTTTTGGTTTCAACATTATGAATATGTGTATCACTACTATCGAGATTCATCAAAATAGACCATTCCTCAAGGGTGCATGACCATAAAAGATATTACTCATATAAATAGAACAACCATTATTCTCGATTTAAATGAATAACCGTCTCGCATCAAACAAGATCCAGATATAATGTTCATGCTCAACGCAGCACCAAATAACAATTATTTAGGTCTAAAACTAATCCCGAAGGTAGATGTAGAGGTAGCGTGCCGACCGCGATCACATCGACTTTGGAACCATTTCCCACGCGCATCGTCACCTCGTCCTTTGCGAGTTAGTTCAATCAGTAGTCCCTGCTTTGAGTTGCAAATATTAGCAGCAGAACCAGTATCAAATACCAGTGCTACTACGAGCTCTAGTAAGGTACACATCAATAACATGTATATCACATATACCTTTGTTCACCTTGCCATCCTTCTTATCCGCCAAATACTTGGGGCAATTCCGCTTCGGTGACTATCGCTTAAGAGAAGCACTCGATTTCAGGTTTAGGGCCGACTTGGGTTTCTTCTCTGAGCGACAACTTGCTTGCTGTTCTTCTTGAAGTTCCTTCTTCTTCCCTTTGCCTTTCTTCTTGAAACTAGTGGTCTTATTGACCATCAACACTTGATGCTACTTCTTGATTTCTACCTCCGCAGCCTTTAGCA
Source organism: Aegilops speltoides (assembly GCA_021437245.1). Classification (NCBI taxonomy): domain Eukaryota; kingdom Viridiplantae; phylum Streptophyta; class Magnoliopsida; order Poales; family Poaceae; genus Aegilops; species Aegilops speltoides. The sequence goes on along the minus strand of CM038146.1, from coordinate 86,155,033 downwards.
TTGCGAAGAGCTCGGTATAGTCTTTACTAACCCTTGCATATTATAGTTCATCACGAAGCCTTTGTAGCTTGGTGGCAGTGATTGAAGAATTCATCAATGACACAATCATCCGGAAGATTAACTCCCAATTGTGTCAAGTGATTGTAGTACCCGGACATTACGAGTATATGCTCACTAATGTAACTATTCTCCTCCATCTTGCAGCTATAGAACTTATTGGAGACTTCATATCTCTCAATCCGGGCATTCTGTTGGAATATCAACTTCAACTCTGGAACATCTCATATGCTCCATGACGTTCAAAACGTCGTTGAAGTCCCGGTTCTAAGCCGTAAAGCATGGCACACTGAACTATAGAGTAGTCATCAGCTTTGCTTTGCCAGACGTTCACAACATCTGCAGTTGCATTAGCAAGAGGTCGGCACCTAGCGGTGCATCCGGGGCGTAACTCTTACGTGCAGCAATGAGGATGATCCTCGTTACGGACCCGATCCGTGTAATTGCTACCATCATCTTTCAACTTTGCTTTCTCAAGGAACGCATTAAAATTCAACGGAACAACAAAGACGAGCCATCTATCTACAATTAAACATAAACAAGCAAGATACTATCGGTACTAAGTTCATGATAAATTTAAGTTCAATTAATCATATTACTTAAGAACTCCCACTTAGAAAGACATCTCTAGTCATCCAAGTGATCACGTGATCCAAATCAACTAAACCATAACCGATCATCACGTGAAATGGAGTAGTTTTCAATGGTGAACATCTTATGTTGATCATATCTACTATATGATTCACGCTCGACCTTTCGGTCTCCGTGTTCGAGGCCATATCTGCATATGCTAGGCTCGTCAAGTATAACCCGAGTATTCTGCGTGTGCAAAACTGGCTTGCACCCGTTGTAGATGGACGAGAGCTTATCACACCCGATCATCACGTGGTGTGCGGGCACGACGAACTTTGGCAGCGGTGCATACTCGGGAGAACACTTCTTGATAATTTAGTGAGAGATCATCTTATAATGCTACCGTCAATCAAAGCAAGATAAGATGCATAAAAGGATAAACATCACATGCAAATCAATATAAGTGATATGATATGGTCATCATCATCTTGTGCTTCATGATCTCCATCTTGCAGCACCACCATGATCACCATCGTCACCGGCGCGACACCTTGATCTCCATCGTAGCATCGTTGTCGTCTCGCCAAACTTATGCTTCTCGACTATCGCTACCGCTTAGTGATAAAGTAAAGCATTACAGTAGCATTGCATTTCATACAATAAGCGACAACCATATGGCTCCTGCCGATTGCCGATAACCGGTTACAAAACATGATCATCTCATACAATAAAATATAACATCACGTCTTGACCATATCACATCACAACATGCCCTGCAAAAACAAGTTAGGCGTCCTCTACTTTGTTGTTGCAAATTTTACGTGGCTGCTACGGGCTTAAGCAAGAACCAGACTCACCACGCATCAAAACCACAGCGATACTTCGTCAAATAGACTCCGTTTAACCTTCTCAAGGACCGGGCGTAGCCACACTCAGTTCAACTAAAGTGAGAGAGACAGGCACCCACCGGTCACCTTTAAGCAACGAGTGCTCGTGGCGGTGAATCCAGTCTCGCGTAAGCGTCACGCGTAATGTCGGTCTGGGCGCTTCATCTCACAATACCGCTGAACCAAAGTATGACATGCTGGTAGGTAGTATGACTTGTATCGCCCACAACTCACTTGTGTTCTACTCGTGCAAAACATCAAACCATAGAAAAACCTGGCTCGGATGCCCTTTGTTGGGGAAGCGTAGTAATTTCAAAAATTTCCTACGCACACGCAAGATCATGGTGATGTATAGCAACGAGAGGGGAGAGTGTTGTCTACGTACCCTCGAGACCGAAGCGAAGCGATCACTGGCGTAGAGGAAGTAGTCGACGTTCTCCTCGCGATCCGACCGATCCGGCGCCGTTACTCCGACGCCCGAGTTCTTGACACACGTACAGCTCGATGGCGTCCCTCGTACTCGATCCAGCCGAGTGTCGAGGAGAGTTTCACAAGACGACGGCGTGGTGACGATCTTGATGTTTCACGGCGCGAGGCTTCGCCTAAGCTTCATGACGGTATAACCGAGGTGGAATATGGTGGAGGGGGCACCGCTGCACGGCTAAGGAGCGATCTAAAGATCAAACTTGTGTGTTCTAGGGTGCCCCCTGCCCCAGATATAAAGGAGGGGGGGGGAGGCCGGCCGGCCTAGCTAGGAGCGGCGGGAGGAGTCCTACTCCCGGGAGTAGGACTCCCCCTTCCTAGTTGGAATAGGATTGGGGGAGGGAAGAGGAGAGGCGCCCCCCCTCCTTGTCCTATTCGGACTGGGGGGAGAGGGCGTGGCCACCTCTGGCGGCCCTCCTCTTCTCCCTCGAGGCCCACCGAGGCCCATTTACCCCGGGGTTCCGTAACCTCCGGTACTCGGTAAATTCTGTTTTCGCTTGGAACCATTCGAACTCCAAACATAGGCTTCCAATATATCAATCTTTATGTCTCGACCATTTCGAGACTCCTCGTCATGTCCGTGATCACATCCGGGACTCGAACTTCTTGGTACATCAAAATACATAAACTCATAATAAGCATCATCGAAACCTTAAGCGTGCGGACCCTACGGTTCGAGAACAATGCAGACATGACCTAGAACTATTCACGGTCAATAACCAATAGCGGGACCTGGATGCCCATATTGGTTCCTACATATTCTTGAAGATCTTTATCGGTCAGACCGCATAACAACATCGTTGTTCCTTTGTCATCGGTATGTTACTTGCCCGAGATTCGATCGTCGGTATCCAATACCTAGTTCAATCTCGTTATCGCAAGTCTCTTTACTCGTTCCGTAATACATCATCTCACAACTAACTCATTAGTTGTAGTGCTTGCAAGGCTTCGATGATGTGCATTACCGAGAGGGCCCAGAGATACCTCTCCGACAATCGGCGTGACAAAACCTAATCTCAAATACGCCAACCCAACATCTACCTTTGGAGACACCTGTAGTACTCCTTTATAATCACCCGATTCGTTGTGACGTTTGGTAGCACCAAAGTGTTCCTCCGTAAACGAGAGTTGCATAATCTCATAGTTACAGGAACATGTATATGTCATGGATAAAAGCAGTAGCAACATACTAAACGATCGTGTGCTAAGCTAAGGGAATGGGTCATGTCAATCAGATCATTCTACTAATGATGTGACCTTGTTAATCAAATAACAACTCTTTTGTTCATGGTCAGGAAACATAACCATCTTTGATTAACAAGCTAGTCTTGTAGAGGCATACTAGTGACATATTGTTTTGTCTATGCATTCACACATGTATCATGTTTCCGGTTAATACAATTCTAGCATGAATGATAAACATTTATCATGAAATAAGGAAATAAATAATAACTTTATTATTGCCTCTAGGGCATATTTCCTTCAATAGATACCACGCCGCTCCACCACCTGTCCACCCAAGTCCGTACCTGCTCCAAAACGACGCCTCCAGCAAGGAGCGCGACGCCTGACGTCGCCATCGTCCGATCCGTGAAAACAGATCTAGGGTTTCCCTCAGAGCAGGCCGAAAGGAGCAACACGACTTGCTATGTCGATGCCTTCGACAAGGTAACAACGCCTAAAGATGCCGCCATCGTCCGCCATGACCATAGTCAAGGCTCGGTATTCACCGGTACACTACTAGGGAAAAGCCTAGCAGCAGCGCGGGTTTGGGCACCCTCAGTAGCGCGGGTACCGGCGCTACTAATAAGGCGTTACAGCTAACGTGTAGCGATGGCGGCGTGTTGACACACGCCATCGCTACACACCTAATTGCTGCAGCGGTTTAGGAAGGGCGCCATGGTATTAGCTGCAGCGCCGTTTTCGTGTAAGCGCTCATTGGTAAGCGGCGCCATTGCTAAATCCCCTCGCTACTACTAGTTTTATTAGTTTTTTCCTGCAGATTTGTTTTTATTTGTTTTGCATTTGAATAGGCTTTATACAATAATCTTTAGCATATCATCCACATACAAATGTAATCATATCATATACATACAATTAGTCTCATCAAATCATGTCATCATCATAATCATCATCCAACACAAAGTGGTCTCGATCTCATCATCAATCTCGAAAATAGCGATACAAGTCTCGATTACTTGCAAATACATCGTCATCCATCTAAACAATGATATACATGAGAATAGCTATCACTTTGAGTACATGAGTTCGTATCCTCTCTCGCATTAGCGTGAACCTAAACTAAATCATTGCGGTCGCTCGAAACCGAAAACCGGTACACCTTGGCCTTTCACTCCGGCCACTTGTCGTATATATACTCCTGGCGTAGCACTTCTTCGCCATTTATGATCTATGCACCTGCATCGTCACATGAGTCGATGATATGCAACATATATAGTTGAGCAACACAAAGAGACAGACTTGGCAAAAATAGAAACAACATATCATAAGCATAAATAACAAAGTTCATCGTACCCAAATGACCTAACTAGAGTGATTTTAAGCTAGTCGAGGAGGATGGTTTAATTACATCACAAATAAAGTTTCACCGTGCATAACTCAAAGTTTTGTCATAAAAGAAACTATGGACTAAGCGGACACATTGTCATATATCGACAATCACTCCAGCATGTCGTGCCATCCATCCAAGTCGGGAGATAGTCATCGAGCTTTGTGAAAAGCTTCATGTCGAGACGCCGAGAGGCTATCCATGTTCGGACGTCTTCCCGCGACATTTGTCCTTTGCATGGAACATCCCTGTTTTCCGACGACCTCATTCATGATGATTTGGGCAAGTTCGCGCTGGATGTTATAGAACTCAGCTCAAGTCGATGATCCTCGATATCTCCTATGTCCTTTGCCCATTGCGAGAATATGGGCATCGCTAGATCTAGGTGCCATGTGAAGGTTACGGTGATACCGTCGGTACTCCAGCATGTGGTGTAGGACAAAGAATCCATCATTAAGAGAATCGTTCGGTTCTTTGGATGCAGCGAAGTCGGTCTTATGGCTGAAGGCGTGCTGCCGCCCTTTTCTTCTTGTCCCTAACATCTCCACCCCTTGCTTGGTAGTAAAACATAGCACCGTCGAGAACATCTTTGATGTGGGTGTAATCCTTTTGTGAATGTTCTTGACGAGTCCAAGTAAAGAGCGTGGGAGAATCGGGGTAGAGGATGATGAGGACGGCGCGCGCCCTTACAAGCCATAAAATAAGTACACCTCAAATTAATTAGCCTCCACCGTGCAAATGAATTATTGAAATCGAAGGAAGGATAGCAGCGGATGACTTACACGGGATGATAAGGCACGAGAATCGCCTCCTTGTCCTTATTGGCGAGCATGAAACCGGCGATGTAATCCCTCGGGTATTCACGATCTGTGCACAGACTCCCAAGAAGGCCTCGTGCATGTAATGCGGGTCAGCGACACGATATGAGCTATCTGCTCAACCCCAATGATGTAGCTCATGTGCAAGGCATAAAGGCGGACAAAAGTAAAATCCAGCTTCTTCACGTGAAACATGTCGAATATGTAATCGAATCGGAGGAAGAACTTATCGCGGGAAGCCCTTGACGCACGACATTTGCTGCGGAACATTAACCACGAGAGTGGGTATCCCGGATCTTCGGCGATGAGGCCTTTCTCTACCCCAGCACATCTTCATGAAGTCTCCTCGGATCGCGAATCTGGCCCATAGCGCTGTTTGGTAGGATTGGTTTACGGGGATATGCCATTTATCCGCATCGGGGATATCTACACGGTCGGCCGAGGCTGCTTTGGCGGCTGGATCATAGAATCAGTTTTTTGCCTTTCCTCGCTCTCTTCCTAGGCTTCTTTACCACGGATGGTCGTCAATAACAGCGTTGAGGCGGTAATTCGAGCATCGACTCATGATGCTCAAACCCGAGGAGGCGCCAATATAGACATCTTGTTCAGCGCCATCGTCATCCTCATCCTCATCCATGGCGGCGTCATCAGCCTCTAATGGAGCCACCGCTTACCCGTCCGCTATCACCCAACCCGACACCGACGCTAATTGGGTAGGTGGGGTGTTGATGTTCATACCTTGCTGAGGCTGCGTGCTCGTGGGTGTGCTCGGCCGCCTCGGATAAAGCAGACTCTTTGGCCACAATAGGACCCACCCATTGCAACAATCACCAAGCCGCCGCTGGTCTCGTCGTCATCCCCACTAGTATTAGAGGAGGCAAATTCTCGTGGCCCGGTTTGACATCGCCACGGAAACCTTGAAGGCGTTCGGGGATCGGCGGCTGTGGAACAATGGTTCCTTCGGCTCCATTATCGCCCCTTCCCCACGTCCACCTTACATTCGCCGATGGTGTACAATATGGTGCATGGGGTTTCGTCGACTGCAAATAAAAGTCTGCGGACGTGAGACATCCGAAAAGGCAACGAAAACGGAGATTATACATTTATATTGAAGGGGCGGTGTGGAAGATACCGTGAGGGCGTCGAGCTCAGCTAAAGAGGAGGCACCACCGAGCACGCCCCAGCGGCAACAAGTGCGGGAGCCGTCTGCGGGAGCAGGTGCGGGAGCAAAGGGAGCGGTAAGGGAGCATGTGCTGCCAAGAAGTCAGCAAGGGAAAGTCCTCTGCATTTTATTTGGATTTTCCTTGTCCAAATGTGAACGCCCGTCACCAAGGAAGTAGATAAATCTGCAACCGCTTTGTTTTGCGGCAGCTATCGCTATTGCGATTATTCGAGATGATTTCTTCTCAACCGCAATCTCAACCTTCTTGTCGATGCTTTCTTGATTAACCTCCGTCTTTCCTTTCTCTCCCCGTGGTCTCACGGTAGTACTTCTTCCACGTGGCGCCGTCTCCGACACCGTGCGCGTCCATCTGACGGTCGAGTATCCACGGTTGTCGTTTCAATATGTTCAACGCCGGTTGAATGGAGTGTCCCACACAGGCCTCACCAATGCCTCGACGGCGAGTCGCCGCCGCAATCCGGCGTTGCTCTCTCTGCAAAAGGCACAAGGATCGTTTACAAATATGACTAACGTGTGCAATGAATTGATCGAAACTAAAATTACCGGTAGTCTCATGAACTCCGTAATGACCGGTGTTGTCTCATAAACCTTCTTGATGGGTCCCAGCGGTGGCGGGCCCTCGGGGCGCCACGCCTCTGCGGGACGGTGAAATCCGCCAAGGGGTGCAGGATGCCCTGACTCGCGGCTTCGCGTCCTCCTTGGCCCATTTGGACCACTTTCGCCGTAACCACGGCTTCCGAGGTGGTGGGTCCCAATGTTCCTCTTTTGAAGCCCCTTCATGTACTTAGACTTTTCTTTGGCAGCTTCGGCCTCGCAAGCCTCCTTGAATATTTGAAACTGCTCTTCCGTGATTGTCGGACTTTCCTTTACAATCTCGGAGTAGGGTTCCGTCGTTGATCTTTGCTTTCACTCGATTTTTCCAGCGCCAGCGTTGCTAAACTTGGTCATGGCGTGTTTGTTTATCTTCTTCATTGCGGGTCATTATGCGGATCTTCATAATCCTTCTCATTCCGGCCCGGGAACAAGAATATCTGGTGAAACTTCTTTAGGAGGGAGCTCCTCATATTTTCTATCTTCTTTAGATTCTCATCGTTGATGGTGGCGGTTGTCCGTATGATGCAGCCTATTTGATTGCCGTAGCCTTGCGGCTTCCTCGGCGCCTTTGGCTCAAAATTGCCGTTGTCCACCTCCGTGACCACCAGTCTAGTAGTCCTGAGTTTGTTAGGAACCCGTTGCCTCTTCGCTTTTGGTGCTACACGGATTCGCTCCCGAGGCAGCACGGTCTCGGCGCCGGTCTCGATGCGGTCTGAATCTCAGCGCCGGTGTCGATCAAGACCGGTCTGCATATCGGTCTCAAGACCGGTCTGCGTGTCGGTCTCGATCCCGATGCGGGCCCAGCAACAACATCTGTTGATCGTCGGTAAAGCTAAAAATTAAATGCGCCGCCCGGTGAGCGTCGCCGCAATCACCGAACCCTGTCCTTCATCGTTGCTAGCCATGTTTCCTATGATTAAATCTAGTCAATTAATTCTAGACCTAATAAAATGAATAATGACACAAAAAAGGACTATTGTTTTGCAGGAATGTTGACTCCTTCTTGGTGCGGCAAATCCCGGGCACTCGATATGTCCTAGTTTGTAGCACAAGTCATGCCGAAATTCACGGGAAATTTCGGCATGACCTTTGCTAAAAGTGGACAAATCGAGAACCTGAAATTTGCCGGAACAAAAATGAATCAACATTCCGGCAAAACATAGGCCACTCAGCATCATTCCCTGGAAACAACAAAGCCACCACTTGGGCACAATCGAACAACTTCAATGAAAAGATATGACATGACCACTTCAATGAAAAATAAAATTTGCCTAAATTCTTTTCCTTGAAAAATAGTGGTCTTTTGAAAAATCAAAAACCTTTGCCAATCTACTTAACCTAGCTTCTTAATCCAACGAACCTAATTAACCTACCTATTTAACCTAGTTGGTTAATCTTGTTTACCTAGATAATTAACCCTAATTAAACTAGTTAACACAGCTAGTTCTCTGTCAAAGCCTAAAATAAATTTCTGCACTAATTAACATGGATAATTAACCTAATTAAACTAGTTAACCTGACTAGTTCTCTGTCATAGCCCTAACTAAGTTTTTGCACTAACCTAGATAATTAACCTAATTAAACTAGTTAACCTAACTACTTCTCTGTCAATGCCCTAACTAAATTTTTGCCCTAAAACCTAGATAATTAACCTAATTAAAAACTGGCTAACCTATGCATGAGAGAGAGAGAGGAGGGTGGGGCTGACAGATGATGGCTCGGTGGTGGCGGCGGAGGCGGTGTGGTGGAGAGGAGGCAGGGCGTCTCCGTGTGGCGAGGAGGCAGGGCGTCTCGGTGACGGCGAGGAAGGTGGCGTCGACGGCGGCTCGGTGGCGACGAGCGAGCAGCGGCTCCGTGGCGTTGGGGGCGGCTCGGTGTCGTCGGCAGTGCACGGCTCTGGTGGCGTAGCGTCGTCGCGGCGAAGTGTGGGCGACGAATCGGGAGAGGCAATGGCGGCTGGGTGGGGTTTGAGGATTTGGGGAAGTGGTGGCGGCGGGGAAGCGGTTTTTGGCTAAGTCAAACTTAGCGGTAGCGCGTTTCGCAAAACGCGCTATAGCTAAGTTAGCTATAGCGCTTTCGCCAAAACGCGCTGCTGCTATAGCTAATTTTCTATTCTGTTTCTATAGCGGGGGTCTAGGGCACGCGCTGCAGCTACGTTAGCTATAGCGCCTCTTACAAACAAACGCTGCTGCTATGTTGGGGAACGTAGCAGAAATTCAAAATTTTCCTACGTGTCACCAAGATCTATCTATGGAGAAACCAGCAACGAGTAGAAAGAGAGTGCATCTACATACCCTTGTAGATCGCTAAGCGGAAGCGTTCAAGTGAACGGGGTTGATGGAGTCGCACTCGTCGTGATTCAAATCACCGATGATCAAGTGCGAGCGGACGGCACCTCCGCGTTCAACACACGTACAGCCCGGTGACGTCTCCACCGCCTTGATCCAGCAAGGAGAGAGGGAGAGGTTGAGGAAGACTCCCTCCAGCAGCAGCACAACGGCGTGGTGGTGAAGGAGGAGTGTGGCAATCCAGCAGGGCTTCGCTAAGCACCACGGGAGAGGAGGAGTAATTGGGAGAGGGGGAGGGCTGCGCCAGAACATGGGTGCGGCTGCCCTCCCACCCCCCACATATATATAGGGGCAAGGAGAGGAGGCCGGCCCCTCGGATCAATCTGAGGAGGGGGCGGCGCGGGGGTTGCCTTCCCCCCCAAGGCAAGGGAGGCGCCCCCCTTTAGGGTTTCCCCCAGCCCTAGGCGCCTTGGGCCTTGGTGGGGGGCGCACCAGCCCACCTGGGGCTGGTCCCCTCCCACACTTGGCCCATGCAGCCCTCTGGGGTAGGTGGCCCCACTTGGTGGACCCCCGGGACCCTCCCGGTGGTCCCGGTACGTTACCGATAAACCCCGAAACCTTTCCGGTGACCAAAACAGGACTTCCATATATAAATCTTTATCTCCGGACCATTCCGAACTCCTCGTGACGTCAGGGATCTCATCCGGACTCGAACAACATTCTGTAACCACATACAAGCTTCCTTTATAACCCTAGCGTCATCGAACCTTAAGTGTGTAGACCCTACGGGTTCGGGAGACATGTAGACATGACCGAGGCGTTCTCCGGTCAATAACCAACAGCGGGATCTGGATAGCCATGTTGGCTCCCACATGTTCCATGATGATCTCATCGGATGAACCACGATGTCAAGGACTCGATCGATCCGTATACAATTCCCTTTGTCTAGCGGTATTTTACTTGCCCGAGATTCGATCGTCGGTATACCGATACCTTGTTCAATCTCGTTACGCAAGTCTCTTTACTCGTTCCGCAACACATCATCCGTGATCAACCCCTTGGTCACATTGTGCACATTATGATGATGTCCTACCGAGTGGGCAGAGATACCTCTCCGTTTACGGAGTGACAAATCCCATCTCGATCCGTGTCAACCCAAAAGACACTTTCGGAGATACCTGTAATGCACCTTTATAGTCACCCGATTCGTTGTGACGTTTGATACACCCAAAGCACTCCTACGGTATCCGGAGTTACACGATCTCATGGTCTAAGGAAGAGATACTTGACATTGGAAAAGCTCTAGCAAACGAACTACGATCTTTGTGCTATGCTTAGGATTGGGTCTTGTCCATCACATCATTCTCCTAATGATGTGATCCGTTATCAACGACATCCAATGTCCATAGCGAGAAACCATGACTATCTGTTGATCAACGAGCTAGTCAACTAGAGGCTCACTAGGGACATATTGTGGTCTATGTATTCACACGTGTATTACGATTTCCGGATAATACAGCTTATAGCATGAATAAAAGACAATTATCATGAACAAGGAAATATAATAATACTTTTATTATTGCCTCTAGGGCATATTTCCAACAGTCTCCCACTTGCACTAGAGTCAATAATCTAGTTCACATCGCCATGTGATTAACATTGATAGGTCACATCGCCATGTGACCAACATCATCAAATGAGTTACGGGGTTTGATCATGTTTTGCTTGTGAGAGAGGTTTTAGTCAACGGTCCGAACCTTTCAGATCCGTGTGTGCTTTTCTTAATTTCTAGGTCATATTGTAAATGCTGTTTCCATGCTCCACTTGGAGCTATTCCAAATAGTTGCTCCACTATCGTATCCGGTTTGCTACTCGAGTCACTTTCGAATAGGTGTTAAAGCTTGCATCCACGTAACCCTTTACGCCGAACTCTTTATCACCTCCATAATTGAGAAACATGTCCTTATTTACTCCAAGGACAATTTTGACCGCTGTCCAATGATCCATTCCTGGATCATTCTTGTACCCCTTGACTGACTCATGGCAAGGCACACTTCCGGTGCGGTACACAGCATAGCATACTATAGAGCCTACGTCTGAAACATATGGGACGACCTTCGTCCTTTCTCTCTTTTCTGCCGTGGTCGAGCTTTAAGTCTTAACTTCATACCTTAGAACTCAGGCAAGAACTCCTTCTTTGACTGATCCATCTTGAACACCTTCAAGATCATGTCAAGGTATGTGCTCATTTTGAAAGTACCATTAAGCATTTTTGATCTATCTTATAGATCTTGATGCTTATTGTTCAAGTAGCTTAATCTAGGTTTTCACTTGAAAAACACTTTTCAAAGAACCCTATATGCTTTCCAGAAATTCTACATCATTTCTGATCAACAATATGTCAATAACATATACTCACCAGAAATTCTATAGTGCCCCCACTCACTTCTTTGGAAATACAAGTTTCTCATAAATTTGTATAAACCCAAAATCTTTGATCATCTTATCAAAGTACATATTCCAACTCGAGACACTTACTCCGGTCCTTAGAAGGATCATTTGGAGCTAGCATACCTTTAGCATCCTTAGGATAGACAAAAACTTTCGGATTGCATCACATACAACCTTTCCTTACGAAAACTGGTAAGGAAACTCGTTTTGACATCCATCTGCAGATTTCATAAATGCAGCTAATGCTAACATGATTCCGACGGACTTAAGCATCGCTACGTATGAGAAAATCTCAACTCCTTGAACTTGTGAAAAACTCTTCGCCACAAGTCGAGCCTCATAGACGGTGTCATTACCATCCACGTCCGTCTTCTTCTTAAAAATCCATTTATCTCAATAGCTTGCCGATCATCGGGCAAGTCCATCAAAGTCCATGCTTTGTTCTGATACATGGATCCTATCTCGGATTTCATGGCTTCTAACCATTTGTCGGAATTTGGGCCCACCATTGCTTCTCCATAGCTCGTAGGTTCATTGTTGTCTAGCAACATGACCTTCAAGACAAGATTCTTGTACAACTCAAGTAGTACGCATCCTTGTCACCCTACGAGGTACGGTAGTGACTTGATCCGAAACTTCATGATCACTATCATAAGTTTCTACTTCAATTGGTGTAGGCGCCACAGGAACAACTTCCTGTGCCCTGCTACACACTAGTTGAAGTGACGGTTCAATAACCTCATCAAGTCTCCACCATCCTCCCACTCAACTTTTCGAGACAAACTTTTCCTCGAGAAAGGACCCGATTCAAGAAACAATCCCTATTGTTTTCGGATCTGAATTAGGAGGTATACCCAACTGTTTTGGGTGTCCTATGAAGATGTGTTTTATCCGCTTTGGGTTCGAGCTTATCAACCTGAAACTTTTTCACATAAGCGTCGCATCCCCAAACTTTTAAGAAATGACAGCTTAGGTTTCTCTAAACCATAGTTCATACGGTGTCATCTCAACGGAATTACATGGTGCCCTATTTAAAGTGAATGTGGTTGTCTCTAATGCCTAACCCATGAACGATAGTGGTAATTCGACAAGAGACATCATGGTACGCACCATATCCAATAGGGTGCAACTATGATGTTCGGACACACCATCAAACAATGGTGTTCCAGGCGGTATTAATTGTGAAACAATTTCCACAATGTCTTAATTGTGTGCCAAAGCTCAGTAACTCAGATACTCATCTCTATGATCATATCATAGACATTTCATCCTCTTGTCACGATGATCTTCAACTTCACTCTGAAATTACTTGAACCATTCAATAATTCAGACTTGTGTTTCATCAAGTAAATATACTCTACATCTACTCGAATCATCGTGAAGTAAGAACATAACGATATTCATTTGATGCCTCAAAGACTCATTGGACTGCACACATCAAAATGTGTTACTTCCAACAAGTCGCTATCTTGTTCCATTTCTTCAAAAACGAGGCTTTTTAGTCATCTTGCCCATGTGGTATGATTTGCATATCTCAAGTGATTCAAAATCAAGTGAGTCCAAACGATCCATCTGCATGGAGTTTCTTCATGCGTATACACCAATAGACATGGTTAGCATGTCTCAAACTTTTCAAAACGAGTGAGTCCAAAGATCCATCAACATGGAGCTTCTTCATGCGTTTACACCAATATGACTTACATGGCGATTGCCACAAGTAAGTGGTACTATCATTACTATCTTATATCTTTTTGGCATGAAAATGTGTATCACTACGATCGAGATTCAATAAACCATTCCTTTAGGTGCAAGACCATTGAAGGTATTATTCAAATAAATGGAGTAACCATTATTCTCCTTAAATGAATAATCGTATTGCGATAGACATAATCCAATCATGTCTATGCTCAACGCAAACACCAAATCTCGATGGTAGAGGGAGCGTGCGATGCTTGATCACATCAACCTTGGAAACACTTCCAACATATATCGTCAGCTCACCTTTAGCTAGTCTCCGTATATTCCGTAGCTTTTATTTCGAGTTACTAACACTTAGTAACCGAACCGGTATCTAATACCCTGGTGCTACTAGGAGTACTAGTAAAATACACATTAACATAATGTATATCCAATATACTTCTATCGACCTTGCCAGCCTTCTCATCTACCAAGTATCAAGGGTAATTTCGCTCTAGTGACTATTCCCCTTATCACGGAAGCACTTAGTCTCGGGTTTGGGTTCAACCTTGGGTTTCTTCCCTGGAGCAGCAGCTGATTTGCCGTTTCATGAAGTATCCCTTCTTGCCCTTGCCCTTCTAGAAACTAGTGGTTTCACCAACCATCAATAATTGATGCTTCTTCTTGATTTCTACTTTCGCGGTGTCAAACATCGTGAATACCTCAAGGATCATCATATCTATCCCTGATATGTTATAGTTCATCACAAAGCTCTAGCAGCTTGGTGGCAATGACTTTGGAGAAACATCACTATCTCATCTGGAAGATTAACTCCCACTCGTTTCAAGTGATTTGTTGCACTCAGACAATCTGAGCACAAGCTCAACGATTGAGCTTTTCTCCCTTAGTTTGCAGGCTAAGAAAATCGTCGGAGGTCTCATACCTCTTGACGTGGGCACGAGCCTGAAATCTCAATTTCAGCCCTCGAAACATCTCATATGTTCCGCGACGTTTCGAAAACGTCTTTGGTGCCTCATTTCTAAACCGTTTAACTGAACTATCACGTAGTTATCAAAACGTGTATGTCCGATGTTCGCAACTTCCACAAACGACGTTTGGGGTTCAGACACCGGCGGTGCATTAAGGACATAAGCTTTCTCTCGTCCGCATAATCGCTCATGTCAACTTTCAACTATATTTTCTCTAGGAACATATCTAAACAGTGGAACTAAAGCGCGAGCTTCGACATAATTTGCGAAGATCTTTTGACTATGTTCAGGATAATTAAGTTCATCTTATGAACTCCCACTCGATAGACATCCCTCGGTCATCTAAGTGATTACATGATCCGAGTCAACTAGGCCATGTCCGATCATCACGTGAGACGGACTAGTCATCATCGGTGAACATCTTCATGTTGATCGTATCCTCCATACGACTCATGCTCGACCTTTCGGTCTCCGTGTTCGAGGCCATGTCTGCGTACATGCTAGGCTCGTCAAGTTAACCCTAAGTGTTTTTATTTGTGTAAAACTGTCTTACACCCGTTGTATGTGAGCGTAAGAATCCATCACACCCGATCATCACGTGGTGCTTAGAAGCGACTTAACTGTAGCAACGGTGCACGATCGGGGAGAACACTTCTTGAAATTTTGTAAGGATCATCTTATTTACTACCGTCGTCCTAAGTAAACAAGATGCATAAACATGATAAACATCACATGCAATCAAATAGTGACATGATATGGCCAATATCATTTTGCTCCTCTTGATCTCCATCTTCGGGCTCCATGATCATCATCGTCACGGCATGACACCATGATCTCCATCATCATGATCTCCATCATCGTGTCTTCATGAAGTTGTCTCGCCAACTATTACTTCTACTACTATGGCTACGGTTAGCAATAAAGTAAAGTAATTACATGGCGTTGTTCAATGACACGCAGGTCATACAATAAATAAAGACAACTCCTATGGCTCCTGCCGGTTGTCATACTCATCGACATGCAAGTCGTGATTCCTATTACAAGAACATGATCAATCTCATACATCCCATATCATTCATCACATTCTTTTGGCCATATCACATCACATAGCATACCCTGCAAAAACAAGTTAGACGTCCTCTAATTGTTGTTGCATGTTTTACGTGGCTGCTATGGGTTTCTAGCAAGAACGTTTCTTACCTACGCAAAACCACAACGTGATATGCCAATTGCTATTTACCCTTCATAAGGACCCTTTTCATCGAATCCGTTCCGACTAAAGTGGAGAGGCGGCACCGCTAGCCACCTTATGCACGAAGTGCATGTCAATCGGTGGAACTGTCTCACGAAATGCGTGTAAGGTCGGTCCGGCCGCTTCATCCCACAATACCGTCGAAACAAGATTGGACTAGTAACGGTAAGCATATTGAACAAAATCAACGCCCACAACTACTTTGTGTTCTACTCGTGCAAAGAATCTACGCAATAGACCTAGCTCATGATGCCTTTGTTGGGGAGCGTGGCAGAAATTCAAAATTTTCCCACGTGTCACCAAGATCTATCTATGGAGAAACCAGCAACGAGTAGAAAGAGAGTGCATCTACATACCCTTGTAGATCGCTAAGCGGAAGCGTTCAAGTGAAGCGGGTTGATGGAGTCGTACTCGTCGTGATTCAAATCACCGATGATCAAGTGCGAACGGACGGCACCTCGCGTTCAACACACGTACAGCCCGGTGGCGTCTCCACCGCCTTGATCCAGCAAGGAGAGAGGAGAGGTTGAGGAAGACTCCCTCCAGCAGCAGCACAACGGCGTGGTGGTGAAGGAGGAGTGTGGCAATCCAGCAGGCTTCGCTAAGCACCACGGAGAGGAGGAGTACTGGGAGAGGGAGGGCTGCGCTGAACATGGGTGCGGCTGCCCTCCCACCCCCACATATATATAGGGGCAAGGAGAGGAGGCCGGCCCCTCGGATCCAATCTGAGGAGGGGCGGTGCGGGGTTGCCTTCCCCAAGGCAAGGGGCGCCCCTTTAGGGTTTCCCCCAGCCCTAGGCGCCTTGGGCCTTGGTGGGGGGGCGCACCAGCCCACCTGGGGCTGGTCCCCTCCCACACTTGGCCCATGCAGCCCTCTGGGGTAGGTGGCCCCACTTGGTGGACCCCCGGGACCCTCCCGGTGGTCCCGGTACGTTACCGATAAACCCCGAAACCTTTCCGGTGACCAAAACAGGACTTCCCATATATAAATCTTTATCTCCGGACCATTCCGGAACTCCTCGTGACGTCCGGGATCTCATCCGGGACTCCGAACAACATTCGGTAACCACATACAAGCTTCCTTTATAACCCTAGCGTCATCGAACCTTAAGTGTGTAGACCCTACGGGTTCGGAGACATGTAGACATGACCGAGGCGTTCTCGGTCAATAACCAACAGCGGGATCTGGATACCCATGTTGGCTCCTACATGTTCCACGATGATCTCATCGGATGAACCACGATGTCAAGGACTCGGTCGATCCGTATACAATTCCCTTTGTCTAGCGGTATTTTACTTGCCCGAGATTCGATCGTCGGTATACCGATACCTTGTTCAATCTCGTTACGGCAAGTCTCTTTACTCGTTCCGCAACACATCATCCGTGATCAACCCCTTGGTCACATTGTGCACATTATGATGATGTCCTACCGAGTGGGCCCAGAGATACCTCTCCGTTACACGGAGTGACAAATCGATCTCGATCCGTGTCAACCCAAAAGACACTTTCGGAGATACCTGTAATGCACCTTTATAGTCACCCGATTACGTTGTGGCGTTTGATACACCCAAAGCACTCCTACGGTATCCGGAGTTACACGATCTCATGGTCTAAGGAAGAGATACTTGACATTGGAAAAGCTCTAGCAAACGAACTACACGATCTTTGTGCTATGCTTAGGATTGTCTTGTCCATCACATCATTCTCCTAATGATGTGATCCCGTTATCAACGACATCCAATGTCCATAGCCAGGAAACCATGACTATCTGTTGATCACAACGAGCTAGTCAACTAGAGGCTCACTAGGGACATATTATGGTCTATGTATTCACACGTGTATTACGATTTCCGGATAATACAGTTATAGCATGAATAAAAGACAATTATCATGAACAAGGAAATATAATAATACTTTTATTATTGCCTCTAGGGCATATTTCCAACATGCTATGCCTTCCTCCGATTTTTCACTTTTTCGTTTATTTTGCTTTACATTTTATTTTTCCCTTTCTCCTTTTTCTATTTCTTTCATTTTCATTTAAATTTCTATTTGTTTATCATCTTATTTTATTTTTGTTAGTAGTAGCGCTCTTCCCCGGAAACGCGCTGCTAACTGTGATGTAGCAGTAGCGCATTCCTTCTAAGATCGCTACTGCTATGCGTAGCCTAGCATTCTACCAGTCGGAATATTAGTACTAGCGCTTTTTATTCAACAGGCGCTACTGCTAAGTTTGTGTCTGTAGCGCGGTTTCTAGTAGCTCGCTACTGCTAAATAGCACTAGTGCTGTTTTTTGAACCGCGCTGCTGCTAAGATTCTGTGTATAGCCTTTTCCCTAGTAGTGGTAGTCTTGTCACTTCAAACTTGCCACCAACAGATCTGAAGGCATATCCGCCGCCGCCTCCTAGCCGGCCACCACCAACACGCAAGCACGCGGCAGGAGGCGACCGCTGCCGCCACGCCGCCGGACGGGCTGAACCCGACCTGGATGCCCTACCCAGGGCCCTAGATCAGGGAAGGATCCCCAAATCCTAAGCCGCCCAGCAGGGACCGCCCAGGCCACACCGGCACCACAGCGCCCGCAGCCAGGCCCTTCGGAGTGCGGTGCTTGGTCCAACCCGCAGCGATGGCTGCCGCAGTCCGCGGATCCTCTGCAGCGCCGATTGCCTGCACGCCCGCGCCACCACAGGGGACAGATGACCCGCCGCCACCTTCCTCAGGGTCAACCGGCCGACCTTTGCCAGGGAGTCCCTTCCGGCGGCGGCGAGACTAGGAGGTGCGGAGGAGGAGTCGCGGCGGCTGGGCTGTTTCTCCCCCCGAGCCACTAGAGAGACGACGCGGGGGTCACCGAAGATAAAATGATTACCTTTTAAAAACGGGAGAGATTTTCACTTCCAGGCCTCTGCACCAACCAGGGATGCATACATCCATTTTGTTATGAGTATCAAGATAAATATGGTCCTCGGAATCTCCGGCGACGGGTTGTGACTATTGGATATTCAGGGCCCACCAATTTCCTAGAAAATCCCCACAATTTCCGTCGTTTCTCACTGATGAGTGCTCCGATTGTGGTGGTGGTGCTACTCCAACATCGATTTCTCTCGATCTGGAGTGCAAGCTGTGTTGGGTGACGTGGGTCGGACGATGGATGGTGTGGCAGCAGTGGGAACGATCAAGCCGGCCGAGGGTTCCACGGCTGTTGCCGGACGCGGGCAATGCACGCTAGGTCCTCGACACATCAACCTGGCATCGTCCCTGCGGGCGCAATCACCCCCGCGGCAATGTTCCACACCGGGAGTCCGGGACCGACTCTTGGCTCAGGTGGGAATGGCATGAATGTGCATGCAGGTTGTTGGACCCGAGTCGCTCGCCAGCTGTTCGATACAATGCCTGGGCGGCGAGCGGCAACCACCTTCACATCTCTTGGCGTCACAGTGACCCGACTCCCGAGTCGCTTCTCCGTCAGGTGATGCCTACGGCGCAGGCATGATATTTGAAAGGAGGTGGAGGTGGTGCAGCGAGTTCCGAGTTCCGAGTGTGGCAGGAGGCAGCATATGCTCCAAATGCTTTTCAAGGCCAGTGTATATTTGATAGCCGCTGTCATCTTGACATCCAACACGCATGGTCTACCATCAATCCCAACACCTCCACAGCATGGGCGAGTAGCATGGCATCACCTCCTGCCGCCACAGCCACGTCGATAGTCAGGCTAGGCCAAGTTCGTTGCCCCCGACGACCAAGCCTTCACCATCCACGGTTGCTCTGGACGACGGTGTCGCTGCTCTTCATGTTCTGCCCGCCCTCACACACCCGCCACGCCCACAAGATGTTCGACACTGGGCGTGGATGTCACCGTTGCAGCGACCACATGTTGTTTGATGACATGCCAGTATGGGAATTGAAGCCCCTAGTTAATTCCGAGTCACAAGATACATACAAGCAGCAGCTCATGAGGTGTGAGGCAAGATTGGGTGCTCATTCTATGTCGTTGCCTCGGCGCAGTCCAACATCTCCAAAGACAAAAGGTCCCTCCCCCTCTCTCCCGTCCTTGCTTAATCTGCTCCTCCTTCTGATCCAGTCTCCCCGCCCTGTGTAGTTGCGTTAGTCCTTCACTTCAGCCTAGCTAGCCGTGCGTTTGCCTATTTGCCTATTTGGGATTATTCGTTTGTTATACAACTGAAAGCACTGCACACTGCTGATTTTGAATCCACTAGCTTGTACTGAATGGCTCTCATCTCCTACATAAATGTGTGCCTATGTTGCTGAGATTAGATCTTACCATCTTGCTTGCCAAGTTACTGCCATAGTAATTCGTTCGATTGTTGGTATTTGCTCATGATACCGTACAAATTGTATTTTTTTTCTTGGAGACTTCATTGCATTGCTGGGAGCGTGTGGCTTCTTTGACAGCGATTCAGAGAAGCATCTCAGTTGATGCAATGACAGTAGCTGTAAAAGCTCTGTTATGGGTTTGCAAACTATCTTACTTTTCCACCCCTGTAGAAATTACATCGGACGAACTACATGATGCTCCTAGGTAATGTATTCAGAATTACAGGTATTGGCTGTATTTCTGGTCCAGGCCTAGAAAAATGGAAACCCACTATATTGATGATATCATAAACTCACTATATTGATGATAACAATCCACAGAGCTAAGGACACGCACCTTACTCGGTTCAATGTCTGAATACAACTTACTTTAATTTCGTTTTCTTTCTCAAAATTTCATGTAAATAGCCTTGTACCACTTTTCTATATTTTATAATAAACCGTACTACATTACCTTCATCGATATTTTTTCCCCTTACAAAGTAGAAAATATAAGAGCGTTTAGATCACTAAAGTAGTGATCTAAACGCTCTTATATTTCTTAACGGAGGGAGTAGTGTCCTTCATGCTTGTTCTTCCTATGGTTTCCATTGCCAAAAATTGTACAGGAAAACGATGCTACTGTCCATATAAAAATACTAAAGAAGAACAATTGATTGACACCGGTGAACAAATGGCACCACAGTTTCTTGGCTTGTAAACATGAGCCAATAACTAGATATACTTGAGATACTGCTACTTCAACTTGATGAGAGATACAGTTACAAAATCAGGAACCAGAAACAATACAATGAGGGGCAAAAGATAGCCAAACATACAACAACTTTATCAAGCACTCATGAACATGTGCTGCACACTTAAACATCAAGGGTAGCACTATCGGTGATGTCGTCGGACCTACCGACTATGCCGAGGTGGGTGACCAAAGCCCAAATGAGAGTTATCAGCTCGCCGCCACGGGCGATCACCTTCAAATGTCCGTCGATGTTATCTGACGGAGCGACATACAGGATCATCTCCGACCAAAAGATAGCGAGGGCCTTCCATGCCATCTCCTCTGCTTCTTCAGTTTGCCCAACCAATTTCTCTGCAAGCCTTGCGCCATCCTTGAGCACCTCATGGTTACCCTCTGCGCTCAGCAACTCAATCAACCTCTTCCGGTACTCCAGCTCAGATGTCACTGACTCCCTAAAATCATTACCGTTGATTACACGCTTGGCATCTTTCTCGATGGCCTTGAACAGGCTCTTGCACCATTCATCATCTTCAGGAAGTAGCTCAGGACAGTGTGCCACCAGGTAGGCGCAATACTGCGATAGGTGATTGGCAGCGGACATATGGTCAGAGTTGGATGGAGGTTGATGTGGTCGTGACCTTGCTCCAAGGATTTCTGTGGCAATGTGACACACAAGCATGATTTGGACTGTACTTCTTTCCCCAAATTTCCAAATTATCTTGTTGTCTTCTTGCAGATGTAGGATCCTTTGGAAAGACGGCACATCACCACTGATTTGTCCTCTCTTGTAGCTGTTTCTAAGTGCGCTAACAATAGCAGATTTCACTGCACTTGGTGTCTTCTTGTTTTGGCCTGCCAGATGAAGACATCGAAGAAGAGCCATTGGAGTTTTCCTTGGATGGAGCACCAAAATTGAGGGCTGACTCATTTTGTCCTCTGAATTCCTTGTGAACCTGCCTTTGATCCATAGCACACAACTAACACATCTCTGCATGGTAGCAGATTTTCGCATAGAACCATGCTTCACATACTGACATACCAAGGCTACTTTAGTCCAGTTAGAGCAGATGTAAGATGCAATGTCCCTCACCTCGCCAAGCATAACTAATACAGCGAGTATAAGCAATGGCATGTTAGCAAAGTACAAATTTCCAAAAAATATTGAGCTTCCCCTTGTGGCCGAAGAAATCTTGCTACAGGACACATAACAATTAATCTGCCCTTTTGTTTTGGGCAAGTTGACCATGAGAATGGCAGAAAGTGTTACAGTTCTCAAGACAACTAAGCAGTAGCAGATGCTTAGTAGTGAAATGAATATGCTCACGATTGGCAGCCAACTTCGTGAATATGTGATTGGAAGGGATGAATAATAATAGTCATGAAGAAAAGAAAGCTCATGTGCAATCGCCGCAAGTACTCTTTCACCATCATTATCCTCAAGCAACATTTGTTGCAAGAAGTTACGGCCCTTGATGAAACCAACCTCAGTAATTGTGTACCTTGCAATTCGACAGCGTAGCAGTTTAAATAATGCGAATGAAAAACATAGTTCTTTTAGCTGTAGTGACTTTGACCTCAGAAGTGTGGCATCCAACTGCCAGATTTTATCAAAGGTCACTAAGCCTTTGCTATGCATATCACCTGTCACTCTTTTGGATATCCCCTTTAATTTGTAGCCACAAGGCTTCTCCTGTACCTGCATTGTGTGCTCTCCAGTAACTATAAGTGGAGGAGGTATATGCTCAATTTCTGACTCAGCAAGATGGATTCCATCCGGTAGCTGCTCCATGTATCCAACAATAAGACGAGGATTGCGCCCAAAGGCTAATGATTTTCTGGCAATGTACCATGCATAACACTTCAGAACTAATTTGGCAAATATAAAACCAAATGGTCCAAGAAGCAAAAATTTGCCGAAACTTAAGATATAGGGTCCATTGGAGGTGTATATCCCAAGGTAGGAAGTCCATACTGCTTGAATAAGTAGCGTCATATTTGGAGGACTGCTTTGACATTCTCTTGCATCAGCGGCCACTAGTGCAGTGGTATTGATACCAATGTTCAGAGCAAGACCCGTCCATATAAGGATGAAGAAAATGTTTATTTCTGCATGACATATCCCTTTTATGAGCTGATCGGACTCACCATAGCGTAGTATGCTGGTCAACTGGCCAGTGCCTAAACCACTGGAAGAGACAATATAAGAGACAATGGGCAGGAACAATGTGGTGGCAGTCAGGAAGAGGAAACGGATCAGTGGGTTGTGCCGGTAGCGATTGCCATAGGCGCCTATCCCGACCATGAATCCCATCAAGATGCCGTTAACCACTATGAGAGCATTGACTCGCAAGATTGGCCCTCTTAGTCCTATGTTCTCAGAGAAGTACTCCAATGCATCGTTGGAGCAGATTTGGTCTATATTAGACATGTTGGACACGCGAAAGGTACCTGATAACCTGAATGTTAAATTTGTACATAATTAGTACTTTTTTTTTGTGTGGAGAAATTGCAGTACGAGTTTTGTTTTGGTTTTGTGAAATAGTAATTAAGAGGTACAGTAAATCATAAAAATTCTACCAGAGGAAAACAAGCAATAACCATGGTCTAAAGATCTACGATGACTAGTTGGTAAAGGAAGAGAATAGAGAAATAAAGAAATAGTCAACTGCATCTGATTTATTGCAGTACTACCTCCGTTCCAAAATATATGACGTTTTGGTAGGCTACATTTATTAGATCCCAGGTGCGCATGGATATAAATCATCAATATTCTACGAGCAGGTGCAAGACTATTGCTGAGACTCGCCTCCTACAGGGCAAAGGAGGTTGAAACCTCCCGCCTCTGCATCATATATATCTTGAAATAGGCTTTCACCCCTGCATCATATACACGACCCCTTATAGAAGATCCTAAATGAATTTACCTTCAGCTAACAGCTAGGTTTGCGATCAAGCGGAGACGTATGTGATCCCCTGGAGCTAGGCTAGCTCGGCTTAAACCTGAAACGGGCACACACCAATGGTTAGCTAATTAAGCACTTGTTTCTGATTTTTGACAGACGGAATTCACAGTTAAAGCTTCTAGTTACGTACCGCCCGCAGAATGAGAAGTAAACAAGCGCGCGCGCCCACAGGTCGCTCTAGCTTTAGAGGACGAACGATTGTGCTGCAGCCTGCAGGAGATGGAGTTGTGGCCTTGTAGATGCGCAGAGACAACGCAGTGCAGTGTGTGTTTTATAGGAGCCAACTATAAGGCATGGTGAAGACTCGGTAAATGCGGAGGCAATTACTACTCCCTATGTGCTACTATAGCTGGCTAACCGGATTGTTTTTCTGACACTGGCTGTTGCTGTTAGTGTTAATAGGGAAAGATACTCACGTGCAAATGCAGCTACATCGAGACAAGATTGGATATATATTGCGGAAAAACACTCCCATGCACAATCAAATGTCACAAAAGTCAAAGCTGACAACACGACCTCAATAGCAACAGCCGGGGTCAGAAAAACAACTCAGTTAGTCAGCTGGTGTATAGGGAGAAGACACTCACATGCAGGCCAACTAGTTGTCTCCGGTAGCCGATTTGACCTCGAATTAATTCGCTTAGCAAGGAGCTGCTTCGGCAGCCCAAAGTTTTACGTTCTTTATACCCTGATGCTGGAAAATCTTTTCATAGCGAAGATGTTGAGAAAATAACCTTCGTAGTTGTTCTTTACTTTGGTAGACTATTTTCGGTTTTGCAAGTATTTGATACAGTATCAAGTCTCGAATAAAACAACAAGCATGTTCGAAAAGCATATACCAAAGCGTGTCAACAAAGTTCTTTCGCTGATTTTTATTTGGTGACACAAATTTGGAAGATCTTTGTTGAAGCAAGAACAATATAATACGGATTTTGAGATTATTCCAATTGCAATGTAGGATAAATAAACCGGCAACCTGAAAGCACTATATTCCATAAGAATATAAATTCCAAACATAGGCATATTCTAGGTAAACTGGAATTATGCGGGTTTTATAGGAGTTAACTAACTAAAGCCATGGTGAAGACGGTAAGTGCGGGGGAGTTACTACTTCCTAGGGGCCAAACAATCGTCCAACCTACCAGTGGTGGTAGGAGGTGACTTCAACTTGATCCGCTCGGGGGCGGACAAGAGCAACAACAACATTGACTGGGCTAGGGTGTCCATGTTCAATAATGCCATTGCATCCGCTGCCCTTCGGGAGATCGCACGTACTGGGGCCAGATTCACTTGGACTAACAAGCAACGAGAGCCTATCAGATGTGTCCTTGACCGTGTTTTCTGCTCTAGTGACTGGGAGGCGCAGTTTCCTCTCTGTACTTTAGTGGCGGAAACGCGCATAGGATCTGACCACGTCCCGTTGATCTTGTCCTCAGGGGAGGACAATGTGCGCCGTAGCCATAGATTCTTCTTTGAGACAGCTTGGTTCGACCACGAGGGTTTCAGCCAGCTAGTCACAAACCGTTGGTCCCAGATTGGCTTCCAGATTGGGCGTCAACGTGGACCAGTTGAATTCTAGTCCTCAGCGGCTGCGGCTTTGCGTGCTTTCCTTAGGGGCTGGGGGGCTAACCATGGTAGCGAGTCCAAAAGGGAGAGAGAGCGCATTACGGCAGAAATAGCCCTTCTTGACTCGCAGGCGGACGTTAGAACCTTCTCTGGTGACGAATGGGAGTTAAGATACTCTCTTGAACACCAGGTCTTGGCTATTCTTAGGGCGGAGGAGGAATATTGGCGCCGTAGGGGTGGCGTCAAGTGGGTAGTGAAAGGCGACGCTAACACAGGATACTTTCACGCCTACGCTAACGGTCGCAAACGGAAGAGCACTATCCTTAGGCTCCAATCAGAACGTGGGACGTTGATCGCCCAGAACGATATAGCGAAATACATCTTTAACTTCTTCGTTGAGTTGTTGGGAACAGCCGAGGTGAAAAACCTAAGTCTAAGGGCAGACTTATGGGGCACGCACGAACGAGTCTCGCAGCAGGAAAACGACGCCCTTATGGTGTCCTTTTCGGCCCAGGAGATTGATTGCGCGCTAACGGGTATGAAGAACGACACGGCCCCAGGGCCTGACGGCTGGCCGGTGGAGTTTTTCAAGCGCTTCTGGCCGATGCTTAGGGACTTATTCCAAGCGATCATAAACGGCTTCGCCCTAGGTACGGTGGACCTATCTCGTCTAAATTACGGGGCCATCTGTCTTATCCCCAAGGTCAAAGGGGCAGAATCTATCAAACAGTTTCGGCCGATCACGCTCATCAATGTACCATTTAAACTTTGCGCCAAAGCTTATGCTTCTAGGCTAGCGCCGGTCGCCCAACGAGTCATTAGTTCGAGCCAAACTGCTTTCCTTAAGGGTAGGAACATCCTGGAAGGGCCCATTGCTCTTACGGAGATTATACACGAGTTAAATCGATCACAAGAGCAGGGTGTTATCCTTAAGCTCGACTTCGAAAAAGCTTATGACCGCGTAAACTGGGAGTTTATTCGCGAGGTCCTCCTCAAAAAGGGTTTTGAGGCAGGGTTTGTCCACCGGATCATGAGTCTGATCTCGAGTGGCAACACCTCGGTCATTGTCAACGGCGAGATGGGGAAATACTTCCGTAACAGGAAAGGGCTTAGACAGGGCGATCCCATATCCCCACTCGTCTTTAACTTTGTGGCTGACGCCATGGCAGCCATGCTAACCAAAGCCAGGGAGGCCGGTCACATCAAAGGGTTAGTCTCACACCTCATCCCGGGTGGCGTGACTCATTTACAATATGCAGACGACACCCTGCTGTTGTTTAAGCCAGATGATCATAGTATTGCTTCGATTAAACTTCTGCTACTAGCCTTCGAGACCCTCTCCGGACTCAAAATTAACTTTAGCAAGAGCGAGGTCATAACCATGGGGATGGACGACCAACAAAGCTTACGCACCGCAAACCTCCTTAATTGTAAGCAAGGGAGCTTCCCAATTAAGTACCTAGGGCTCCCAATCTCTAACCGCAAACTATCGATCCTAGAATGGGAGCCCCTCTACGGGAAAGTGGCTAATAGGGTAAGCCCGTGGAGAGGGCATTTCATGTCCTCCGCTGCAAGGCTCATTCTTACAAACTCGAGTCTCTCTTCCCTTCCCCTCTTCACCATGGGGATGTTTTTGCTTGCGATGGGGTTCATGCCAAGCTAGACACTCCTAGATCCAGGTTCTTTTGGGAAGGAACTGGCATCAAAAGGAAGTACCACCTCGTCAAGTGGGCGGCGGTTTGTAGGCCTAAGAAATCTGGTGGATTGGGAATCCTAAATTCCAAACTTATGAACGTTGCCCTTCTAGCCAAATGGTGGTGGCGGCTGGCCCAAGATGAGTCGGGGCTCTGGGCAAAGTTGCTAAAAGCCAAGTACTTCCCGCATGGGAGCCCCTACACAGCCTCGGCCAACGGATCCGTGTTTTGGAGAGGGATCCAAGCGGTGCGGCCTGCTTTCGATTTAGGGGCCAAGTTCCAGACCAACAACGTACTATCCACTCGGTTCTGGCTTGATCGTTGGCTGGGCGATTCCCCCCTGTGGCAAAGCCATCCCACCTTATTCAGGATCGCCACAGATACTAACATCCTAGTTGGGGAGGCGTTACATGTAGACCCGTCGGCGATACACTTTATGAGGGCCCTAACAAACGAAGAGCGCGCTTCCTGGGACGGGCTGACCCAGCAATTAGGCTCTCATCACCTTCGGGCAGGGGCTGACACTGTCAAGTGGAGTTTGACAGCGTCCGGGAAATTTACAGTGAAGTCCTTATATAACAAGCTAACTGGAGGGCCAGTGCTTGACATTGCTAAGGGACTGTGGAAGGCAGGCCGGCCCCTGAAGATCAAGATCTTCATGTGGCAAATGCTTAGGAATAGGCTGCCTACTTCGGACAACGTAGCTAAACGAAACGGTCCGGCCGACGGCTCTTGCGTGATCTGCGGGCAAGGGGAAGACGCGAACCATGTTTTCTTTCGGTGCCACCTGGCCAGGTTTGTGTGGAGTGCAGTTCGGGAGGCATTCCACACAGATTGGAATCCCGCTTCGGGGGCACAATTGGTCTCGATTCTAAAATCCACAAGAGGGACCTCTAGCAGAATCGCCTGGCGTTGCGTAGGGGCGTTACTATGGGCACTTTGGACGACGCGGAACAAAATTACGATTGAAAAGAAATTTCTTAACCACCCTGCAGACGTAATCTTCAAATGCCATCTATTCCTGCAGACGTGGATACCGCTGGGGAAGGAGCGCGATGCTGAGCGGATGACAGAAGCCATGGAGCGAATCAAGTCAATCCAGACGAGGGCAAGACAGAACCTGGCGAGTTGATGATGCTTTTGGAGCCTTCCGCGGTGTTAAGTTGCTTAGGTCATTGCTATTGTTGATCCGTGATGTGTATTCTGTAGCATTGTACCTTCGTTTTGCTGCCCTGTGGGGTGTGTTGCTGAACCTGTTATTGTGTAACCGTTGAACCTTACTGCCTTTCGAGCTTTATTTATTTAAAGCCGGACACTTCTAGCGTCTTGGTTTCAAAAACTACTTCCTATGAGCTAGCTGGCTCACCGAATTGTTTTTCTGACACCGGCTGTTGATGCTAGGGTTTCTTAACTATACAGTAGGGGCTAACTAAGCCACGGTGAAGACGGTAAATGCGGAGGCGATTACTAGCTGGCCTACACATGTGATGCGAGTTCTTCTCCCTATGTGCTAGCTGATTAACTGGATTGTTTTTCTGACCCCGGCTGTTGCCAATGTGGTCGTGTTAATAGGAAATGGCACTCACATCACATGCAAATGCAACCACATCGGGACAAGACTAGATATATATTGCGGAAACGACACTCACATGCATATGCAAATGTAGCTACGTCACAAAAATCAAAGCAGTCAATACTAGATATATAACGCGACCTCAATAGCAACAGCCGGGGTCACAAAAACAACTCAGTTAGTCAGCTGGTGTATAGGGAGAAGACACTCACTCACATGCAGGTCAACTAGTTGCCTCCAGTAGCCGATTTGACCTCAAAATTATGTGAGCAACTCACTGGATCGGAGGAGAATTAGGGATTCGAATTCAAACGGGAAGAAGAGTTTCGGTAGCTATCCACCCATCCACCCACACTGCTATCCGATTACACCGGCCGAAGCCGTCATCCGTTCCTAGCCAACTATTACAGGAGGGGATAGATATCTATTTAAACCAGTGACCGTTGGCTTGTTAACGGGCCAGGCTGTAGTCGCCGAGCCAGCGCGGAGGATTGGCTGCTCGCTTGGGCCGTCGGGCCGGCCCATCTCCTTGTTTAACTTGCAACGCGCCGTCTTCTGTTGCCGGATCAGCTACAGCGCGCCGACTGAACCAGAGGTTCAGTCCCTGTCTTGGCGACGCTGACATCCCCCTCTCCTTGTGAACCGGCTTGTCCCCAAGCCGGAGCGCGCGGGAACTCCTGCTTTAACGAATCCAGGTCTTCCCAAGTAGCGGTGGCCGGTGTACCGTCACTCCAGAGGACTAAACCTTGCATCCCTGTTTTGCGGCCGGACTGACGAACGCGACGATCCAGAACTTGAACAGGTACTTGCAGGTTGGCTGTAGGAGAAGGTAATTGTGTGTGCACTGGAGTCGTTGGCGGAATGAATTTCTTGAGCTGAGAGACATGAAATACTGGATGTATGCGACTGTCAGGAGGCAACTCCAATCTGTATGCAACATCGCCAATTTTGTTGAGGATCTTGTAAGGACCAAAATACTTGAAGGAGAGTTTATGATTGGCTCGTCTGACGACTGATGATTGCACATATGGTTGCAGCTTGAGAAATACGAGATCGTTGACATCAAAAACGCGCTCAGTCCGTTTCTTGTCTGCCTGATGTTTCATTCTCTGTTGAACACGTAGCAAGATCTGTCGGACTGAAGCGATCATCAACTGTCGGGAGTTCAACCACGATTGGATGTCAACAGGAGCAATTGTATCAGAGGCAGATATCCCAAAAAACCGTGGTGTCTGTCCATAAATGATCTCGGAGGGCGATTTGTTCAGTGCAGAATGCCAGTTGGTATTATACCAGAACTCACAAAGTGACAGCCATTTGCTCCATTTAGTAGGATGAGCACTAATGAAACAACGCAAGAAGCACTCAATTTGTTGATTCACCCTCTCAGTTTGACCGTCAGTTTCTGGGTGATAAGCGGTGCTCATGTTGAGTTCTGCTCCAGTTCTTGATATAAGCAGCTGCCAGAAGGTGCTAGTGAAGATTGGATCTCTGTCACAGATTATGAGCCTAGGCATACCATGCAACTTGTACACATTATCTATGAAAACGTCAGCCACTTTCTGAGCATTAAAGGGGTGTGAGAGAGGAATGAGATGGCCATACTTAGAGAACTTGTCAATTACCACCAATATGCAGTTGTATTGGAAGGATGTAGGAAGGCCTGAAATAAAATCCATGGATACAGTATCCCAAGCTTTGGAAGGTACTGGCAGAGGAGATAATAATCCAGGGTACTGAACTCTTTCTGGTTTAGCTTGCTGGCATACCAAACAGGACTGGACTTGAGTTTTGATGAAGGTTTTCATTCCTTGCCACCTGAAGAGGGAGATAATTCTTTTGTATGTAACAGGAAATCCAGAATGCCCCCCAACTGGACTAGCATGGAAGGCTGTAAAAATCTTGAGGTGCAGATCTGCAGCAGGTCCAACCCAAATACTGTTCTTGTAACAAAGGAGACCTTGGTGCAGAGAAAACTGTGGTTGGGATGCAGGATCTATAGCTATCTTTTGCAA
This sequence comes from Aegilops speltoides, assembly GCA_021437245.1. Taxonomy (NCBI): domain Eukaryota; kingdom Viridiplantae; phylum Streptophyta; class Magnoliopsida; order Poales; family Poaceae; genus Aegilops; species Aegilops speltoides. The sequence goes on along the minus strand of CM038146.1, from coordinate 86,124,333 downwards.
AATGTCTTGTGTTTTAGGATCACCATTGTAGCTCTTAACAATTTCCAGCAACCATGTAGGTTGTGCACAAGAAATTTGATAGAGGGCTGTTCCATCAGGAGGTCTCCTGGACAGGGCATCAGCAACAGCATTGGTGTTTCCTTGTTTATACTGAATTGTGTAGTTCAAGCCCAGTAACTTAGTTAAGCATTTCTGCTGCCATGGGTATGCAACCTTTGATCTTGCAAGTGTGCCAAACTTTTGTGGTCAGTCTTGATAATGAATTGTTGCATCTGCAAGTATGACCTCCACTGATCTACAGCCAACAGAATAGCCAGGTATTCCTTCTCATATACTGACAAACCTCTGTTCTTGGGTCCCAAGGCCTTGCTAACAAATGCCAGTGGGTGTCCTTGTTGCATAAGCACAGCCCCAATGCCATATTCACATGCATCTATTTCTACAGTAAATGGTTTTGAAAAATCTGGCACAGCCAAAACTGGGGCAGATATGAGGGCCTTTTTGAGCACTACAAAGGCTTCTTCAGTGATACTAGTCCACACAAATGGCATCCCCTTCTTGAGAAGTTCAGTGAGAGGTTTGGCAATAATCCCATAGTGCTTGATGAATTTCCTATAGTACCCACTGAGCCCAAGGAAACCCCTGACTTCCTTGACATTAGTTGGAGTAGGCCACTGTTGAACTGTTGTTATTTTTGCAGGGTCTGTAGACACACCTTGAGCAGAAATGACATGGCCCAAGTAAGCAATTTCTTGTTGAGCAAAGGCACACTTGGACATCTTAACTTTCCATTCCTTCTCTTTCAGAATAGTTAAAACCTGAGCAACATGCTCCAAATGTTCCTCAAATGTTTTACTGTAAACAAGTATATCATCAAAGAAACAGAGCACACACTTCCTGAGCAGAGGGGACAGATCAAAGTTGATACTGCCCTGAAATGTGGCTGGGGCTCCAGTCAATCCCATGGCAACCACCAAGAATTCAAAATGGCCATGGTGTGTTTGAAATGCAGTTTTGTATTCTTCCCCTGGAGCTAACCTGATCTGGTGGAAGCCAGCTTTGAGGTCCATTTTGGTAAACCAACATGCTCCAGCTAATTCATCCAACAACTCATCTATAATGGGCACAGGGTACTTGCTCTTCAAGGTTATAGCATTTAAATGTCTGAAGTCGATGACCAACCGCCATTCTCCTTCTTCCTTTTTCTTGACCATAAGGACAGGAGATGAAAAAGGGCTTTTGCTGGGTCGAATCATTCCCAACTCTAGTAGCTCTGCAACTTGTTTCTCTAACTCATCCTTTAATTGGGGAGCAATTCGGTATGGCCTGACAGAAACTGGCCGTGCACCAGGAATTAAAGGAATGTGATGGTCTTGCATTCGTCGAGGAGGAAGACCAGTAGGGGATTGAAAGACTGTAGGAAACTTGTCCAACACTGCTTGCATTTCAGGACAAACTGAAGAAGTTGCAGAACACTGAACTAGGAATAATGATATCACCGTAAGTGCAAAGTCTTCAGGCAACAAGCCTTGTAAGGTAACTGTTCGGCCAGATTGCTGGACTGACATCCACTTTTGAGTCCAATCAACTTGCATAGGACTATGTTGGGCCAACCAGTCAAGACCCAGAATTCCATCATAAGTGGACAGCTGTAGGAGTCGAAAATCAGAGAAGAATTCTGCATCACAACAACTCCACTTACATTGCTGCAATATCTGAGAGCACTGCAGAGATGCTCCTCCTGCGACTGTCACAGAAACTGCTGTAGTATCCTGGATATCCACCAACACAGGAGCAAAAGAACTATTGATGAATGAGTGAGTACTGCCTGAATCCACTAAAAATACCATAGTGTGTCCTTGTAACTGAATTTCCAACTGTAAGGATGGAGCATTAGGATCTTTTCCAACTGCAGCAGCTGACAACCGCAAACTGTGAACAGAAGCTGTCTCAGACTCTGAATCATCTACCTGAGAGGATTCCCCGAATTGAACATGATCAATCAGTTCCTGGACGAAATGCAATTGAACTGTTGACTTGCATACGTGATCGCGTGACCACTTTTCCCCACAAATGAAACAGAGCCCTTTTGACTTGCGATAAGCACGCAATGCAGACCATTTGTCTTCAGTTGGTGTAGTTTTCAAAGTGTCTGACTGTCGCCGATCTTCAGACTGTCGCCGATATTCACTAACACGTGGTTTGGGGGGAAGAGGAAGTGGGAAAGGGCCTGAGCACACTCCTGCAGGTGAATTGATATGGGTTACCCCTTCCCCAAGCTCCTCATGCAACAAGGCCAAGTCATATGCTGAATCTAGGTCCTTAGGCTTCTGAAGCGCCACCGCAACACGAACCCCTGGCTTGAGTCCGTCGAGGAACCGGGTGGTGTAGTGCAGGGTGTTAGGAACTTCCTCATATGCTAACAATTGGTCATACAAATCCGCAAATCGCTCCACATAATCTGCAACCGTGCTGGTTTGAGCTATACGGAAGAGCTGACGAAGCAGAGTCTGGTGTTGATTTCTGCCAAAACGACTCTGTAAACTACAGCAGAATTCAGACCATGATATGTTTGGCGATTTGCGTTGAACTGATTCCAACCATCGAGCCGCTGCTCCTTCAAATTGAGATGTCGCCAACGAGATCCATCGGTGCGGTGGAGTGTTCCAGAGTCTGAACTGGTCTTCGCACCTGTTCTGCCACAACCTTGGATTCGCACCATCAAATCGAGGTAGATCCGCACGAACACCAAACGAAAACGCATCAGCAGTATCCGGGTAGCCCGTATCACCGATGGGAGGGGAACGAGCACGGAAAGCGGAATCACGCACACCTCTGACCGGAGGAGGGACATAAGTATTATGTGCCTTCCCCCGGTGGTCGATGTCGATGCCAAGGGAGTCGGAAGCGGCGCCGCGACCACTCCCAGCCATCCGTGACGATGAGATCTCGACGCGCCCGGCCTGTTCGCGCGGCCGCTCGGCACGAACTTGCTCGATCTCGAGGGCGAACTCGTCTCGTACGCCGTCCACCCGCGCCGACAGGAGAGCGTCGAGTGCCGTCGTGTTCGCCTGGATGAGCTTGTCGACGGCTTGGAGAAGATTGTCGCCGTGTTCCTTGAAGCGCTGGTCCAAGTCAGCGGCGAAATCCGCCCGCAGAAGCGCGTAGACGCCGCGCCCGTCCTCGGACAGCTTGTCCATCGCCTCCAATCGCCGCCGATCTCGCCACCGCGTCCCGTGGCGATGCTGCGGAAGCTCCAGGACCTCCGAATCTGATACCAACTGTGAGCAACTCACTGGATCGGAGGAGAATTAGGGATTCGAATTCAAACGGGAAGAAGAGTTTCGGTAGCTATCCACCCATCCACCCACACTGCTATCCGATTACACCGGCCGAAGCCGTCATCCGTTCCTAGCCAACTATTACAGGAGGGGATCGATATCTATTTAAACCAGTGACCGTTGGCTTGTTAACGGGCCAGGCTGTAGTCGCCGAGCCAGCGCGGAGGATTGGCTGCTCGCTTGGGCCGCCGGGCCGGCCCATCTCCTTGTTTAACTTGCAACGCGCCGTCTTCTGTTGCCGGATCAGCTACAGTGCGCTTCGACTGAACCAGAGGTTCAGTCCCTGTCTTGGCGACGCTGACAAATTATTTACTCCCTCCGTCCCATAATATAAGAACGTTTTCAACACTACTTTAGTGTCGAAAACGTTCTTATATTATGGGACGGCGGGAGTACTTAATTAGTAAGAATCTGCTTTGGCAGCCCAAAGTTTCACTTTCTTTATACCATGACGCTGGAAAACTTTTTTGTAGTAAAGATATTGGGAATATAGTTCTCATAGTTGCTCTGTGATTTGGTAGACTGTTTTCCTTTTTGCAAGTATTTGATATCAAGTCTTGCATAAAACAGCAATCATGTTTGAAAAGTATATATCAAAGCGTGCCAACAAAGTTCTTAGGCTAATTTTTATTTGTAGACACAAATTTGGACGATCTTTGAAGCAAGAACAAAATAATAGGGAATTTGGAATTATTCCAACTGCATGTAGGCTAAATAAACCGGCAATCTGAATGCACTATATACCATCATAATATAGATTCTAAACATAGGCATTCTATAGGTAAACTGGAATTATGTGCTCTTTGAATAGACCAAACATCGAGCACAAGTTTACAGACTCACCCGAAGATGGACCACATGATGAAATCCATATCGAAGCAAGACCTCGGTTTCTATGGTCAAGATAAAACAAAATACACATTACTAACAAAAACGGTGTATTTTCTTACTATAAGCCATGGTGAAGTCAATAGTGAGGAGGCAATTGCAGGCTTGCCTAAACGTGAGTGCCTTCTCCCTTTGTGTTAGCTGGCTAACTGAATTGTCTTTCTGATCCCGGCTGTTGTCGACTTGTCGTACGTTGTGGTCCTGTTAATAGGGAGAGGACACACATGCAAATGCAGCAGCTACATCGAGACAAAATTAGATATAAACACACTCACATGCACATGCAAATGCAGCCATATCACCAAGTCAAAGAAGGCAATACTAGATATAAAACAGGACCTAAACATCAACAGCCGGGGTCAGAAAAACAACTTAGTCAGCTGGTGTATAAGGAGAAGCCACTCACATGCAGGCCAACTAGTTGCCTCTAGTGGCCGATTTGGCCTCGAATTTATTTGCTTAGTAAGAATATCTTTGGCAGCCCAAAGTTTCACTTTCTTTGTACCATGATGCTGGAAAATTTTTCTGTAGTGAAGATGTCAGGAAAATAGTTTTTGTGGTTCCTCTGTAATTTGGTAAACTATTTTGTTTTTCTGGAAGGATTTGATAGAATACCAAATCTTGAATAAAACAACAAGCATGTTTGATATAACAAAGCGTGTCAACAAAGTTCTTTGGCTATTTTTGATTTGGGGACACAAATTTCGACGATCCTTTTGAAGCAAGAACAAAATAATAGGGAATTTGGAATAAACCGGTGTTGAGGTCTTGTTATATACCTAGTACTAGAACATGAAGGCTGGTAGGACTAGGGTTCCTACCAGCGCGGCTACGTAGGTTATAGGGATGAGGTGGAGGTGGACGAGGGCTGGAGCGGGCGCGCCGGCGAGTAGGCGCCGTCGCGGCTAGGGTTTAGGGCGGCGGCGGTTGGCTGGTGTCGGCTAGGGTTCCGGCTCCTCAGGGAGCCGGGCAACAGAAGATGATAATATCTTTATTGCTTGATCTCAAACGATGCCTTACAATTAGTATTTATAACTTTAGCCTAAGATAACTTGCCTAAAATAACTTGCCTAAGATAACTTGTGGATCAAGCCCCTAATACTAATGTCCGGTGGGCCTCTTCCTGGTATAGACCAAACCGGTCATAACATCTCTCCCCGCCTGCGCAAACAGCTCGTCCTCGAGCTGAAAGTCTGGATAGTGTTGGCGGAATTCTTCACGCTGCTCACAAGTAGCCTCTTCCTCCGGAAGGCCTGCCCACTGAACGAGGATAAATCAGGCGCCACGACGGAGCTGCGCCTGTAATACCTTTGTCGGCTCTGGAAGAATGCGGCCATTGGCGATGGGAGGAAGCGCCGGTGGAGCCGCCGGTGGCTCGCCACGGAAAGGCTTTGAGCAGCCCCACATGGAAGACGTCGTGGATGCGAGCGCGGGCTGGAAGCTGAAGACGGTAGGCCACCTTCCCAATGCGCTCCAAGATAGGGAAGGGCCCGGCGTAGCGAGGGCTGAGCTTGCGCTTCGCGCGCGGGTCGAGTGACTGCGTAGAGCTGTGGAGAAGACGCAGACACACCCAATCACCCACCGCGAACTCCGCCTCGCAATGATGATCGTCGTAGTAGTTGTTGGGGAACGTAGTAATTTCAAAAAAATTCCTACGCACACGCAAGATCATGGTGATGGTATAGCAACGAGAGGGGAGAGTGTTCGTCCACGTACCCTCGTAGACCGTAAGCGGAAGCGTTAGCACAACGCGGTTGATGTAGTCGTACGTCTTCACGATCCGACCGATCCAATCACCGAACGTACGGGGCCTCCGAGTTCAGCACACGTTCAGCTCGATGACGATCTCCGGCCTCCGATCCAGCGAAGCTCCGGAGATGAGTTCCGTCGGCACGACGGCGTGGTGACGATGATGATGTTCTACCGGCGCAGGGCTTCGCCAAAACTCCGCGATGATATGACCGAGGTGGAATGGTGGAGGGGGGCACCGCACACGGCTAAGGAACGATCCATAGATCAACTTGTGTGTCCATGGGGTTCCCCCCCTGCCCCCGTATATAAAGGAGCAAGGGGGGAGGCCGGCCGGCCCTTGGGGCGCGCCAAGGAGGGGGGAGTCCTCCTCCTAGTGGGAGTAGGACTCCCCTTTCCTAGTCCAACTAGGAAGGAGGAAGGGGGAAGGAAAGGGGAGAGGAGAGGGAAGAGGGCGCGCCCCTCCCCTAGTCCAATTCGGACTCCCCTTGGGGGGAGGGGCGCCACCTCCTGGGCTGCTGCCCTCACTCTCCCCTCAGGCCCACTAAGGCCCAATACTTCCCCGGGGGGTTCCAGTAACCCCTCCGGCACTCCGGTTTTCTCCGAAATCACCCGGAACACTTCTGGTGTCCGAATATAGTCGTCCAATATATCAATCTTTATGTCTCGACCATTTCGAGACTCCTCGTCATGTCCGTGATCACATCCGGGACTCCGAACAAACTTCGGTACATCAAAACTTATAAACACATAATAAAATTGTCATCGTAACGTTAAGCGTGCGGACCCTACGAGTTCGAGAACTATGTAGACATGACCTAGAACCATTCTCGGTCAATAACCAATGGCGGGACCTGGATGCCCATATTGGTTCCTACATATTCTACGAAGATCTTTATCGGTCAAACCGCATAACAACATACGTTGTTCCCTTTGTCATCGGTATGTTACTTGCCCGAGATTCGATCGTCGGTATCCAATACCTAGTTCAATCTCGTTATTGGCAAGTCTCTTTACTCGTTCTGTAATACATCATCTCATAACCAACTCATTGGTTACAATGCTTGCAAGGCTTAGGTGAGGAGTATTACCGAGAGGGCCCAGAGATACCTCTTCGACAATCGGAGTGACAAAACCTAATCTCGAATTATGCCAACCCAACATGAACCTTCGGAGACACCTGTAGAGCACCTTTATAATCACCAAGTTATGTTGTGACGTTTGGTAGCACACAAAGTGTTCCTCCGGTAAACGGGAGTTGCATAATCTCATAGTTGCAGGAACTTTGTATAAGTCATGAAGAAAGCAATAGCAGTATACTAAACGAGCAAGTACTAGGCTAACGGAATGGGTCATGTCAATCACATCATTCTCCTAATGATGTGATCCCATTAATCAAATGACAACACATGTCTATAGTTAGGAAACGTAACCATCTTTGATTAATGAGCTAGTCAAGTAGAGGCATACTAGTGACTATATGTTTGTCTATGTATTCACACATGTATCTTGTTTCCGGTTAATATAATTCTAGCATGAATAATAAACATTTATCATGATATGAGAAAATAAATAATAACTTTATTATTGCCTCTAGGGCATATTTCCTTCAGTCTCCCACTTGCACTAGAGTCAATAATCTAGATTACATAGTAATAATTCTAACACCCATGGAGTCTTGGTGCTGATCATGTTTTGCTCGTGAGAGAGGCTTAGTCAACGGGTCTGCAACATTCGGATCCGTATGTATCTTGCAAATCTCTATGTCTCCCACTTGGACTTGGTCCCGAATGGAGTTGAAGCGTCTCTTGATGTGCTTGGTCCTCTTATGAAATCTGGATTCCTTTGCCAAGGCAATTGCACTAGTATTGTCACAGAAGATCTTCATTGGTTCCGATGCACTAGGTATGACACCTAGATCGGAAATGAACTCCTTCATCCAGACTCCTTCATTTGCTGCTTCCGAAGCAGCTATGTACTCCGCTTCACATGTAGATCCCGCCACGACGCTTTGTTTAGAACTGCACCAACTTACAGCTCCACTGTTTAATAAAAATACGTATCCGGTTTGCGATTTAGAATCGTCCGGATCAGTGTCAAAGCTTGCATCGACGTAACCATTTACGACTAGCTCTTTGTCACCTCCATATACGAGAAACATATCCTTAGTCCTTTTCAGGTATTTCAGGATGTTCTTGACCGCTGTCCAATGATCCACTCCTGGATTACTTTGGTACCTTCCTGCCAAGCTTATTACTAAGCATACGTCAGGTCTGGTACACAGCATTGCATACATGATAGAGCCTATGGCTAAAGCATAGGGAACATTTTTCATTTTCTCTCTATCTTCTGCTGTGGTCGGGCATTGAGTTTGACTCAATTTCACACCTTGTAGTCTGTGCAAGAATCCTTTCTTTGCTCGATCCATTTTGAACTTTTTCAAAATCTTGTCAAGGTATGTGCTTTGTGAAAATCCTATTAAGCGCCTTGATCTATCTCTATAGATCTTGATGCCCAATATGTAAGCAGCTTCACCGAGGTCTTTCATTGAAAAACTTTTATTCAAGTATCCCTTTATGCTATCCAGAATTCTATATCATTTCCAATTAATAATATGTCATCTACATATAAAATTAGAAATGCTACAGAGCTCCCACTCACTTTCTTGTAAATACAAGCTTCTCCAAAAGTCTCAGATAAAACCATATGCTTTGATCACACTATCAAAGCGTTTATTCCAACTCCGAGATGCTTGCACCAGTCCATAAATGGAACGCTGGAGCTTGCACACTTTGTTAGCACCTTTTGGATCAACAAAACCTTCCGGCTGCATCATATACAACTCTTCTTCTAGAAATCCAATCAAGAATGCAGTCTTGACATCCATTTGCCAAATTTCATAATCATGAAATGCAGCAATAGCTAACATGATTCGGACACACTTAAGCATCGCTACGGGTGAGAAAGTCTCATCGTAGTCAACCCCTTGAACTTGTCGAAAACCTTTTGCATCAAGTTGAGCTTTATAGACAGTTACATTACCATCTGCGTCAGTCTTCTTCTTAAAGATCCATTTATTCTCAATGGCTTGTCGATCATCGGGCAAGTCAACCAAAGTCCATACTTTGTTTTCATACATGGATCCCATCTCAGATTTCATGGCCTCTAGCCATTTTGTGGAATCTGGGCTCATCATCGCTTCCTCATAGTTCGTAGGTTCATCATGGTCAAGTAACATGACTTCCAGAATAGGATTACCATACCACTCTGGTGTGGATCTTACTCTGGTAGACCTACGAGGTTCAGCAGAAACTTGATCTGAAGTTTCGTGATCGTTATCATTAGCTTCCTCACTAATTGGTGTAGTTGTCACAGGAACCGGTTCTCGTGATGAACTACTTTCCAATAAGGGAGTAGATATAGTTATCTCATCAAGTTCTACTTTCCTCCCACTCACTTCTTTCGAGAGAAATTCTTTCTCTAGAAAGGATCCATTCTTAGCAACGAATGTCTTGCCTTCGGATCTGTGATAGAAGGTGTACCCAACAGTCTCTTTTGGGTATCCTATGAAGACATTTCTCGATTTGGGTTCGAGCTTATCCGGTTGAAGTTTCTTCACATAAGCATCGCAGCCCCAAACTTTAAGAAACGACAACTTTGGTTTCTTGCCAAACCATAGTTCATAAGGCGCCGTCTCAACGGATTTTGATGGTGCCCTATTTAACGTGAATGCGGCCGCCTCTAAAGCATAACCCCAAAACGATAGCAAGTATCAAGAAGAGACATCATAGATCGCACCATATCAAGTAAAGTACGATTACGATGTTCGGACACACCATTTCGTTGTGGTGTTCCAGGTGGCATGAGTTGCGAAACTATTCCACATTGTTTCAAGTGTAGGCCAAACTCGTAACTCAAATATTCTCCTCCACGATCAGATCGTGGAAACTTTATTTTCTTGTTACGATGATTTTCTACTTCACTCTGAAATTCTTTGTACTTTTCAAATGTTTCAGACTTGTGTTTCATCAAGTAGATATACCCATATCTGCTCAAATCATCTGTGAAGGTGAGAAAATAACGATACCCGCCGCGAGCCTCAACATTCATTGGTCCACAAACATCAGTATGTATGATTTCCAACAAATCAGTTGCTCGCTCCATCGTTCCGGAGAACGGCGTTTTAGTCATCTTGCCCATAAGGCACGGTTCGCAAGTACCAAGTGATTCATAATCAAGTGATTCCAAAAGTCCATCAGTATGGAGTTTCTTCATGCGCTTTACACCGATATGACCCAAACGGCAGTGCCACTAGTAAGTTGCACTATCGTTATCAACTCTGCATCTTTTGGTTTCAACACTATGAATATGTGTATCACTACTATCGAGATTTAATAAAAATAGACCACTCTTCATGGGTGCATGACCATAAAAGATATTACTCATATAAATAGAACAACCATTATTCTCTGATTTAAATGAATAACCGTCTCGCATCAAACAAGATCCAGATATAATGTTCATGCTCAACGCTGGCACCAAATAACAATTATTCAGGTCTAAAACTAATCCCGAAGGTAGATGTAGAGGTAGCGTGCCGACCGCGATCACATCGACTATGGAACTGTTTCCCACGCGCATCGTCACCTCGTCCTTGGCGGTGCTCGCTTATTCCGTAGTCCTGCTTCGAGTTGCAAATATTAGCAATGTAACCAGTATCAAATACCAGTGCTACTACGAGCTCTAGTTAGGTACACATCAATAACATGTATATCACATATACCTTTGTTCACTTTGCCATCCTTCTTATCCGCCAAATACTTGGGGCAGTTCCGCTTCCAATGACCAGTCTGCTTGCAGTAGAAGCACTTAGTTCCAGGCTTAGGTCCAGACTTGGGTTTCTTTTCTTGAGCAGCAACTTGCTTGCTGTTCTTCTTGAAGTTCCCCTTCTTCTTCCCTTTGCCCTTTTTCTTGAAACTAGTGGTCTTGTTGACCATCAACACTTGATGCTCCTTCTTGATTTCTACCTCCACAGCTTTCAGCATTGCGAAGAGCTCGGGAATAGTCTTGTTCATCCCTTGCATATTATAGTTCATCACAAAGCTCTTATAGCTTGGTGGCAGTGATTGGAGAATTCTGTCAATGACGCTATCATCCGGAAGATTAACTCCTAGTTGAATAAAATGATTATTATACCCAGACATTTTGAGTATATGCTCACTGACAGAACTATTCTCCTCCATCTTGCAGCTGTAGAACTTATTGGAGACTTCATATCTCTCAATCTGGGCATTTGCTTGAAATATTAACTTCAACTCCTGGAACATCTCATATGCTCCATGACGCTCAAAACGTTGTTGAAGGCCGGTTCTAAGCCGTAAAGCATGGCACATTGAACTATAGAGTAGTCATCAGCTTTTTGCTCGCCAGACGTTCTTAACGTCGCTGGCCAGCATCAAGAAGCAGTTGGCACCCAGCGGTGCTTCCAGGCGTAACTTTTTCGTGCAGCAATGAGGATAATCCTCGTGTTATGGACCCGATCCGTGTAATTGCTACCATCATCTTTCAACTTTGCTTTCTCAAGGAACGCATTAAAATTCAACGGAACAACAACACGAGCCATCTATCTACAAACAAACATAGACAAGCAAAATACTATCAGGTACTAAGTTCATGATAAATTTAAGTTCAATTAATCATAATATTTAAGAACTCCCACTTAGACAGACATGTCTCTAGTCATCTAAGTGATTACGTGATCCAAATCAACTAAACCATGACCGATCATCACGTGAGATGGAGTAGTTTTCAATGGTGAACATCACTATGTTGATCATATCTACTATATGATTCACGCTCGACCTTTCGGTCTCCGTGTTCCGAGGCCATATCTGCATATGCTAGGCTCGTCAAGTTTAACTCTGAGTATTCGCGTGTGCAAAACTGGCTTGCACCCGTTGTAGATGGACATAGAGCTTATCACACCCGATCATCACGTGGTGTCTGGGCACGACGAACTTTGGCAACAGTGCATACTCAGGGAGAACACTTCTTGATAATTTTTGTGAGAAATCATCTTAAAATGCTACCGTCAATCAAAGAAAGATAAGATGCATAAAGGATAAACATCACATGCAATCAATATAAGTGATATGATATGTCCATCATCATCTTGTGCTTGTGATCTCCATCTCCGAAGCACCGTCGTGATCACCATCGTCACCGGCGCGACACCTTGATCTCCATCGTAGCATCGTTGTCTTTTACGCCATCTATTGCTTCTACGACTATCGCTACCGCTTACTGATAAAGTAAAGCAATTACAGGGCATTTGCATTTCATACAATAAAGCGACAACCATATGGCTCCTGCCAGTTGCCGATAACTTCGGTTACAAAACATGATCATCTCATACAATAAAATATAGCATCACGTCTTGCCCATATCACATCACAATATGCCCTGCAAAAACAAGTTAGATGTCCTCTACTTTGTTGTTGCAAGTTTTACGTGGCTGCTACGGGCTGAGCAAGAACCGTTCTTACCTACGCATCAAAACCACAACGATAGTTCGTCAAGTTGGTGCTGTTTTAACCTTCGCAAGGACCGGGCGTAGTCACACTCGATTCAGCTAAAGTGAGAGAGACAGACACCCGCCAGCCACCTTTAAGCACGAGTGCTCGTAACGGTGAAACAAGTCTCGCGTAAGCGTACGCGTAATGTCGGTCCGGGCCGCTTCATCTCACAATACCGCCAAACCAAAGTATGACATGCTGGTAAGCAGTATGACTTGTATCGCCCACAACTCACTTGTGTTCTACTCGTGCATATAACATCAACGCATAAAACCTAGGCTTGATGCCATTGTTGGGGAACGAGTAATTTCAAAAATTTCCTACGCACACGCAAGATCATGGTGATGGTATAGCAACGAGAGGAGAGTGTTCATCCACGCCCTCGTGAGACCGAAGCGAAGCGTTAACACAACGCGGTTGATGTAGTCGTACGTCTTCACGGTCCGACCGATCCAAGCACCGAACGTACGGGGCCTCCGAGTTCAGCACACGTTCAGCTCGATGACGATCTCCGGTCTCCGATCCAGCGAAGCTCCGGAGATGAGTTCCATCAGCACGACGGCGTGGTGACGATGATGATGTTCTACCGGCGCAGGGCTTCACCTAAACTCCGCGACGATATGACCGAGGTGGAATATGGTGGAGGGGGGCACCGCACACGGCTAAGGAACGATCCGTAGATCAACTTGTGTGTCCATGGGGTGCCCCCCTACCCCTGTATATAAAGGAGCAAGGGGGGAGACCGGCCGGCCCTTGGGGCGCGCCAAGGAGGGGGGAGTCCTCCTCCTTGTGGGAGTAGGACACCCCTTTCCTAGTCCAACTAGGAAGGAGGAAGGGGGAAGGAAAGAGGGGAGAGGGAGAGGGAAGAGGGGCGCGCGCCTCCCTAGTCCATTCGGACTCCCTTGGGGGCGCCACCTCCGGCTGCTGCACTCTCTCTCCCTCGGGCCCACTAAGGCCCAATACTTCCCGGGGGTTCAGTAACCCCTCCCAGACGGTTTTCTTCAAATCACCGGGGCACTTCCGTGTCCGAATATAGTCGTCCAATATATCAATCTTTATGTCTCGACCATTTCGAGACTCCTCGTCATGTCCGTGATCACATCCGGACTCAACAAACTTCGTACATCAAAACTTATAATCTCATAATAAAACTGTCATCGTAATGTTAAGCGTGCGGACCCTACGGGTTCGAGAACTATGTAGACATGACCTAGAACCATTCTCGGTCAATAACCAATAGCGGGACTTGGATGCCCATATTGGTTCCTACATATTCTAAGAAGATCTTTATCGGTCAAACCGCATAACAACATACGTTGTTCCCTTTGTCATCGGTATGTTACTTGCCCGAGATTTAATCGTCGGTATCCAATACCTAGTTCAATCTCGTTACCGGCAAGTCTCTTTACTCGTTATGTAATGCATCATTCCGTAACTAACTCATTAGCTACATTGCTTGCAAGGCTTATAGTGATGTGCATTACCGAGAGGGCCCAGAGATACCTCTTCGACAATCGGATTGACAAAACCTAATCTCGAATTATGCCAACCCAACATGTACCTTCGAAGACACCTGTAGAGCACCTTTATAATCACCCAGTTACGTTGTGACATTTGGTAGCACACAAAGTGTTCCTCCGGTAAACGGGAGTTGCATAATCTCATAGTTGCAGGAACTTTGTATAAGTCATGAAGAGAGCAATAGCAGTATACTAAACGATCAAGTGCTAGGCTAACGGAATGGGTCATGTCAATCACATCATTCTCCTAATGATGTGATCCCATTAATCAAATGACAACACATGTCTATAGTTAGGAAACGTAACCATCTTTGATTAATGAGCTAGTCAAGTAGAGGCATACTAGTGACTATATGTTTGTCTATGTATTCACACATGTATCATGTTTCCGGTTAATACAATTCTAACATGAATAATAAACATTTATCATGATATGAGGAAATAAATAATAACTTTATTATTGCCTCTAGGGCATATTTCCTTCAGTAGTGATTGGCCACCTTTGGGCTCAAGGAGACGCCGACGAACCTCAAGAAGCATCTAAATCACGAAAAGCGGATGAGGTCACCCGCAACCTCCGTCCGAGCTGTCTCCGGATCCACCGGAAGTATAGGCGGGGGTGGTCGACCATAGACCACCTCAAATGGCGTAGCGTGCAGGGCGGAGTGATAAGAGGTGTTGTAGCAGTACTCCGCACAAGAGAGCCAGTCCACCCAAGCGCGAGGCCGATCACCTGTCACACAACGCAAATACATGGCAATGACCTTGTTAACCACCTCGGTCTGACCATCTGTCTGAGGATGGAACGCCGTACTCAGGCGGAGATGGACACCCACCATCCTGAAGAGGTCGCGCCAGACATGGCCCGTGAACACGGGGTCTCGATCACTGACGATCGAAGCAGGGAACCCGTGTAGACGGACGATGCCGTCGAAGAAGGCCCGGGCCACCGACGCCGCCGTTTATGGATGGCCAAGTGCTATGAAGTGGGCGTACTTGGATAAGCGGTCGACCACCGTGAGGATGACCGACTTGCCGCCCACCTTGGGAAGGCCCTCAATGAAGTCCATGGATATATCCGCCCAGACCTGAGATGGCACCTCCAAGGGCTGGAGTAACCCGGCCGGCCTGAGAGTCTCTGTCTTGTTGCGCTGGCATGTCTGACAAGACCGAACCTAGTCGCAGACCAGGGCGCGATCACTAGGGATGTAGAAGTCGGCGCGAAGACGATGGAGGGTTTTCTGCATACCCTCATGACCCGCCGAGTTGGCGAGCTGTAACACCTGGTGATGGAGATCATCCTGCGCCGGAACAAAGACCCAGCACCCGTGTAGGAGCAGTCCGTCAGAGAAGCGCCAAGGCTCCTCCAGGTTGCCGGCCGTGAGCTGCTACTGAAGACGGACGGCGTCATCGGCCGTCGCAGTGGCGCGGTGAATGTCGGCAAAGAGGCCGAACGTCGGCCCGGAGCGGATGCACAGGGCCGCCCCGACGGATTCGTCGGCGGAGGAAGCGAGGTCGGAGTCGCGACGGGACAGCGCGTCGGCCACGGTGTTAAGGCGGCCCGGCCGATACTCGACGGAGAAGTCGAAGCCGAAGAGCTTGCTGATCCATCGGTGCTGCGGCACGGTCGACAGGCGTTGGTCCAGCAAAAACTTCAGGCTGTAGTGGTCAGTGCGAATCTGGAAGGACCGTCCCCACAAGTACGGCCGCCAATGACGAACGGCCTATACAAGGCCAATGAGCTCCCGCTCATATGCTGCCAGCTTAAGATGACGGGGAGCGAAAGGCCGGCTAAAGAAGGCGAGGGGCCCATCGCCCTGATGAAGCACGGCGCCGAACCCTGCGCCCGAGGCATCACAGTCCACCACGAACGAGCGGTCGAAGTCGGGCATCTGGAGGACAGGGCCCGTCGTGAGGGCCCCCTTGAGGGCCTCGAACGCCGTCGTTGCCTCGTCGTCCTAGGCGAAAGCGTCGCGGCGAAGCAACTGCGTGAGGGACGCCGCGATAAGCCCGAACTCCCGGATAAATTTCCGGTAGTAGCCGGCGAGGCCGAGGAACCCGCGGAGAGCCCACGGCGAGTGAGGCGTCGGCCATGCGGAAACGGTTGCCACCTTCTCGGCGTCCATAGCCACCCCGTCGGCCGAGATGACGTGGCCCAAGTAGGCCACCGAAGGCGTCCCGAACGAGCACTTCGAGCGCTTAAGGTGGAGGTGGTGCGCTCGAAGCTCGTTGAAGACGATGGCGACGTGTTGGAGGTGCTCGGCCCAAGACGCACTGTAGATTAGAATATCATCAAAGAAAACGAGCACAAACCGGCATAAGTAGGGCCTGAGGACGTCGTTCATCAAAGCCTGGAAGGTCGCCGGGGCGTTGGTGAGGCCAAAGGGCATCACCAAGAACTCGGCGGCGTGATGAGTCCAAACGCCGCCTTGGCGATATCATCCGGGTGCATGCGCACCTGGTGGTACCCTGACCGGAGGTCAAGTTTGGTGAAGAAGCGCGCCCCGTGGAGCTCATCGAGCAGCTCGTCGACCACCAGAATAGGGAACTTGTCCTTGAGTGTGACAGCATTAAGGGCACGGTAGTCGATGCAGAAACGCCATGTGCCGTCTGACTTGCGGAGGAGAAGCACCGGTGCGGTAAATGGCGAAGTGGAGAGCCGGATGATGCCTGCCGCGAGCATGAGCGCACACTGCCGCTCCAACTCATCCTTCTGCAACTGTGGGTAGCGGTAAGGCCGTACCGCCACCGGCGTGGAGCCTGGCAGAAGATGTATACGGTGATCATAAGTGCGGGCGGGCGGCAGCCCCTGTGGCTCGGTGAAGATGTCCGCGTGCTGCTGTAGGAGGCTCTCCAATAGTGGGTGCTCAGCCGTGGCGGTGGTCGCGGCCAGCTGGAGTGGAGTGGTTGGGGCGGCAGCCCCAATGCCGTCCCACCAAATGCGGCGGCCCAACCAACAGAAGGTCATCGACAGCGCGTCGAAATCCCATAGAATAGGACCAAGAGTGTGCAGGAAGTCGACGCCGAGGATGAAGCCGAAACAGCCCAAGTCGATGTCGGCGCAAGTGATGGTGAAGTGCTCGTCGCCGATAGTGATGGGCACGTCGCGGGCGGGCCCGTAGCAGCGCAGACGGTCGCCATTAGCGAATGTGACTCGCAACTGCTCACCGCCGGTTGGCTGTAATGCAAGGCGCCGCATGGTGGTCTCCGGCAGGAAGTTATGCGTTGACCCTGTATCCACTAGGGCCACCAGGCACTCGCCCTGGATCATGACCGGTAAGAGCATCGTCTGTTCATCACAGATACCGGCCAGCGCGTGTGGGGACACCACGAGGGCGGTGGCCGGGGCGGGCGCGGGTGCCGCTGCGGGCTCCGCAAGGGCTGGAGCGCCGAGGCCATCCTCCAGTGTCTCCTCCTCAGTCTCGTTTGTCGTCTCCAGGTAGAAGAGGCAGGGACAGACATGGCCCGGTGCATAGGGCGCATCACAGTTGAAACACAAGCCCAGGCGCCGGCGTTCCAGCTGTTCCGCCTGAGTGAGGCGCCTGAATGGCCGCGTCGGTGCCGGGGTGGGTGCCGGGGCGGCTGTGGACGACGCTGGTGCTGCCGGAGACGGCCGGGGAAGCTGTCGGCCCCCACGTGGCGCGGATGGGCGCGCTGCTCGAATGCCCGAGCATAGTACATGGCCGTCTGAAGGTCTTGGGGCCCCTTCATCTCGACGTCCACGCGGATGTGGTCGGGAAGGCCGCCGATGAAAAGCTCCGCCCGTTGTAAGGCCGTCACACCGGGCACGTGGCACGCCAGGGCCTGGAAGCGGTCGGCGAAGTCCTACACCGTGGAGGTGAACGGCAAGCGGCCCAACTCAGCCAAGCGGCTCCTGCGGACCGGTGGCCCGAAACGAAGAACGCACAACTCTCGGAAACGATCCCACGGGGGCATGCCGCCCTCGTCCTGCTCGAGGGCGTAGTACCATGTCTGGGTAGCCCCGCGGAGATGGTAGGAAGCCAGCCAAGTACGCTCCGACGCGGGTGTGCGCTGTCCGCGGAAGAACTGGTCACACTGGTTGAGCCAGTTAAGCGGGTCGTTGGAGCCGTCGTATGTGGCGAGGTCGATCTTGGCGAACCGGGGCGGCTGCTGGTGTGGCGCGCCCTGGCCCACTGCCTCGGCGGTGTGTGGGGCGGATGATGGTGCGCGGTCCATGGTGGAAGGCCCGGCGTAGTTCCCGGTGGCGCCCGACGCCTCGGGCTGCAACGGGAAACCGGACGGCGGACGGGCCCCCGGGTAGGCCGAGGGCGGCCCGTGAAGCCAGTCGGGGAGTGGTGATGGCGATGACGGAAAGCGGACCTCCTGGATCGGAAGCCCGCTCGGCGACGACCGGCCCAAGTTAGGGCTGGGATGGGGCGGTGGAGGACCCTGCTCCGTGGCCACTGGAAGTGACGGCGCGGCGCGGCCGGCGTGGTCCAGGTGGGCCACTGCAGCCCGGTGGTGGCGGCGAGTGGCGCGGTTGCCGTCGCGAGCGGCGGCGGCCACTGTACCACGGCAACGCCTGCGGACCCGCGGCCATGGCGGGATGGAGTGGTGGAGGCGGCCCATACGGACTTGCTAGGTAGAGGCGGATGCCCTGGACCGCGGCGACTAGGTCGTTGAGGACGCCGGCCATTGCCTCCTGTGTGAACTGCTGCGGCTGCGGGGGAGGTGACGGCGGCGGCGTATGTTGGACGGGGGTCGGTGGCCGCCCGTGGCCTGGCGCGGTGCCGGGCGCCAAGAGGGTCGGCGCCGAGAGCGACGCCGTGGCGCCCGCTGAGAGCGAGGCCGTGACGCCCGGCGCGGAAGCGGCGGCGGTGGAGGAGTTGGCGGCAACGGCGATGGTGGAGTTGATGGGCAGCGGCGGTGGTGGCGGCGACGGCGGAATTGGAGGTGGCGAAGACATGGTCGAAACCCGGGTACCTGATACCAAATTGGTAGGTCTAGGGTTCCTACCAGCGCGGCTACGTAGGTTATAGGGATGAGGTCGAGGTGGACGAGGGCTGGAGCGGGCGCGCCGGCGAGTAGGCGCCGTCGCGGCTAGGGTTTAGGGCGGCGGCGGTTGGCTGGTGTCGGCTAGGGTTCCGGCTCCTCAGGGAGCCGGGCAACAGAAGATGATAATATCTTTATTGTTTGATCTCAAACGATGTCTTACAACTAGTATTTATAACTTTAGCCTAAAATAACTTGCCTAAAATAACTTGCCTAAGATAACTTGTGGGTCAAGCCCCTAATACTAATGCCCGGTGGGCCTCTTCCTGGTATAGACCAAACTGGTCATAACAAGGCGCGCCTTGCCATGCCCATCCATCGTGAAGGAAGTGATTATAAATATCAGCAAAAACTTGAAGGTAGAAACAAGTTATAATTTGTATCGTTTGAATCACTTGAATTAGAGTCGCACGACATCGATGGTTGGGCATATTTCTTGAAGTTATATATATTGCTGATCCACTCACAATTTATTTTCTTATCACATTTTTTTTTAGCACATTCATGAGAAAGAGATGAAAGAATGGATAGAAAAAAATATTCTAAATTGTACATTTCATTTATGAATTCAAAGGAAGTTTGCATAATGGCACATAATCATCAAAACAACCATTCAAGGGGCTCGATCCTCGCATGTTGCCTTCACTGTAGCTCATTAATTGTAAGCAAAAATACTACACAAATACTCACTTCTTGTTTCGGAACACTTGAAGAAAAAAAGCGCCCCCCTCTTTTCTCCCTGGAAAGCCAAGTCCTTATGCTGAAGCTCTAGGGATAACTTTTGGCCTGCTGATAGGATCATAGAATTGACACATCAATAAAACCTGGATAGTGGATGGGTACAGACGTATAAGCAAAAGTCTAATTATGCTCGAAAGTAGATGCACAAAATTAACCTATTATTTATGCAAGAAGAGCAGCCATCGACAGTAGCAAGAACCACGACAGAACTCGATGAAAATCTTTGGAGAGGATTCTTTTCCCATCCCCTCACCCAGGCATAGTGCTTCGCTTCCGGTTCTTCGGAAGAATCAACTGACTTCTCCCTTCTTCATTGATCCGGGGGAAAGGCAAGACTAGTAGAAAAACCCCCATTCGTCCGGGTTTGTGAAGGCCATTTGTCCCAGTTCCCGAACCGGGACTAAAAGGTCGTTACTAAAGCCCTGTCCCTTTAGTCCCGGTTCGCCCAGGATGTTTGAAAACCCGTCACATCAGTTTTGATTTCAAGAATTAAGGTTGTGCCTGAACAGAGGCTTCATAAGCAGCGCCAGTCGTCAGAGTGAAAAAATAAATAGGTGTGGTAATTCTTTGTGCACCATTAGTGGTGGGGCTTCAATGAAACCTAGATAAAGAAATACAATAAAGAAATAAGTTGCACAATATGGATGTCAACCCGAGTTTTGGCAACACAAAGAAATCTATCTAAATAGTTCATCCCCACTATGCTATTTTTTTTGACATGTAGCATATCCACATCAGCAGGTTGGCCATGTCATAGTTCCACTGCTGGCTTACACGAGGGACCCATCAGAAGCACAAGCTGATGTGGCAGTCCCCTCCGTTTCAATGACGGTACATATAGACAGGAAAAACACCAACGGCACGCCCGGTTTCAGTCGCTCCGGTTCCGGTCGCTTAATAAATCCTACACCTCAATCTTCTCCCCTTGTGAGTCTTTTCTTCTTCACGATGCCTCTTCTTCCCTTGCCTTCCTAAGGGACCTCAGGGGACGTTTGTGCCCTTAAAATCCTTATTACTCAGCGGGACTCTTCATCCCCATGGACTGTCCGCCATGCTCCAT
Organism: Aegilops speltoides; assembly: GCA_021437245.1. Classification (NCBI taxonomy): domain Eukaryota; kingdom Viridiplantae; phylum Streptophyta; class Magnoliopsida; order Poales; family Poaceae; genus Aegilops; species Aegilops speltoides. The sequence goes on along the minus strand of CM038146.1, from coordinate 86,103,446 downwards.
CCAATTATCCATTCGTCCTTCACCATGGCCGGGCGTTCCTTCCGCTGCTCCTATATCCATGGCGCTGGTGTGTGCAGCGTCTTCCTCCACAAGCTCTTTTTTCCAGTTTATTAGCTGCCAAATGGTTTAGACAATTCGACCACCACTGTTGATTCCTCTGCACATATTATTGATGCGGAGTGGAGCTTTTCTCCGGAGGAATCGACAACAGCTTGATGGAGTCGTGGAGGTTAGGAGGAGGAGGCCAGTGACGACGTGGTACGTGAAGAGGAGGAGTCGAGGACCCAATGGCGTGAAGGAGGGGTGGCCGTCCTGTGTCCGGTGGCGTCGCGCTTGGCTCGCTAGGGATTGGGTACGGCCTTTTTGGGGATCAATTTCTGCTGAATTAATTTTGTTTGTTCAACCAACAGAGCGGGGCGGCAGGAGGGATCTTGCAGTGGATAGTCTTATTTTACCACAAATTGATTGCAATTTGACGTCCATGGCGAGATTCACCTATGTTTGCTTAATTAAAGGTACCATGTGTCTGTTTCTTATTTCGAGCTTTGGCGAATGCAGGAGAAGAACAGACATATTGGATGCGCATTCAGAAAGTTGTATCCTAGCTCGAGCTACGTGGCACCTTCTATCGTGACCGTATGTTCACGCCGTGATCCATGCCGCTGGGAGCATCAGATGCCCACATTCTGAATGTGCCAGCGTCATTAGCAGGAGGTGTGACAGAAAGAAGTAGGTCTCTCTTTGCATGCAGGAATCTTTCGCCTGCTCTTCCCGTGAAAGAGAGCGAAAGGCTTGCAGGAAGAATATTTTATCTCCATCCCTTTGTCCCATGCATTGAAGGATCAAAGAGCACGGTTATCTCTCTCACTTGCTCAAGAAAATCTCTCTTCTCAATTTCTTGTAAATTATCTTTCTCACTTCTCTTAAAAGTAGAGTTCTCTCTGACATGCTCCATCCAGAATGATGTTCCCCGATCTGAGAGAGGACCTTTTTCTAATGAAGTGAGATAGAAGCTTGTGCAAGTGTTTTTGCACGGGAGAGAGAGAGTATGTGTGAGGTGAGAAAGAGCTAATGAACAGCTTGTCACCGTCTGAGAGAGAAAGCGTGTGTAGAGAGAGAGTGCATGCATGTCAGAGAAAAGCTAGTGAACAGTGACCTGCCTGTCACCGTCGGTCCGAAAGATCAATTTCTAGCCCCTGCTGCCTACGCCTAGCAACTGTTGCATGCCTCGGTCATGGTCAAATAGACTGGATAAGCACGCTGCTTCTGCAAAATGGCCTGCGACTCCTGCACATATCCCTAAGTAGCTGAGTCCAGTTTGAACGGTTATAATATAGGGTACCGTGGAGCTCAATCTATAAAAAACCATGAACCATGTGGTTCTATAGGTAGATTACCTTATAATCATCTCATCTGTTTGTCGGTTGTCCAAACTCTGAATGCTATAAGTATTGTACTCCCTCGGTCCCATAATGTAAGACACTTTTTAACACTACACTAGAATGAAAAAACGTGTTACATTATGGGACAGAGGGAGTATCATTCTAAAGTATTGCTAACAAAGCAAAATCATTTATTGATAATTTTGCCTTTTTTAGGAGAGTAAGTGCATAGTGTAAAGAACAAATTTTAGGCAATATATTCCACAGCACCGTGCTGGGGAATTATCTAGTACAGTAAGGGAGACGATATGAAATATTTATTACATATAATAGAGAAACAATAAAAAAAGCCAACAGGTAAATGAATAGCGCATTAATATCCTCTAAATGGAGCATAGTGTAGAAAAAATTTGGAACCTTGATGCTGGAGCAAAGGAAAAAAAACAGAAGGTGGAATTTCAGTTTTATTGACAGAGTGCATAACTATATCAAACAATTACTTACAATGTTGATTACAGTACTGTTTGAAAAATGGGTTATTTTCATTGCTAATTCAATCCTATTATCACCTGGTCTTCATAGTCGTGCGCGATGTGCCTAATATAATTAGGGTGACTGTGTTCTCTGGCTCCTCTGGCTGCTTCTCCCTTCTTAGCGACTGCATCAATCACTAAGAATACCAAGGATTACTACCAAACCTTTTTCTGGTTTTGTTGTTTTCGGTATGATCAAGGAAGCACAAGGAAATATTTCCCCTCACCACCATCACCAGGACCCAGTCCAAGAGATCACGCACCTCTGCTTCATATCCTTTTCCCTCGGCCCCATTTAGCTCAAACCTCTCTCTAGTTATATAAGTATTTTTGTTCCTCAAGAACCCTACTGAGACACCAGTCCAGAAAGAAAAGAAATTCAAACCGACACGAGGCAAATGTTTTTTTTTGAAAGACCCAGCAAAGTTGCTGGCTTTTCATATTGATTATAGCAGGGAGCAATGGGAAAACAAAGCATACATGATGGTTGATCCTAGGATCAAAAGAGATAAACTGGAGAGAAAAGCAAAAAAACTGGAAAAGATCCCAACACTAAGAAAACACCCAACGTTGCGCTCCTCAGCCTATCCCTTCTGGTGGCAAGGTGAAAGGGTGCAGCAGGCAGGATGCACCCGCCTGACGCCATAGCTCAAGAGCCCGTCTGATCGCCTGTATCACCTCGCTCAAAGAGGCCTCGCGCCCTCTGAAAGTACAGTCGTTTCGGTGCCTCCACAATTCCCACAACGCAAGCAGCGTCACGGATTTGATCCCCTTTCTGAGTTCAGGTTTGGTGTTTTCCACAACCTTGAGCACGCGGTCCGCTCCGCCCATGCCGTCACTGTCCGCATGCAGCTTCAAGGCCTCACAGCCATTCCAAGTCGACAGGTTGCCCAAGAGTGCCTGAGCGAACGGGCACGACCAGAAGAGGTGATCCGCAGTCTCCAGGCTTCTGAGGCAAAGTTGGCAGAAGTAGGAGTTTGGCCAACCTCGTCGCTGGAGCCGGTCATTGCACCACAATCTGTTCAGCAGCAACAGCCAAAAGAACATCTTGAGCTTTCCGGGTGCCCATGTCTTCCATATGATGTGCCTAAAATCGGAGTAGTGATTCACTTGGAACTGCGCATTGTAGGCAGATGAGGTGGTGTAGCAGCCACTGGCCTCCAAGTTCCACCTGATGTCGTCGCTGACCTACGGGTTTATGGTGATCGCCGCCGAACGCAGCAGCCTAGCTAGGATCACACAATCATGCACCAACTGATCCGTCAGCCCGTGTGCGAGATCAAGTAGCCAGCGGTCATCTCGCAGGGCGTCGGCGACTGTCCTGGTCTTCCTCCTCGAATGCTTGTACAGGTCCGGGAACAACACTTTGAGAGTGCCTTCCCCCAGCCAGGAGCAGGTCCAAAATCTTGCGGTTTGTCCGTTGCCGATAGTGACAGAAGTTGCCGCGCTGAAGAATTCCTTGTCTGCCTCCGAACATGGCACCTCCATTCCCACCCAGGGCCGTTCCGGGTGTTTCCAGGCCAACCACAGCCATCTTTGACGCGGCGCGCGGCCAAAACGCTCTATGTCCAGGACACCAAACCCTCCTCTGTCTAGCGGGAGCAAACCTTGGCCCAATTCACTTTGCATTTGCCTCCTGACAGCTCTTCGTCATGCGCCCAGAGAAAGGGACGTCGCACTTTATCAATTTCCTTGAAAAACTTCTTGGGCATACGTAGCACAGCCATGGCAAATGTTGGGATGGCAGTCAGCACCGCCCTAACCAGCACACGTCGCCCCGCTATGCTCAGTAGCCTGACTTTCCATCCAGCCAATCTTGCTCTGATCCTGTCTAGCACGAACTGGAGGTGCACAAGCCTAGTTCTTGACAGTGTGAGAGGGAGCCCCAAGTACTTGAGCGGGAATGTTGAGGCAATTCCTCCAAAACATTGCAAAGCTTGTTGCGTATCTATATTTTCACATCTAATGGGTGTAACTGTGGACTTTTGCCGATTGATCTTCAAGCCCGTTGCTTCGCCAAACAGATTTAGAATGGTCACCAGAGCGTCCATCTTGTTCTTCTCCGGATTCATGAAGATGACAGCATCGTCAACATAAAGACTGATCCGAAGCTTAAGCAGAGGATGAATCATTTGTTGCAATATGGCCTCATCTAGCAGCCATTGCAATGGGTCGATTGCAAGAATAAACAGCAGTGGTGAGAGCGGATGACCCTGGCGCAGGCCTTTTCGATGTTGAATTTTGCTAGCCGGTGTACCGTTGAGGAGGAACTCTGAGCTAGAGGTCGATAGCAGCCAGGCGATCCAATCCCTCAACCTGGCACTAAAGCCCAGCTCCTGCAACAGCTCGAGCAAGTAGTCCCATGACACACTATCAAACGCCTTGGATATATCCAGTTTCAGCAGCAGCGCTGGCGTGTTGCTTCTGTGTAGCGCTCGGATGCCGTTTTGGACATACAAGAAACTGTCTTGTATGCATCTAGTCTTCAGGAAATCAGATTGTGCGGGTGAGACGATCGCGCCAATCACCTTGGACAGCCTGATAGACAGCACCTTAGTTACGAGCTTCGCAAAGGAGTGGATCAAACTGATTGGGCGGTAATCTGTCAATCTAGCGGCACCATCTTTATTTGGCAACAGAGCAACAAAGGCAGTGTTAAGCACAACAAGGTTTCCACCGGCAAGCCTGTAGAAACTACTGAAAGCCTCCATGACATCACCGCTGATGATCGGCCAGCAGGCACGGAAGAAGCAACCGATGAAACCGTCGGGTCCTGGTGCCTTCTCTGCCGGTGATTGCATCACTGCCGCCCACACTTTCGCTTCAGTAAAAGGGTTATCCAGTCCAGCTGCTTGCACCCTTGGTAGCCGCAGCAAGTTCCAGTTGAGGGAGACCCGTCTACCCGTGTCAGCCGCCATTGCCTTGCTGAAATGATCGTGAATGAGTTGTGCCTTGTCGCTATGAGTTGTGGTAATCTGATCATCACCCTGGATTGTGTGGATGAAGTTCTTGCGTTTTCTGGAACAACGGTTGGCATGGAAAAACTTGGTGTTGGCGTCTCCCGCGCGTAACCAGAGCACTCTGGAGGCTGCCGCCTTCTGGCCCTCTCGATCGCCGCTAGCCCAAGCAGCCGCGGCTTTAGCATCTTGCGCAGATTGAACTCGGCGGCTTACAGCGGTCTAGTCTCCTGTGCCACGTCGAGCCGCAGAATCACCTCGTTGGCAATGTGGAACTGGGTTTTGGCATCACTGAAAAGCGACCTACTCCAAATCTTTAGGTCGTGGGCCGTCCTTGTTAGCTTGGTCTGAAGCCTTGCAAAAGCGCAGCGCTACCACACCGGGCGATTCCATGCCCGCTCGACCGTCGTGTGGAAGTGCGGGAATTTTGGCCAGAAAGACTCGAAGCGGAAGCATGCACGACGGACCGGGGCGTCACATGACGCTAGGATCAACGGGCAGTGGTCAGAGCATGCCGTTGCCGAGGCCATCAGGCCGTAGGCGGGGAAAAGGAGCTCCCAACTAACGTTGCAGAAGAATTTATCTATGCTAACTAGGGTGGGGTTTCGCCGCTCATTGCTCCAAGTGAAACGCCTATTTTTACACTTGATCTCCCGCAAGCCGGCCTCATCGATGGCATCTCTAAATCTACCCATAATACGCCGGTTCAGATTAAGGTTGCTTTTATCCCTAGCCTCGTAAATGATGTTGAAATCTCCTGTGAGAAGCCAGGGCTCGCTAGAGGGCGGAGCTGATCTAGCTAATTTGAGCAGGAAAACCTCTTTCCTAGTCTCATCCGCCGGCCCGTAGACAGAGGTAATCCATAACGAGGTGGCTGAACTATTGACAGTAACCTTTGCTATGTTCGAGGCAAATGTTCGAGGCGGAGGGGAATGGATTGGTTCAAAACGAGTACCTTGCTATGGTTCGCCCTAGGTCGACTCTCGGGCCCTCGGCGGAGACGAATTCCGGTGGCCCCGTGGCCGGAAAGACAGGAGGAAGCGATAAGGAGAAGGGGGCGAGAGACGAGCGCCATGTTCATTGCCTGGACAACGAACGAACTGAGTTGCATTGCGCCGTCGCTCCATGGACAAAAGGGAGGATAGGCGCATCCGCTTCAATTGAGGCCTGGAGGGGGACGGCGGCAGCGGGCGTCGCCGCTGAAGGAGCGGACAGACGGGGGAATTTTTAGAACACCGACAGGAAATTATGGGTGCAGATTTTTTTTTTGAGGCAAAATTAGGGATGCAGATGATACAGGCAACGCGCCAATGGGCCGGAGCCATTGGCCTATGTGCGGCCCAATGAAGGACATAGCGTCGAGCCGAGCGGCGGACTCACATTAATCGGGCCGCTACTCCGGAGGCAGCCCAAAATTTCACTTTTTTATATATAATTATAAATATCTCCTTTATTCATTTGCCTTTTTTGCGAATAATTTGCGAAAATGACTTGTGGGCATTTGCAACTTGGGCCAAACGCGCCTGGAGCCATAGGATGTATTTTCTCGAATCTTGGAGCAAGGAGGAGGAAGGGCGCGTGCCACGGCATGTGTGGTGGCTGTGCGGCAGTTTCTCGACTCGCCCGAACGGTGGAACCGCGGCAGATTGGGAGACAGTTCACTACTAGAAAAAACACTATCAGTAGGTTTTTTGCATACCAGTAGCATGGGTTCCCGTGCTACTACTACGACGCTACAGCTAACTTTTAGCAATAGCGTGTTTTTTACCCTGCGCTACAGCTAAAATAGTTAGTAGTAGCGCAGTGCCATCCACGCTACTACTATTTGAACCCGCGCTACTACTAACAAAATAGCAATAGCGCTTCTAGTATACCAGGCGCTACTACTATGCTAGCTACTAGTAGCATGTAGTTTTCCCCCAGCGCTACTACTAACAAATTATGAATTAAATAAATAAAAAATACATACGTTATTCATAGATAGAAATCAGGGACACGTCCAGTGCAAAATAAATTAAACGCACACAACCAAAGGTGGGTACCTTCCCTAATGTTCCACCACCAGCCTAAACAGACCACTTCTCTACATGTATCTAGCAAGGCTCGGAGTTCAGACGCCGGCGGACCCAAATCCTCCCTCACCCTGAACGATGGCATCGAGGTCCTCCACCTCGGCGACATCCGGCGTCGCGATCACATCGGCGATCATCCGTGCGGCGCGGTCGCCAGGCTTCACGGCGAAGTCCACCTCTGAGTGGTTGAAGAGCACGACGCCCACCAGGCTGTCGTAGTCAATGTCCATCACCCCTACGGCCAAGTCGGGAAAGTGAAAACTTGTTAGTACGCGTCAGCGTTCAAATCCCGCGGGGTATTTTCTTTATTTTTAGCACATGCACATGCATCAATAGTAACAGCCGGAGGCTAGTCCTTGTTGCACGAGACGTGAAGAAGGCCAGGTCCCCTCCTTGTTGCATGAACGAATCGAAGGAAGACACTGCCGCGGGACAAGAAGAAGGTCGGGTCCCTCCTTCTGTAAATAGCTCAGGTGCCTGAAGTTGCAAGGAATCTCAATACAATGAACTCATAGTAATGCATAATAACAAGAAAAAAGAAAAAAAAAACATGAATCCAAAAGAAAAAAGAAAAAAACATGAATCCTAAAGATCATTGTATGAGTCAGGATAATGTGGGTAACAGTATTCATCAATAAGAACAATGGGCTGTACATCAAAGGATAAGATTGGCACTATAGTTACACTTCCAGGTAAACATTGCTTTACATAACTTATATTAACCATGGAGAAATCCTAAAATTCGAGCTACGAAGTAATATAGCTTCAATACACTATTAAGATGATACGTTTACTACTGTAGATATACAACATAGTTTGGATGCATGCTGCATACCAAAGGTAATCTGATCGTGTAAAAATAAAGCTACAATGCTGCACCAAGAAGTATCAATTGTTGATTTTAGAGGTATTAAACAGACACACTTCGATCACAGAGATCAATATCTACTAGAATAAAAACAGGTATGTAAAAACACCAACTCTTTACATAAAAAAAAAGATAGAGCAATATCTTTTTTTGCAGTATCTGCGCTGCCAAATTCGGCCAACAAAGAGCTCATATATGAACAAATTTGTAGCGGGATCAATTTCCATGGTGTCATAAGATACATAGCAAGAAAGAGAAGACTTTTCTTTAAAGTATCTCTAGATGTAAGCTAAGAGAAATTTGAGATGCAAAAATATTGGATCTATATTAAAAATGATGTGAGTAGTGAAGATATAAATGTTACCTAGCTTTGTAATGCCAACCAATATTCAGTCGGAAGTAGACATCATAAAAGAGTACCAGCAGGCTGCTGTTACTTTTGTAGTTATAGCTTCTATTAATTGGCTGCTATCTGCATACATGGAAAATTTAGAAAACAATAGCTACACGATATGGAGAATAGAAAAAGGGTAGAAGTGCCAAGTGGCAACGCATACAGTATGTAAATTAGGTGCAGGTGACAAACATGCATGTATAGCGTGTAATGTTGGGAAAACCAAATCCTTAAAAGTATAGGAGTGCATAATGCCATAATCCAAGAAAATTCACTCGGTCAAGATATATTCCTGAATTGCATCTAACAATAATTGTCGTTATCAATGAAGCTTGCCAGGTTCTATCATAACCATGAACTCCTCAACAAAAAGAAAAATAAGGAACCTGCCAGTGAGTCTATGGTTCTTTTGTTTATTCAATGAAACATGGAGTACACACATGTCTAGATGGGAAATTTGAGTGCTGGTGGTTGTAGAAAAAGAAGTAAACACCTAAACATATATGATGAAACCAAGGATGGAGTTAGTATCAACTCGGATAAATTTGTCCCAATCCAGATGACAGTTGCAACGTTCTTAAGGAAAAATTAATATGTTGTTCGTGGACTATGTGTCTGCTTCTAGGCTACAACTCAGACACCACATTATCTATCTTCTCTGCAACAACATATTAATTCTTCATCTACATCTGTTTTAGGGACAGAATAAACTGCGACAATCACGTTCACTAAACGGTTAGCAATCTCATAGGAAACTTCACTTACAACATGCGCTGGGCAGTATGGATTGATTGCAGCAAAACGGCTCACATATTTTTTCTACAGTGTCCATCCACGTGTTGTGGCATTGGAAGAAGATCCAACCAATGATTCCATGAACTGAGAACCTGCGACACCAATTGGTTGAATATCCTCAACCACTTTATTTAATACAGAGAAAACAGAACACAAGATTAGCGAACTCGAACTCAACGCCAAATAGAGCAAGCATCGCAAAAACTCCAATGGATTACTCTGCATCAGGGATGGCACATACTTCAGCATACTACACGGTACATATTGTTTCTCCTCGCCCGCCATAATAACGGAATAATCAGAGATATCTACCCAGTATATGTAGCATATTGTTTTAATGGCTCCGGATGGACACATCTTCATAACCTGGAAAATCAACATGTAGCATCCAACTAATTGGTTAAGGTTTCAGAAAACACCATGTGTGCTTGTACAGTATGTAAATTTTCAGAAACACTATTTGGTCACATAATTGATGAACGGGATTGGTACAGTATGCATGCATGTATGAATTGGTGCTTGTGTAGCCCCATCTCCCACTCCGTAGTACAAGTATTTTTCAATTAACAATGCTAATTTACTGCAGTATAAAATACATACAGCAGAGACTAAAACTATTTTCGTCAGAGGTAAATCAGGTATATACTCAGATTGGTGCTTGAGCATGATCAGGTAAATCAGTTATAAAATACATACATTTTTGGTAGTGTAGCATTCCAGATTGAAGATTATGCCCATCAAGTCTAAAACAAATCCCATCACCACCACCACTCAGTTTCGGACAGCAAGGAACACTAGAACATGTTTAAATAAAAGGGGTAAAAGAAAGCATCTTTTTCCATGGACGCTGTGAGCTAGATACCCAGCCATCTAGGAAGAGCTGCAACATTTCTCCCGCTACAGCTATCCTTCCCGGCAAACAAATACAGTACCACCATGGATTCATTCACATTGTCAGGGGCAAAGGAAGGGAAGAAGGGAACAAATATTTTTGCAGGGGGGTGAGGGAGAGGGAGAGGAGAGGGGGCACTCACTGACAATTGCCTGGCGGTAGGCCTGGACCACGGCCCTGCCGACGACGGCGCCGCCCATGACGAGAAGCTGCCCGAGGAGCCGTCCGGCCTGCCGAATCATCCAATCAGATCATGAGCCACGCGATTAAGAAACGAGCCTTCCTAGATGAATCCAAAGCTCGAGTAGGGATCAAATCGAGAGAGAGATAGAGAGAGAGAGAACGAAAGGCGAGCGCACGTACCATCTTGCTCCGGTTCAGTTCCTCACCCCCTCCCCTTCCCTCTCCGGCGGCGGCGGAAACCCTAAACGGGCGGGCGGGCGGGCGCGATTCGTCTCGCCTCGAGGGAGACGCGGGGCCCGTGAGGGGGAACGGGGGCCGCGGGTGTGTGTCTGATGGGTAGCTGGAAGGGCTCGCTCCCTGGAGGCTTGACGCCGGCGGCAGAGGTGACGGCAGCGGCGGATCACTGGTTGTAGAGAGGGAGGAAGGGGAGAGAACGTGACGAGAGAGAGAGAGAGGGGGGATAAGGCACAGAGGGAGTTGTGCGCTTAATTGTAGCGCATACCCGTGAGCCGCGCTACCACTAAGGCTGCTCGTAATGATAGTACTATCTCTCTCTCAATTTACAGGGCGTGCGCGTACTTCTAGATTGTCAATTTACCAACCTAATACAAGTCATATATTAAAAAAGTATATCAATATAAACTTTAGATGTCCTATTTTTAAAAGATATAATTTTTGTGTTATATAATTTATATTAAGGTGATCAAATTGACAACCTAGGTATATGCGTAGGACTTGTAAACTGAAACGGAGGTAGTATCATAGCTAGTATCATGCATGCCAACTAGGCAATTTTGATGAGGTGTCATAGTATTAAATGAAGAAAGAGAGGGTGTAGTATCATATCATGATACCGTATCATATTAAATGCTAAGCTACCTTGTGTCATGCATGGCAATAAATAGAGTACTACATGATACTAATATATGATACTATGCATTAGGGAGGTAGTATCATATACTAGTATCATATGCATGATACTAGTATATGATACTTCCCATTACAACCAGCCTAAGAGCATGTAGTCAAGCTTACATCCAATAAGTACAATAACTAGATATAAATATGTACTACTTTGTTGATACATGGCCCATCCCACTCTCTCATAAAGTACCTAGGAGCACGTGCTGCAGCCGGCTGTTAACTAGTAGCCCACTTCTCTTCTCTCTCTTTCGAGTAAATTGCTGAAAGCCACCACATTTGTGGCAAGGATACTGCAAAACTACCGCTTTTGCCAAAAATCACAAAAAACCACCACTTCTGTGGCAAGTGAGTAACAAATCGCACTGATCCAGACTTGAGCCGAGTCTAACAGCGAAACTGACAGGTTGGCCCCACATGTCAGGCTGATTTGGCATGCCTATGTGGATAAAATGCTGAGGTGGAAGGTGGCCCCACCTGTCAGCCTCCCATATATTTTTACCTCATTTTCCTCTTTCTTATTCCTCCTCCTTTTCTTCTATCTCGGCTCAACCATGGTCGCCGGCACGCACAGCCTCCCGGGACAGCCCCGTCACCACCGGGAAGCCCCTTCCGCCGAGCAGCCCCGCCGCCAGTTCCATTCCCCTCTCCCCTCCGGCCTCGACGACGCCACCCGCCCACGCAGGCACGACCGATCTACGCCACGCCATGGCCGCCACCGAGACCAGACGGTCAACGTCGGGCACGGCATCTCCTGCCCGCCTCTTGCAGCGCCCTGCACCGCCCGCTGCTGCGGCCGCTACCGCTCGCCCGGCCACCCCACGCTCGCCGCACCCTCCTCTGCTAAAACCTGACATGGATCCATCGATCCAGATTCCAGTGATGCCCCGCCACTGACCGACCAACCACCACCGTAGCAGCACGTCGACACCTTTAGGCCACGCCGTCGGCCAGCTTTGCCCTCCTTCTCTCTCTTCCTTCGATTAGGCATGGTCAAGCACTCGCGCACGAGGCCTCTGCCTTCTCCGGGAGCAGGATGGACGATGGCATCAGGCTTGACCGCGACCGGCGACGGCGACCTCAGCCTCGACCAGGGGCAGGACGAGCGGCAGCCTCGGGCTCGACCGCAGCCGGCAACGGTGGCCTCTGCCTCGACCCATGGAAGGACGGGCGGCGGCCTCACACTAGTAGAAAAAGGGTCAAACGTGGAGCACATTAGTGCCGGTTTGTATTAGAGCCGGCACAGATGTATACATTAGTGCCGGTTCCAACGGCTAGTCGGGCCGCTCTCATTAGTACCGGTTCGTGGCTAACCTTTAGCACCGGTTCGTGCCACGAACCGGTACTAATGAGGGTGGTGGCAGGATGTTGTCAGTCTGGGCCCCCTCCAGCACCTTTAGTACCGGTTCGTGCCACGAACCGGTACTATAGGTCCTCCTGCATATAAATCCTTCGTCCGGCTCGCTCTGTTCTTCCCCCTTTCCCCTCTCCTCTCCTCTCTATTCTTCCCCTCTTCCCCTCGAGCTCATCACACATTTTGCCCAAAATTTGTCAAGATTTGAAGGCCCTCATCCATTCAAGTGATCACAAAAGTTAGCAACTTTGTCCTTTCATCTCTCATTGCTAGATTAGCTCTTGCAATGCTTTATATAGTTATTAATTTGTGAGTTTAGTAATTTGGGAGGAAATATATATGTGTGCTAGTATTTGATTTATATGCAATTTGAGGTCAAAAATAACACTTAGTTTGCATATGTAGGTGTGGTTTACTTAGTGCCTTCTAAATCTCCGTCAGTAACCACCGCCGATCGCCAAGCACCGTCCGTTGCGGCACCACCTTGTGGTGAGCCTCTTATTCATGAAATTTTATATAAAAAATTGATGTTTGTGTGATTTGGATATATAGTTAATCGTGTAATAATTATCTTACCCGTACGTTGTTTGTTATACATAGTGCCATGGTTTTGATATCCGTCCCCGTCGGTCCTCGTCCTTGTTATGATTCGAATGTGGTATATTCTCTTTTAAAACTATTTGTTGCATTTCGTGTTTATGACAAATTATGCCCATCAAGTTGACATAGATATTTTTATCTAGGAGGTATGTGAACCGGAAATTCCAACCGACCCTATTGTCGAGAGGTTAAATTTAGTTGAAAGAGAAAATGAGTACTTGAAAGAAAAATTGAAAAGAATTGAGGGGGAGAGTTGGAATTGGAGTTGCATGTTGCCGATGTCGTCGATGATCACAAGATCAAGATGGAGAAAATGCGCTTGAAGATTAGAAAGATTAGAAAATATGCCATCGAGGCTTGGTATCATTATGCTGTTGGATCAATTGTTACCTTAGTTGCGATCTTGATCGCACTTGTTGTTGCATTTAAATGCTTTAGCTAGAGAGTTATTTGTTTGTTGCATTTAAGTGTTGTATGAACTTTATGTATGAACTTGTATTAATTTGGTCTATTCGGTGTTGTGTAATGAAGATGAGCCGGCAATGGACGTACGATGACCGATGCTTTCCCCAGTTTGTTGAGGGCGTGCATACTTTTCTGCTTGCGGTTGATGCAAACAAGCGGGCGGATGGTTTTATGCCTTGTCCATGTGCTGGCTGTAAGAATGATCGCAATTACTCTACGTCAAGAACCATTCACGTCCACCTATTTGAGTCCGGTTTCATGCCCCACTATAATGTTTGGACCAAGCACGGAGAAAGTTGGGGAACGTAGTAATTTCAAAAAAATTCCTACGCACACGCAAGATCATGGTGATGCATAGCAACGAGAGGGGAGAGTGTTGTCTACGTACCCTCGTGAGACCCAAGCGAAGCGATCACAACGTAGAGGAAGTAGTCGACGTTCTCCTCGCGATCCGACCGATCCCGCGCCGTTACTTCGGCGCCCCGAGTTCTTGACACACGACAGCTCGATGACGTCCCTCGACTCGATCCAGCCGAGTGTCGAGGGAGAGTTCCACAAGACGACGGCGGCAGTGACGATCTTGATGTTCTACGGCGCAGAGCTTCGCCTAAGCTCAGCGACGATATGACCGAGGTGGAATATGGTGGAGGGGGCACCGACACGGCTAAGGAACGATCCGTAGATCAAACTTGTGTGTTCTAGGGTGCCCCCTGCCCCCGTATATAAAGGAGCAAGGGGAGGGGTGCGGCCGGCCTAGAGGAGGCGCGGCCGAGGAGTCCTACTCCCACCGGGAGTAGGACTCCCCCCCTTTCCTAGTTGGAGTAGGATTGGGGGGGAGGAGAAGAGGGAAAGGGGGCGCCGCCTCCTTGTCCTATTCGGACTAGGGGGGGAGGGGGCGCGCGGCCTGCCCTGGCCGGCCCCTCCTCTTCTCCCTCATGGCCCACTAAGGCCCATTTACCCCCGAGAGGGTTCCGGTAACCCCGGTTTTCGAAAAAATCGATTTCACCGGAACCATTCGAACTCCAAATATAGGCTTCCAATATATCAATCTTTATGTCTCGACCATTTCGAGACTCCTCGTCATGTCCGTGATCACATCCGGACTCGAACTTCTTCGGTACATCAAAATACATAAACTCATAATAACCGCCATCGAAACCTTAAGCGTGCGGACCCTACGGTTCGAGAACAATGTAGACATGACCGAGACACGTCTCCGATCAATAACCAATAGCGGGACCTGGATGCCCATATTGGTTCCTACATATTCTACGAAGATCTTTATCGGTCAGACCACATAACAACATACGTTGTTCCCTTTGTCATCGGTATGTTACTTGCCCGAGATTCGATCGTCGGTATCCAATACCTAGTTCAATCTCGTTACCGGCAAGTCTCTTTACTCGTTCCGTAATACATCATCTCACAGCTAACTCATTAGTTGTAATGCTTGCAAGGCTTCAGTGATGTGTATTACCGAGAGGGCCCAGAGATACCTCTCCGACAATCGGAGTGACAAAACCTAATCTCAAATACGCCAACCCAACATCTGCCTTTGGAGACACTGTAGTACTCCTTTATAATCACCCGATTCGTTGTGACGTTTGGTAGCACCCAAAGTGTTCCTCCGGTAAACGGGAGTTGCATAATCTCATAGTTACAGGAACATGTATAAGTCATGGATAAAAGCAGTAGCAACATACTAAATGATCGTGTGCTAAGCTAATGGAATGGGTCATGTCAATCAGATCATTCTACTAATGATGTGACCTTGTTAATCAAATAACAACTCTTTGTTCATGGTTAGGAAACATAACCATCTTTGATTAACAAGCTAGTCTAGTAGAGGCATACTAGTGACATGTTGTTTGTTTATGCATTCACACATGTATCATGTTTTCGGTTAATACAATTCTAGCATGAATGATAAACATTTATCATGAAATAAGGAAATAAATAATAACTTTATTATTGCCTCTAGGGCATATTTCCTTCAGTCTCCCACTTGCACTAGAGTCAATAATCTAGATTACATAGTAATGATTCTAACACCCATGGAGTCTTGGTGCTGATCATGTTTTGCTCGTGGAAGAGGCTTAGTCAACGGGTCTGCAACATTCAGATCCGTATGTATCTTGCAAATCTCTATGTCTCCCACCTGGACTAAGTCCCGGATGGAATTGAAGCGTCTCTTGATGTGCTTGGTCCTCTTGTGAAATCTGGATTCCTTCGCTAAGGCAATTGCTCCAGTATTGTCACAGAAGATTTTCATTGGACCCGATGCACTAGGTATGACACCTAGATCGGATATGAACTCCTTCATTAGCTGCTTCCGAAGCTGCTATGTACTCCGCTTCACATGTAGATCCCGCTACGACGCTTTGTTTAGAACTGCACCAACTGACAGCTCCTCCGTTTAGTGTAAATACGTATCCGGTCTGCGATTTAGAATCGTCCGGATCAGTGTCAAAGCTTGCATCAACGTAACTGCCACGATGAGCTCTCTGTCACCTCCATATACGAGAAACATATCCTTAGTCCTTTTCGTATTTCGGGATGTTCTTGACCGCTGTCCGATGATCCACTCTGGATTACTTTGGTACCTCCTGCTAAACTTATAGCAAGGCACACATCAGGTCTGGTACACAACATTGCATACATGATAGAGCCTATGGCTGAAGCATAGGAACATCTTTCATTTCTCTCTATCTTCTGCAGTGGTCGGGCATTGAGTCTTACTCAACTTCACACCTTGTAACACGTGCAAGAACCCTTTCTTTGCTTGATCCATTTTGAACTTCTTCAAAATTTTGTCAAGGTATGTGCTTTGTGAAAGTCCAATTAAGCGCCTTGATCTATCTCTATAGATCTTAATGCCCAATATGTAAGCAGCTTCACCGAGGTCTTTCATCGAAAAACTCTTATTCAAGTATCCCTTTATGCTATCCAGAATTCTATATCATTTCCGATCAGCAATATGTCATCTACATATAATATCGTAAATGCTACTGAGCTCCCACTCACTTTCTTGTAAATACAGAGCTTCTCCAAAAGTCTCATATAAACCCAAATGCTTTGATCACACTATCAAAGCGTTTATTCCAACTCCGAGATGCTTGCACCAGTCCATAAATGGATCGCTGGAGCTTGCACACTTTGTTAGCTCCCTTTGGATCGATAAAACCTTCTGGTTGCATCATATACAACTCTTCTTCTAGAAATCCATTCAGGAATGCAGTCTTTACATCCATTTGCCAAATTTCATAATCATAAAATGCGGCAATTGCTAACATGATTCGGACAGACTTAAGCATCGCTACGGGTGAGAAAGTCTCATCGTAGTCAATCCCTTGAACTTGTCGAAAACCCTTTGCGACAAGTCGAGCTTTGTAGACGAGAACATTACCGTCGGCGTCGGTCTTCTTCTTGAAGATCCACTTGTTTTCTATTGCTTGCCGACCCTCGGGCAAGTCAACCAAAGTCCATACTTTGTTTTCATACATGGATCCCATCTCGATTTCATGGCCTCAAGCCATTTTATGAATCTGGGCTCACCATCGCTTCTTCATAGTTCGTAGGTTCATCATGATCTAGTAGCATGATTTCCAGAATAGGGTTACCGTACCACTCTGGTGCGGATCTTACTCTGGTTGATCTACGTGGTTCTGTAGTGACTTGATCTGAAGTTTCATGATCAACATCATCAACTTCCTCACTACTTGGTGTAGATGTCTCAGAAACCGGTTTCTGCGACAAATTACTTTCAAGTAAGGGAGAAGGTACTATTACCTCATCAAGTTCTACTTTCCTCCCACTCACTTCTTTCGAGAGAAACTCCTTCTCTAGAAAGGATCCATTCTTAGCAACGAATGTCTTGCCTTCGGATCTGTGATAGAAGGTGTACCCAACTGTCTCCTTTGGGTATCCTATGAAGACACATTTCTCCGATTTGGGTTCGAGCTTATCAGGTTGAAGCTTTTTCACATAAGCATCGCATCCCCAAACTTTAAGAAACGACAACTTTGGTTTCTTGCCAAACCATAGTTCATAAGGTGTCGTCTCAACGGATTTTGACGGTGTTCTATTCAGTGTGAATGCGGCCGTCTCTAGAGCATAACCCCAAAACGATAGCGGTAAATCTGTAAGAGACATCATAGATCGCACCATATCTAGTAAAGTGCGATTCGACGCTCGGACACACCATTACGCTGTGGTGTTCCGGTGGCGTGAGTTGCTAAACTATTCCGCATTGTTTCAAATGTAGACCAAACTCGTAACTCAAATATTTACCTCCACGATCGATCGTAGAAATTTAATTTTCTTGTTACGATGATTTTCAACTTCACTCTGAAATTCTTTGAACTTTTCAAATGTTTCAGACTTATGTTTCATTAAGTAGATATACCCATATCTGCTTAAGTCATCTGTGAAGGTGAGAAAATAACGATATCCGCCACGAGCCTCAACATTCATCGGACCACATACATACAGTATGTATGATTTCCAACAAATCTGTTGCTCTCTCCATAGTGCCGAGAACGGGTTCTAGTCATCTTGCCCATGAGGCACGGTTCATAAGTGCCAAGTGATTCATAATCAAGTGACTCCAAAAGTCCATCAAGATGGAGTTTCTTCATGCGCTTTACACCGATATGACCTAAACGGCAAGTGCCACAAATAAGTTGCACTATCATTATCAACTCTGCATCTTTTGGCTTCAACATTATGAATATGTGTATCACTACTATCGAGATTCATCAAAATAGACCACTCTTCAAGGGTGCATGACCATAAAAGATATTACTCATATAAATAGAACAACCATTATTCTCTCGATTTAAATGAATAACCGTCTCGCATCAAACAAGATCCAGATATAATGTTCATGCTCAACGCAGCACCAAATAACAATTATTTAGGTCTAAAACTAATCCCGAAGGTAGATGTAGAGGTAGCGTGCCGACCGCGATCACATCGACTTTGGAACCATTTCCCGCGCGCATCGTCACCTCGTCCTTTGCCAGTGTTCGCTTAATCCGTAGTCCCTGTTTCGAGTTGCAAATATTAGCAATGAACCAGTATCAAATACCCAGTGCTATGCGAGCTCTAGTAAGGTACACATCAATAACATGTATATCACATATACCTTTGTTCACCTTGCCATCCTTCTTATCCGCCAAATACTTGGGGCAGTTCCGCTTCAAAGTGACCAGTCGCTTGCGGTAGAAGCACTCGATTTCAGGCTTAGGTCCAGACTTGGGTTTCTTCTCTGAGCAACAACTTGCTTGCTGTTCTTCTTGAAGTTCCTTCTTCTTCCCTTTGCCTTTCTTCTTGAAACTAGTGGTCTTATTGACCATCAACACTTGATGCTCCTTCTTGATTTCTACCTCCGCAGCCTTTAGCATTGCGAAGAGCTCGGTATAGTCTTTACTAACCCTTGCATATTATAGTTCATCACGAAGCCTTTGTAGCTTGGTGGCGTGATTGAAGAATTTCATCAATGACACAATCATCCGGAAGATTAACTCCCAATTGTGTCAAGTGATTGTAGTACCGGACATTACGAGTATGTGCTCACTAATGTAACTATTCTCCTCCATCTTGCAGCTATAGAACTTATTGGAGACTTCATATCTCTCAATCCGGGCATTCTGTTGAATATCAACTTCAACTCTGGAACATCTCATATGCTCCATGACGCTCAAAACGTCGTTGAAGTCCCGGTTCTAAGCCGTAAAGCATGGCACCTTGAACTATAGAGTAGTCATCAGCTTTGCTCGCCAGACGCTCATAACATCCGGTGTTGCTCCAGAAGAAGAAGTTCGCACCCAGCGGTGCATCCAGACGTAACTCTTTCATGCAGCAATGAGGATAATCCTCAGTTACGGACCCGATCCGTGTAATTGCTACCATCATCTTTCAACTTTGCTTTCTCAAGGAACGCATTAAATTTCAACGGAACAACAAAGACGAGCCATCTATCTACAATCAAACATAAACAAGCAAGATACTATCAGTACTAAGTTCATGATAAATTTAAGTTCAATTAATCATATTACTTAAGAACTCCCACTTAGACAGACATCTCTCTAGTCATCTAAGTGATCACGTGATCCAAATCAACTAAACCATAACCGATCATCACGTGAAATGGAGTAGTTTTCAATGGTGAACATCTTATGTTGATCATATCTACTATATGATTCACGCCGACCTTTCGGTCTCCGTGTTCCGAGGCCATATCTGCATATGCTAGGCTCGTCAAGTATAACCCGAGTATTCTGCATGTGCAAAGCTGGCTTGCACCCGTTGTAGATGGACGAGAGCTTATCACACCCGATCATCACGTGGTGTCAGGCACGACGAACTTTGGCAGCGGTGCATACTTGGGGAGAACACTTCTTGATAATTTAGTGAGAGATCATCTTATAATGCTACCGTCAATCAAAGCAAGATAAGATGCATAAAGGATAAACATCACATGCAAATCAATATAAGTGATATGATATGGTCATCATCATCTTGTGCTTCGTGATCTTCATCTCCGCAGCACCACCATGATCACCATCGTCACCGGCGCGACACCTTGATCTCCATCGTAGCATCGTTGTCGTCTCGCCAATCTTATGCTTCTACAACTATCGCTACCGCTTAGTGATAAAGTAAAGCATTACAGGGCGATTGCATTGCATACAATAAAGCGACAACCATATGGCTCCAGCCAGTTGCCGATAACTTCGGTTACAAAACATGATCATCTCATACAATAAAATATAGCATCACGTCTTGACCATATCACATCACAACATGCCCTGCAAAAACAAGTTAGACGTCCTCTACTTTGTTGTTGCAAATTTTACGTGGCTGCTACGGGCTTAAGCAAGAACCAGTCTCACCCACGCATCAAA
This sequence comes from Aegilops speltoides, assembly GCA_021437245.1. Lineage (NCBI taxonomy): Eukaryota > Viridiplantae > Streptophyta > Magnoliopsida > Poales > Poaceae > Aegilops > Aegilops speltoides. The sequence continues at coordinate 86,083,122 of CM038146.1, read as the reverse complement.
ACCACAACGATACTTCGTCAAATAGACTCGTTTTAACCTTCTCAAGGACCGGCGTAGCCACACTTCAGTTCAACTAAAGTGAGAGAGACAGACACCCACCGGTCACCTTTAAGCAACGAGTGCTCGTGGCGGTGAAACCAGTCTCGCGAAGCGTCACGCGTAATGTCGGTCGGGCCGCTTCATCTCACAATACCGCTGAACCAAAGTATGACATGCTGCTAGGTAGTATGACTTGTATCGCCCACAACTCACTTGTGTTCTACTCGTGCAAAACATCAAACCATAAAAACCTGGCTCGATACCTTTGTTGGGGAACGTAGTAATTTCAAAAATTTCCACGCACACGCAAGATCATGGTGATGCATAGCAACGAGAGGGGAGAGTGTTGTCTACGCCCTCGTGAGACCCGGCGAAGCGATCACAACGTAGAGGAAGTAGTCGACGTTCTCCTCGCGATCCGACCGATCCGGCGCCGTTACTCCGGCGCCCCGAGTTCTTGACACACGACAGCTCGATGACGTCCCTCGTACTCGATCCAGCCGAGTGTCGAGGGAGAGTTCCACAAGACGACGGCGTGGTGGACGATCTTGATGTTCTATCGGTAGCAGAGCTTCGCCTAAGCTCGCGACGATATGACCGAGGTGGAATATGGTGGAGGGGGCACCGACACGGCTAAGGACCGATCCGTAGATCAAACTTGTGTGTTCTAGGGTGCCCCTGCCCCGTATATAAAGGAGCAAGGGGGTGCGGCCGGCCTAGAGGAGGCGCTGCCGAGGAGTCCTACTCCCACGGAGTAGGACTCCCTTCCTAGTTGGAGTAGGATTGGGGGAGGAGAAGAGGGAGGAGGCGCCCCCTCCTTGTCCTATTCGGACTAGGGGGAGGCGCGGCCTGCCCTGGCCGCCCCTCCTCTTCTCCCTCATGGCCCACTAAGGCCCATTTACCCCGGAGGGTTCCAGTAACCCCGGTTTCCAGAAAATCCCGATTTCACGGGAACCATTCGAACTCCAAATATAGGCTTCCAATATATCAATCTTTATGTCTCGACCATTTCGAGACTCCTCGTCATGTCCGTGATCACATCCGGACTCGAACTTCTTGGTACATCAAAATACATAAACTCATAATAAGCATCATCGAAACCTTAAGCGTGCGGACCCTACGGTTCGAGAACAATGTAGACATGACCGAGACACGTCTCGGTCAATAACCAATAGCGGACCTGGATGCCCATATTGGTTCCTACATATTCTACGAAGATCTTTATCGGTCGACCGCATAACAACATACGTTGTTCCCTTTGTCATCGGTATGTTACTTGCCCGAGATTCGATCGTCGGTATCCAATACCTAGTTCAATCTCGTTATCGCAAGTCTCTTTACTCGTTCCGTAATACATCATCTCACAGCTAACTCATTAGTTGTAATGCTTGCAAGGCTTGATGATGTGTATTACCGAGAGGGCCCAGAGATACCTCTCCGACAATCGGAGTGACAAAACCTAATCTCGAAATACGCCAACCCAACATCGCCTTTGGAGACACCTGTAGTACTCCTTTATAATCACCCGATTACGTTGTGACGTTTGGTAGCACCAAAGTGTTCCTCCGTAAACGGAGTTGCATAATCTCATAGTTACAGGAACATGTATAAGTCATGGATAAAAGCAGTAGCAACATACTAAACGATCGTGTGCTAAGCTAATGGAATGGGTCATGTCAATCAGATCATTCTACTAATGATGTGACCTTGTTAATCAAATAACAACTCTTTGTTCATGGTTAGGAAACATAACCATCTTTGATTAACAAGCTAGTCTAGTAGAGGCATACTAGTGACATGTTGTTTGTTTATGCATTCACACATGTATCATGTTTCCGGTTAATACAATTCTAGCATGAATGATAAACATTTATCATGAAATAAGGAAATAAATAATAACTTTATTATTGCCTCTAGGGCATATTTCCTTCAAAAGAGGGGTTATGATGGAAGACAATGAAGAAGAAAAGGACGACGACGGCTATCCTGGCCATGGGTTCCCTGAATACGATGATACAACAATGGGGGAAGAAGCTGAGCCGGTAATGCGGGAAGAAACTGAGCCGGCAATGCGGGAAGAAGCTGAAGAAGAGGCATCAGATGAGTCCGTTGATGATCTAGGTTGGGCCATTGCCGATGCAAAGTGAAACTGCGCAAGTGATTTGGAGAAGAAGAAGTTGCAGCGCATGTTAGAGGATCACAAAAAATTGTTGTACCTGAATTGCGTAGGTGACAAGAAAAAGCTGGGCACCACACTGGAATTGCTGCAATGGAAGGCAGGGAATGGTGTATCTGACAAGGGATTTGGAAAGTTGCTGGTAATGATAAAGAATATGCTTCCAAAGGACAACGAATTGCCCGGGAGTATGTACGAAGCAAAGAAGGCTGTCTGCCCTCTAGGGTTAGAGGTGCAGAAGATACATGCATGCCCTAATGATTGCATCCTCTACCGCGGTGAGTACGAGGATTTGAACGCTTGCCCGGTATGTAGTGCATTGCGCTATAAGATCAGCCGCGATGAGCCTGGTGATGTCGAGGGCGGCGCCCAGAAGAAGATTCCTGCCAAGGTGATGTGGTATTCTCCTATAATACCACGGTTGAAACGTTGTTCCAAAACAAAGAGCATGCCAAGGCGATGCGATGGCACGAAGAAGACCGTAAGAAAGGCGGAAAGTTAAGAGTACCCGCCGACGGGTCGCGGTGGAGAAAAATCAAAAGAAATACGGAAGGAGTTTGCGAGATGGCGCAAGGAGCATATGGTTTGGTCTAAGCGCAGATGGCATTAATCCTTTTGGGGAGCAGAGCAGCAACCATAGCACCTGGCACGTGACTCTATGTTTGTATAACCTTCCTCCTTGGTTGTGCATGAAGCGGAAGTTCATTATGATGCGGTGCTCATCCAAGGCCCTAAGCAACCCGGCAACGACATTGATGTGTACCTAAGGCCATTAGTTGAAGAACTCTTACAAGCTGTGGAATGGAACATGTGTGCGTGCGTGGGATGAGCACATGGGGAAGAATTTGACCTAAAGGCGTTGCTGTTCGTGACCATCAATGATTGGCCTGCTCTCGGTAACCTTCGTGATGACAACAAGGGATACCGTGGATGCACGCACTGTTTGGATGATACCGACAGTATATATTTGAATAATTGTAAGAAGAATGTGTACAGGACATCGTCGATTTCTTCCGAGCAGGCATCCGTAAGAAAGAAAGGCAAGCATTTCAAAGGTGAGGCGGATCACGGACGAAGCCTCGCCACCGCATTGGTGCTGATGTACATGATATGGTCAAGGATTTGAAGGTGATATTTGGAAAGGGTCCTGGCGGACAACCTGTTCCGAAGGACACTGACGGACGCGCACCCATGTGGAAGAAGAAATCTATATTTTGGGACCTGCCATATTGGAAAGACCTAGAGGTCCGCTCCGCAATCGACGGGATGCACGTGACGAAGAATCTTTGCGTGACCCTGCTCGGCTTCTTGGGCGTGTATGGGAAGACAAAAGATACACCTGAGGCACGGGAGGACCAGCAACGTATGCACGGAGAAGACGACATACATCAGGGTCATGCAAGCTACGCTCTTACCAAAGAAGAGAAGGAAATCTTCTTTGAATGCCTTCTCAGTATTAAGGTACCGTTTGGCTTCTCGTCGAATATAAAGGGAATAATAAACATGGCAGAGAAAAAGTTCCAGAACCTACAGTCTCATGACTGCCATGTGATTATGACGCAACTGCTTTCGGTTGCATAGAGGGGGCTTCTACCGGAAAACGTTCGATTAGCCATTGTGAAGCTATGTGCATTTCTCAATGCAATCTCTCGAAGGTAATCGATCCGAAATCATACCAAGGTTCTGTAATGATTTGGTCAATGTCTTGTCGATTTCGAGTTGGTGTTCCCACCATCCTTCTTCAACATCATGGCGCACGTCCTAGTTCACCTATGCGAAGAGATTAACATTTTGGTTCCTGTATTTCTACACAATATGTTCCCCTTTGAGAGGTTCATGGGAGTCTTAAAGAAATATGTTCATAACCGTGCTAGGCCAGAAGGAAGCATCTCCAAGGGCCATCAAAATGAGGAGGTCATTGAGTTTTGTATTGACTTTATTCGACCTTAAGCCGATTGGTGTTCTGAATCGCGGCATAAGGGCGCATGGATGGAAAAGGCACGCTAGGAGGAACAAATAATATGTATGGACGGACATTCTCTCCTTTGAAGCACACTACACAGTTCTACAGAATTCCACCTTGGTGGCTCCGTATATGGATGAACACAAGAATTTGCTACGCTCCAAACACCGGGCGGTCGATGGTGGATTACACGTGAACAAACCGGGAGTTTCGCCACTGGTTGCGGACACGTACCATGCATGACACCTCTATTGAAGATGACCTGTACTTGCTGTCCCGTTACCATCTTGAATATAATGACTTTCAAAGTGTACGAGATAAATGGTAATACATTTTACACGATCGTCCAAGATAAGAAGAGCACCAACCAAAACAGCGGTGTCGCTTTGATGCGAAACCAAGGCGGGAAGGAAACATATTATGGTTATATACAGGACATATGGGAACTTGACTATCGGCGTGGTTTAAAGGTCCCTTTGTTTGGTGCAAATGGGTCAATATGACACGAGGCGGGTAATGAAGACCCGCAGATGCGGAATGACAACAGTGGATCTCAATAATCTTGCGTATGCAGACCAACCATTCGTCCTAGCCAATGATGTGGCACAGGTTTTCTATGTGAAGGACATGTCTACCAAGCCAATAAAAAGAAAAGATAAGGAAGCGAATGCATCGTACGATGAGCCAAAGCGGCACATAGTTCTTTCTGGGAAGAGAAACATCGTGGGAGTGGATGACAAGACAGACAAGTCAGAAGATTATGAAAAATTTGATGAAATTGCTCCATTCACAGTGAATATTGACCCGAGCATCCCGTTAAATGATGAAGATTTTCCATGGTTATGGCGCAAAGGGACACACGCGAAGAAAAAGTTTCACACCCAAAGATCTGGGATGTGATCGGCTTCACTATCATAACTTTCTTTCGTGTTTCACACCCGGGAGGAATGTCTGTAATAGTTAGGGTAGTTATGTGTTTTGGCATTTGAAAGCGAAGAAATTTTATGTGCAAACAAATTCTTTTCATGCATTTACTTGATTTTTTTCCAAATTAAATGACCCTGAAATTGAAAAGCAATTCAAATGAACTAAAAAGGTTGAAAGTTGGCATGGTATCATAATTTCATACAAATAGCATGTGCAAGAAAGTAGAGAGGGTTCTGGCAAAAGCTGGATGCACTTCGTGTACAAAATGGACAATCTCTTCCAAGTATCGGGGTTTCCACTTAAAACTGAACTGTTACAAAGGCATTTCATTTTTAAATAACCTAAGCATTACTAAATTGAATATAATGATAAAACATACTAATATTAAACATAAGAAAAAAGAATCACTAGAAAAACTTTTTTCAAAGTTAAGTTATTCACAAACTAGTGATTCACACAAATTTGAAATAATTCAAAATTTAAACTATTCAAATTTGAAATCTACCGGCACTAACAGAAAGTTTATAATTTTTTGTACCTAAAGCAAAAATATTCACAAAGAAACTCTAAATACAGCAAAAAACAACTCAAACATAAATAAAACAAAAATAAATAAAGCGAAAAAAAATTAAGAAAAAAAAATCCCGCCTACTTGGCCAAAGCGGCCTGCATACGACTAGCGACACAACCTTTCGTTGGGCCAGGATGCAGGCCCGCGAAGGCCCTGTAGGCCCACTAGGCGAAGAGGACAGGTAGGCCCAGTAGGCCTGGTTAGGAGAGGAGCTCAAGAGAGCTACCGCACTGGGGCTTATAAAACCAGTGCGGTAGCCCCTCGACTAGCGAGGTGGGACTAAACTTGTCAAGACCGCACTCTGCCAGCGCACCCCCTTTAGTACCGGGTCGTGGCACAAACCGTTACTAAAGGGGGGGCCTTTAGTACCGGTTTGTGCCACCACCCGGTACTAAAGGGGGTTGCTTCCCGCCGCTTGGCCTGGCCAAAACAGGCCTTTAGTACCGGTTGGTGGCTCCAACCGGTAATAAAGGTGCCCTCTATATATGCTAGAGTGCGAAAAATTCATTTTCCCTCTCTGTTCGTTCCTCTGTTTCCGTCTCCGTCGCCATCGCCGCCGCCCTCGATCGTCCCCGTCGCCGCCCCCGTCCCCGTCGCCGCCCTCATCTCCGTCGCCGCCCCGGGCCCGTCCTGTTCTTGCCGTCCCGTCCCGTCGCGCCGTCCCGTCCCGTCGCGCCGTCCCCGCCATCGCCGCCCCGGCCGTCGCCTCGTCGTTGCCTCGCCGTCGCCGTCGCCCGCTGTGAGCTCTCCCCCTCTAACCCCTCTCCCTCGCCCCCGGCGGCCACCATGGGCGCTGCCCCTTCCCGAGCCCGTACACACACACACACACGTAATTAGTTTAGATTATTATTTAGATTATTTAGATTATTATTTTGTATGTTTAATTAGTTTAGATAATTAGTGTTTAATTAGTACACACACACACACCCGTATTTTGTATGTTTAATTAGTTTAGATTATTATTTTTTCACTATTATATATGTATGAATGCATGTTAGATGGATATAATTAGTGTTTAATCAGTTAGAAATTAGTGTTATATAGAAATGTTAGAAATTAGTGTTATATAGAAATGTTAGAAATTTTAGTGTTATTTAGATTAACATAATTAGTGTTATATAGAAATGTTAGAAATTTTAGTTATCAAAATCCAATCATTAAAAAAATGTTACTTTTTGCAGGCATATAGCTAGTATTTGTTCTCGACGATGCCCGGCCCGCATCCCCGCCGTCGACCCGTCCGCAACGACGTCCAGCCGACCCATGTCCGGATCTGGCTCGCTGGCCTTTGGGAGGTGCTGCCTTGAGGCGCGCCGCTTGATGAGAACCCGGCCCGGGTCCCGTCGTCGACCCGATCTCGTTTGGTGGCGTTAGCGTGGGCGATTTGGTGCGGAGGACCCGGCCCGCCGGAGGTGGTACGTCGCCGTGTCAGGGAGGAGGACGAGCACGTCCATCGCTACATGGTTGCGTTAGAGGGCGGCAGGTTCTCCAATACCTGGCAGTTTCTTCGGGGATCTCACTTCAGCTATGATCCTGTGAGGGTTCCTTCTCTTTGGGTGTCCACCGCCCGCGCCGGAGGAACCGCGAGTGTCCTAGATTCTTCTGTAGTATTCGATCTTTATTAGCTAATAGCCAATGATGTACTATTCAATATTATATATTATTCGAGCCGATGTATTCGAGATTATATCTATTATTCGAGACGATGTATTCGAGATTATATCTATTATTCGAGATGATGTAATTTGAATACTAAATTGTTTTATATTTCTTTTGGATTAGTTAAATAAAAGCTATGGCAGACAATACCGACAGAGAGGGAGAACAGACCATGTTCGATATGATACGCGGGCCAGATGATGATCAGAATGAAGAAGATTATGACGGCTCCGAATTTCTAAACAACACCGGAGAGGGTGATATGATATTCGATCGCGACGATCAAATTGATGAATTCATGAACTACGATTATGATGATGACGAAGAACATGTTGATCCTGAAACAACAAAGACCGGCGAGGTATATATATTAATATAAGCAGGCATCTGGTGATCATCACATGTTTTAAATGACTTGAAGATATATTAACGAATCGATCTTTGTTCTTTCAGCCATCCGAATCGAGAAAATCTTCAGGCAAAATGACGAAACGAGGCCCGAACAAAAAGTTGAAGCAGCGCGTAAAGTACAATATCGAGGCATGCAGCCCTACTGGCGAACCATTAGCGCCTAAGAAGATTGCGGACAAGTTCGTTCGTCAGTGTGGAGTTCTTGTGAAGGACCAACTCCCGATCAAACTTCAAGAATGGAGAGAGCCAGCAAAGCCACGTCCAGATGTTACTTTTGTCGACAAGAATCAAAAAGATCTGCTTTGGGATACTCTCATGGAACATTTCACCCTACCGGATCATTTCACGAATGTAGATGTGCGAGAAAGTCAAGGAGGCTGCTCTTAGGAAGATGGCGATTGCATTCAAGAACCACAGAATCGTGAATGGAAGAAATGCGTCAAGGAGGAAGGAAGACTCCAGTATTCAAGGAACACTAGAGAACCAACGTGCTCATTGGGACGATTTTGCGAAATTCAAGGATTCGGAATTAGCTAAGGAACGGTCGAGAATAAACAAGAAGAATGCCGAAAAAATGGATAAGTTCCATAAGCTTGGGCCAGGTGGCTATGCGGTGGCAATGCCTAAGTGGGATAAGTCTGAGAAAGAGATGGAGGATGCAGGTGTCACTCCGGTTACTAAGAGCTGGCCCCCCAGGGTCAGGACTTGGTTCTATGCGCTTGGGGGGAGTTGGACCCGGAGACAGGCAATGTTTCGACGAGGGCAAGTCTGAAGGGAGCCGACGATGCGATACTTGTTGCAATAGAAGAGGCACGATCGGGGGTGTTCCAGCCCAACAGAGAGAACGAAGAGCTTACGCGTGCCCTGGGAAATCCTGAACACCCGGGAAGAACATGAGGCAAGGGCGCTATTCCGTGGTATGAGGGGTTTTTAGAATGGAAGACCGACTACAGAACCCGTGCGAGAAAGAAGATTGCGGAGGAGAAGAAGAGGAAGATGGAGGAGGAGCAGAGGAAGCGGGACTATGAACGCCTTCAAGGCCTAGAAGCAAGTCAAGCGGAATTGGCAGTCAAATTCTAGCGGCAGCAGGAGCAGATCGACTCACTTACCCAGCAAAGGGGGTTTCAGCAGCTGCAGCAGCTAGCGGATGATCCAGCATTGGATAGCACCGGCCCATCCATGCCGAGAAGCAGCGTGGGTTCCGTCCCGGACGACGCAATGCTGGGTAGATACCCCGTGGATGACATCACGGAGAACACTAACTGCGAGCTACACATCAAAATGAAAAACATATCCATGAAGGTGGCGGACGGCTTTGCTTTTACAAATCCCCCCGAGGCAACCTTCCATTGCAACCCGATTCCAGCGGGCTATGCTCGTGTCTTGGTTGATGAGGTGGTGGACCCACCATATTGAACTACAGCTTGACATTCTTTGGAGGTGATGGCGGCGCTTTCTCGGAGAGGACAAACATCGTATCATCCTATGGAAAAAGGATTGCATCATCTTTGAAGGCCACCGACACGCGTCGGCCGACTCCTCGTCAAAGTCGCCACCGAGTCAGCAGACTCCGCTCTGCAAGTCCACCAAGTCCGCAAAGTGTCGCCTCCTCCTCCTCCAAGTCCGGCAAAGTGTCAGGCCACTCCTCCTCCTCCAAGTCCGCCACAGCGTCAGGCCACTCCTCCTCCTCCAAGTCCGCCACAGCGTCAGATGGCCACTCCTCCTCCAAGTACGGCACGACCTCAGGCCACTCCTCCTCGTCCAACTCAGCCCCGTCAGCCGTCTCCGCCGCCTCAGCAATCGCAGAAGAGACACCCCGCAGCTATGGTGCATAGCGGTACGAGTCGAGGTAGTACAGCAGGAAGTACAGGCGGAGGCAAGCGATATAAATATGGTCCAAGCCTCACGCCTCTTCCGCAGAGGTCTTATGACAGGTCCGAGGAGGAAATCACAACCATATCGAAGGCCGAGGTGGAAGCCCATTTTGCACCGAAACCGCCACCGCCGCCAAGGGAGAAAGTGCCTGAGGAAACGATTGACCACTTCATTCGTATGGCTCAACCACCAGCTCCCAAGCCTGTTGACACAGACTATGAGCGCCACATCAGGAAGTTAAATCGAGCACGTCTACAAAGGGAGGCGAGCACGTCTACATCGGGATTGAGCAAACAAGAAGCAGCTACCAAAAAATGTGGGAAAACCATTCCCCAGCTGGGAGACAAAGCGCGAATCGATCCCTCGCTTGTTGTGCCAACAACGGTGATGAGACACGCGCCCAATATTATTGTGGGCAAAGCAGTGCATGTTCCCGAGGTGGGCAATGTGGTAATAACGGAGGAGCATATAATGCAGGCTGAAGTTCTCAACATCACTATTGGACAACTCCTCGAGATCGAGCCCATGCCTTTGCTTAGAGAGGATGAAATAAAACGGAAATATGTCCGGGGCCAACCTTTGGTCGAGCCAGACAAGGTCAAGAACCTCCCAACAAGAATGTATGAATTGCATCAATGGTACATGAACATTACCAAGATTTCAGATCGATTGTCCCTCATGGTGAATGTCAAGGAGGAGCATTACTTCCATGAGAAAGCTGTGTCCGTTGAGTATACTGAACTGTTTCAGTTATACAATCAAGACGCACTCGACAAATCTATAAATCGGTTGCTATTGTACGTAAGTAATTTCTTTCTATAATTTAAGTCTCAAGCTAGCTGTAGTGATCCTTTTGATCAATCATTACCTGTAATTATCCTCACTATATTCTTTTCTGTGGTATTTTGCAGGATGAAGATGTATGAAATGAGAAAAGGTGGACGCTTTGGCATTGGGTTCATTGACCCAAACACCGTTAATGAATACACATGGAAGATAAATCAACGCCAGCAAAAGAACGTAGAGGACAACATGCTAGAGTTCTTGAAGCGCCTCAAATACAATGAAGATATACTACTTCCTTACAACTTCCAGTGAGTCACGCTGTCTTGTACTACAAATTCTATGTTTTTACCTACTAGCTAGCTACATGTTTTTGCTTACATATGCCCGCTTAATTAAGACATGCAAACGTGTGTGCATGCAGATTTCACTGGGTCTTGTGTATCATTAAAGTTGACACCGGAACAGTTGAAGTACTAGACTGACTAATCTCAGAAAAAACTGACTATAATATCTTGTTTGGGATAGTCAACAGGTAATTTCAATCATTATTAACTATATATCTCGACCTATTTAGTTCGTCATTTCATGATATGAACTATTTAATAACCCCTTTATTCATTTTCTTTGTCGGTGGGCAGGGCTTGGGCAAGGTTCATCAGCGTCACGCCCGTCGAATGAAAAAAAAAGCTTAAATGGTTTCGACCCAAGGTAAGTAATTAAGTAGTACTAGCTAGCTAGCTAGCTGCCATCTCTTTAATTATCATGCTTGATTAATTATTATCTAATCAAATTCCATTCTCGTAAAGGCCACAAGCGGTAGCGAGGGACTAATCTGTGTGCATTCTGCGTTTGCGAGAACATTCGCATGATGGCGTCCGAAAGGAGCAGATCTCAAAGACAGGTACGCTTGTCAGAACACTATTCACAATTTTTACACCATTATCGATATCTAGTCACACAACTAATACACATGCATATTGATCTCCTTCTTAACAGTTTAAAGAGGTGCGGAGAAGCTCCTAGAAAGCGGAGCGTAGAAGCACTTCAAGAGGAAATAGCGGGATTTTTGCTCGACCAGGTCATAAATCCGAAGGAGAATTCTATTACCGCTACGCCCCATGAAAACCACTTCCAATTATCATCATGCTCGAAGGCACCAATTAGGCTAGTGCCACTGGCTCCGAAGGCAACATGCATATGTAGGAGAAATTGTATATAGCTATACATGTGTGTATGTGTGAATTAATTAATATGGTGGTTTGTGAGACATTGATGATATATATATGCATGATTGGTTCTACTATAAATTCTATATATATATATATATATATATATATATATATATATATATATATATATATATACTAGCACAAATGCCCGTGCGTTGCAACAGGAGAAAAAAAATCCCTAACCCAATGGCTCAAGAATTCCCCCTCCTACTCCTCCTCTCATGACCCACCGCCAGACATGATGACATCAAGAAACTATTTGAAATCCTCCACATTGCCACAAAAAGATATGTTGCACAAAAACATAAATGTGAAACGATTTCGTAACTGCATTGAAGGTGTGTGTAATTTAGATCACAGAAATATCTACCTCATTGCAAGTATCTCTTCACGCCATTGTCGGCATTGCTTAGCGATACCCAATAAATATCGCATTATACTGAAAATACAAAAGTTCATTTTTTTAAGCTGGAACATAACTTTTGTTAACCAGTGGGATCAGCAGACTCGCTTGCAACCAAAGCTGACAGAAAGTCAGGGCTAGAACCTATCCAAAACATACTGGCTGTAGCCATACCATACCCATTTGGCGCAAGCGCATCGGTAACAGAATTACATGACCGGTGATAGAAACTAAATTCATATGTGTCAAAAGTCGTCATGCAAGCACTCCTCGCTTCACGTAGCAGCACTCCATAATCCTCTAAATAGGAATCACCAGGATTGAGAGCTCGGATCAAAATCTGTGAGTCGGACTCTAGGATGTCTCGGCGGGCACCCAGGTTGGCCAAACCTTCAATAGCAGTGAGGCATAGTACAACGTCTTTGCTTCACTATGGAGGCCACACATATTTCCATGAACCAGTGTTGGCTAGGTTTAGGGATTATCTAGCGTTGCGCTATTCATATCCAGTGGTATTATGAGTGTTGTACAAAGATCCTCCATCCATGGCTAATATAAGATAGAAAACTATGGTGTTTGTGTCGCACACAGCAGGCACTCCGAGTCTGACTCTTTGTGCTTTGGTGACGCGCGAAAAAGAAACATAAAACTTGCAAAAGTTCTTAGTTTTTCCTGCTTTTCACGTGTTACTAATGCTACTTGTATGAGGTGTGTAGATGATCTGAAAATTATAGCTCCTTTGGCATGAAGATATATAAAAAAAGCTTGATTCAAGTATGAAGGAAACGTTTGGCTAACTTAGAGATCCTATTTACAACGACATAAAAATGACGTCTATATATTGTTAGACGGAGTCAGCCCTTATGTTATAAATCAATAGTTGCACGCAAGTCTACAGTCCCGTTTGAACACACGCATTTGAGAAATCCTCTTTTTTAAAGCAGCAATGAATCACCTGTTTTTAACGGGGGCTCTATTTTTCATTATAATTCCCAGAAAAATATATTGTGATTTAGACATAGCATTTAGTTTTTGCAAGTCTTTTTTATTTCTCTATTTCCCCTTCTTTTCCTATTTTTCTCTTTCTCTTTCTCTTTCCTTCTTATTCTGAGGCACCAGCTTCCCACTTTCCCTCCTTTATTTTCTCTCTTTCCTTTCATACTATGGCTTCCCACTTTCCTATTTTTCCCTATGAAACCTGAAATCCCCTTCTTGTTTCCTTCTTCATCTGTTGAATTTAGTCCTCCTTTTGTCCATCCTTTAGTACTTCCTTGCATGGCGGCCCCCATAGTCCTTTCCTTTCCAAGGATAAATTGGACCCGCACCTCACCCTCTATTCATTATTCTTTATTTAGGTGTCTTTTTTTATTCCGTGACAACTCCTGGGCTATATATATTAATAAGATATCGTGTAAAAAAGCAATATTGGACTATTAAATAAATAACAAACCATAAATTTAATAAACATAGGAGCTGGCCTAGTTGGTTTTTTGCTTTAGTGAGGCAGTAGCAGGTTATGTTTTCGATCCTCACTTTGACTGAATATTTTTTTTGCGAATTTTTTTCGAAGCCCCAGGAGCAGGCCATGGGCCAGTAGGTCTGTGACGTACACGAGGGAAAGGCCCAGAGCAGCGTTTTTCGAAGCCCAGGAGCAGGCCATGGGCCAGTAAGTCTGTGACGTACACGAAGGAAAGGCCCAAAGCAGAGGTAGCGTATATAAAAAGGCAGCGCTAGCGTATGTCAATTGTTTTCTGTAAAAACTAGCAAAAGAGCCCATGCGTTGCAACGGGAGAAAAAAATAGCAGACACTCTTAACCCAATAACCATAATATGTTCATGCCCTTTATTTTAGCGAGGCATCATTTTTGTGTTGCCGCTTATCCTCCTTCTCACCTTCAGTGGCCTCAGTGTTCACACAAACCAAAGTGTGTTTGAATGTTGTTTTTCCCCTGCCAGTTTGTTCAGAGGTGCTCATGTGTGGTTATCGATGTTTTCTTTCGTCTCTTTATGATTTTAGTGGTTGTTTATATGCAATCCAGATCGTCGCGGTATGAAAGAAAAACGGACGTGCCCTATAGGTTACAAGTTTGCTTTTAAAATATTTAATAGGTAAAAATAATATCATATTCAAATTCTACATATTTTTCTATTCAAATTTCATATATAACATGTTAAAATCAGAGTTACGGTTTAATAGATATGGATAATTAAGAAAAATATTTGTTTGACTTAAATATCTTCCAAAATAATATTTTAAAAATATTTAACAAACAAAATAACGTCTTATTCAGATTCTACACATTTTTTCTAATCTATTTTCATATATAACATGTTAAAATCGGAGTTACGGTTTAAAAGATATGGATAATTTAGAAAAAACATGTGTTTGACTTATATATAATCGGCGGGTGAATTATCTAATACGTCAGGGGGGTTTCGTAAAAATTGTAAAATAACGGTTCGGTTTGACTTAAGTGTGTACTGTGGGTTAATTCATAAAAAACGCAGGGGGGTTTCTGCAAAAGTGCGTGACGGACCGCTGAAACCCAATTTGCTTTATTATTAGGTAGAGAATTAGTACCACCTTGGATAGAAAAAATAATATGGGTGAACGGATGAAAAAATTAGCGAAACACACCTTGCTTTATTAGTAGGTATATATATATATATATATATATATATATGTATGCATAACGTGTACAATGTGTAGTATCGTAAAATACCAAAGAAGCGAAAAAAGAATTAAAATGGAAACACAAAATTAAATGAAAAGAAATCATAAAACTGAAAACCCCCAAACCTTATAGTACCGGTTGGTCTTACCAACCGGTACTAAAACTCGAGCCCGAGTGGCTCGTACGTGGTTGCTTTTTAGCACCGGTTCGTCTTGAACCGGTACTAAAGGGGGGGCTTTAGTGACCACAATTTAGTGCGGTTATGGAACCGACACTCTGAGGCCTCTGAACCGGTGCTATTGCCGGTTACGCACTAGTGTCGAGGTGGACGCTGCCGGCGGCGGCGACGACGATGCGTGCCTCGCCTCACTGGGACAAGATGGGCGGCGGCCTGTGGCGCGACAAGTGAGCCGAATGGAGGGAGGAGCGACGCTGTGGGGAAGGCTGGGCACGTCTCGCCGGAGTGTGCCGGTGGTGAGGGATAGAAATATGCGGGGAGGAAGGGGAAGAGATAAGACGTGTGGCTTACAAGTGGGCCCCGTCCACCTCAGCAAGTCAAACACTGACTAGGACTAGTCTTCGCCACATCAGCCCGGATAGACGGGTCCCACCTGTCAGTTTTGCTATTAGTCACGGCTCAAGTCTGGATCAGTGCGATTTGTTACTCACTTGCCATAGAAGTGGTGGTTTTTTGTGATTTTTGGCAAAAGCGGTAGTTTTGCAGTATCCTTGCCACAAATGTGGTGGCTTTCAGCAATTTACTCCTCTCTTTCAAGTAAGCAAGAATATAATATTTAATGTCTTACAGCCCGCCTACATCACCTTATTGTAATTGCTCTAAGTTCCTGATGGTAGGGCAGCCTCAGGAAGAAACGCTACTACTAAGTGAGCCGACTAGCTGATCCTATTTATTCATAGTAGTAGCACGGGGTTGCGCATCCGCGCTACTACTATCAATTTAGTAGTAGTGCGGTTTTTATACCCCACGCTACTACTATGGTCTGTCCTGAGGGTGTTGTGTGGCACACTTACCAGTAGCGCCCCCAAAAAAACACGTTGTTGCTAACTAATATCAGCAGCGCGTTTTCTACCAAGCGCTACTGGTACGTACCAGCAGCGTGCGGTCCCAAACACACACTACTGGTAAATTTCTACGTATACCATTTTCCTAGTAGTGGTTGACACCCTTGCTGTGCGGGCGGTTGCCACATCGTCCAAACGCCCATGAACGCCACACACACACCCTCTTTTCTCCACGTCGCGACAGTTCTTTGTAGTCCGCTCACATTCCATTACTCCCCCTCCGTCTTCCTCTCTCTCTCTCTCTCTCTCTCTCGCATTGCGCTTCAACAACGTCGCAGAGGCAATTTTGCGGCGATTCCTTGGCGAGACGCCGGCGGCGCTTGCGGAGTCGTTGTACAAGCAGCTGCGCTCGAGTAGGTGTTGAGTGTCGCCGGAGACCGCAGGAGAGGAGGTAATGTGATCGAAATCGTCTCCACTCCCCCTCAATATATGTTTTTGCGTCTCATATCGACGGCGATCTCCATTTCTATTTGGTGGGGATTCTTCGGGGAGTCACCGGTGGGACGTAGGGGTGGCTCGTTGATTGCCGCACTGGAGTGTTTGGTTGGTTCATTTAGTCGCCCTCGCGGATTCATGCTCTGCTTTGAATCGCAGAGTTCATTCCCCTTCTGGATTTCATCCATTTCTATGGTTGCCAAGCAATGGTTGGTACTATCCCTCGTTTTGTGAAACCAGAGCAGTGATGCAGTGAATCAGTATGTTCCCGTCCTTTGATCGTCTTATTTTGATGCAGTGAAGGCCTAGAACACATCGTGAACCCTAGATTCATTTTATGTAGATTCTAGTTTCTTTTGATTTTGAACTAGGTTTTGGTTACAGTGTTTGTGTGTGCTGATCGTAATTAGTTGCCTATGCCGTGTACCCAAACATGGCAACTACATATGTTGATTGTGCTTGAAGTTGTCGTACCCTTCACACATTTAGATGGCAACTCCAATGTTCCCCATAAACACTAGTTGCCCTGTCTCTGTGTGTACTGGTGGCAAGTCAATCTTTGTTCCAAGTTAAATTAGTTGCCATGGTGTCTGTCAGCATACGACAACTTGATATTCGAGCATGTTTGTTTACTTTGTTGTCATTCTGTTTTCCTAACAGATGGCAACTCAATAGGTGATTTCAGTACATTAGCTGTCATGGTGCTTGTCAGGACATGACAAATAATAAAAGATGCCCACCTTTGTGGTTGCCATTCTGTTTTTTGTAACATATGGCAACTATGTAGTTCATTTTCATTTTAAACTAGTTGATGTGGTGTTCGTCAACAAATGGCAACTGGTATTTGAACATTGCCATCACTATATTTTTGTCGTTCTGTTTTCCTACCAGAATGGCAACTAAATGTTTGTCTATGTGTGTACTGGTGGCAAGTCAGTCCTTTGTCCCAAGTTAAATTAGTTGACATGGTGTCTCTCGGCATACGGCAACATGATATTCGAGCGTGTTTGTTTACTTTGTTGCCATTCTGTTTTCCCTAACAAATGGCAACTCAATATCTGATTACAATACATTAGTTGCCATGTGGTTTGTCAGTACATGGCAAATAATAACAGATACCCACCTTTGTGGTTGCCATTATGTTTTTGTAACATATGGCAACTATGTAGTTCATTTTTGCAAATGTTCATACTTAAGCCTTGTTTGTCATCTTTTGAACAATGGCAATTTTCATTGCGATGATGAAAATTATCAATTGCCAAACTTTGTGTTGGTGCTCATCGCAAATGTACCATGTTTTATGAGTACCCGCTAATGTGTATTTGTCGTTTGTTACAGCATAATGATTCGCATCCGTCAGGACAACAATGACGATGACTTGGTGGACCCACCCCCACGGAACGCTGTGGCTAGTACCAATAAACTTGCGAAGGAGGTTGGTTTTCTTTGCTTTTTTATGTGTGTGCAAGAGATTTCTGTTTTTCAGTTGTTTATGTTTTTTGCTCTTTTCTGACTGTAATGGTCATGGCTCTAATGAATTTGTTCCTAATTCCAAAAATCGAAAAAAACCACGTAACAGGGCATCACAAGAAGGGTTAACTGAGTTGACCAAATGATTTAGCCCAGGACAGAAGGCAGCAGCCGGCGAAATGGGGATGCAGTGTATGATGGACGTGCGATGCATGAATCTCATGAACAACGTCTGTGACTGGCTTGGGGAGTTGTATGACCCTGAGTCCAGGGAATTCATTATCCTGGGCCGTGGGAGAATATCTCTGTACGAGGAGTTGGTTTTCTACACGTTGGGTGTTCCACGGGGCCCGATTAAAGTTCCGTACGAGGTGGACAATGACATCGAGCTGGAGCCGTTCCCCCGCTTGTTCCCCGGTCAGGGAGCCATGTCAAACAAGACTGCACTTGCAACTTCGCTGAGGCAAATGAATTCCTATGGAGAGACTTTCAAGATGAAGTTGCTGATTTACCTGGTATCTTCTATTTTTACACCTGCAACGTCGCTACCACCAAGCAACAGATGCTTTCCTATCTTGGTAAATCGCATTCTTTGTCTTTTTTCATTGTTGTCATTAGCTTTTTTGTTGTGGTGCACAAGCATGTTTTGTCCTTTGCTTTGAAATTATTTTCTAATGGTGTACGTGTGCACGCCCATGTTTTGAAATTTACGCAGAAGAAGTTGGAAGAAGTGAAAGACATGAATTGGTGCAAGTTTATTGCCGATTTCCTCCACAAAGCTTTTGCTAGCAAGATGTACCAGAAGTTTTGTCGGTTGCATGTGATGGTGATACTTTTTTATCCCACATGTTTTTATTAGGTTTTATTATGTTTAGCATTGTCAGTGTGCTCTCATGGTTCAATTCATTGTGGCATCTTTAATAGCTTTTTATGCGGCTGATGTAGTTGCGTCACTAGGCAACTGAATTTTTCATACATGCACTAGTAGAAAACAAGGCACTTGTCCCAGTTCGTAAGGGCCTTTAGTCCCGGTTCTTGAACCGGGACTAATAGGTCGTTACTAATGCACCCCTTTTAGTCCCGGTTCTTACGAACCGGGACAGATCAAACATCCACGTGGTCGCTGCGGGCAGCCCAGGCAGGGGGGCCTTTGGTCCCGGTTGGTGACATAAACCGGGACCAAAAGGCTTCCACGCGTCAGCAGCTAGTTGGAGCTGAGGTTTTTCATTTTTTAAAAAAAAGTGTCTGGTTTAGGGGTTTTGGGGGTTAATTTTAGGTTGTTATTAGCTAGCTAATAGAGAGAAGTGTCCTCTCTTATATCTTTGTCCTTGGTTTACCAACGCTACTGCTATGTTCATTTCACCCGCTGATATATAATAACTCATGCATGCTTGCATCATACATCATCATATATAATAACAAGTCCTACTATAGCTAATTGATGTCTACTACACAACCTTCTTTTTGTAGACGTTATTGGGCCTGCAAGTGCACATGTTTGTAGGACAGTAGCAAATTTCCCTCAAGTGGATGACCTAAGGTTTATCAATCCGTAGGAGGCGTAGGATGAAGATGGTCTCTCTCAAACAACCCTGCAACCAAATAACAAAAAGTCTCTTGTGTCCCCAACACACCCAATAAAATGGTAAATTGTATAGGTGCACTAGCTCGGCGAAGAGATGGTGATACAAGTGCAATATGGTTAGTAGATATGGGTATTTGTAATCTGAAAATATAAAAACATCAAGGTAACTAATGATAAAAGTGAGCGTAAACGGTATTGCAATGATAGGAAACAAGGCCTAGGGGTCATACTTTCGCTAGTGCAAGTTCTCTCAACAATAATAACATAGATAGATCATATAACAATCCCTCAACATGCAACAAAGAGTCACTCCAAAGCCACTAATAGCAGAGAACAAACGTAGAGATTATGGCAGGGTACGAAACCACCTCAAAGTTATTTTTTCGGATCAATCTATTCAAGAGTTCGTACTAGAATAACACCTTATGACACAAATCAACCAAATCCCTAATGTCACCTAGATACTCCATTGTCACCTCAAGTATCCATGGGCATGATTATACGATATGCATCACACAATCTCAGATTCATCCAACCAACACAAATTACTTCAAAGAGTGCCCCAAAGTTTCTATCGGAGGGTCAAGAAAACATGCGCCAACCCCTATGCATAGGTTCATGGGCTGAACCCGCAAGTTGGTCACCAAAACATACATCAAGTGGCACGTGATATCCCATTGTCACCACAGATAAACACGGCAAGACATACATCAAGTGTTCTCAAATAAAGACCCAATCCGATAAGATAACTTCAAGAGGGAAACTCAATTCATCACAAGAGAGTAGAGGGTGAGAAACATCATAAGATCCAACCATAATAGCAAAGCTCGCGATACATCAAGATCGTGCCATAGAGAGAACACGAGAGAGAGATCAAACACATAGCTACTGGTACATACCCTCAGCCCCAAGGGTGAACTACTCCCTCCTCGTCATGGAGAGCGCATAGCTTATTTTCTCCGCATTAATAAGTCATGCATATTTAGAGGGCAATTTTTATTGCTTGCACCGATGACAACTTACTTGAAGGATCTTACTCAATCCATAGGTAGGTATGGTGTACTCTCATGGCAAAAACTGGGTTAAGGATATTTGGAAGCACAAGTAGTATCTCTACTTGGTGCAAGGAATTTTGGCTAGCATGAGGGGGAAAGGCAAGCTCAACATGTTTGAATGATCCATGACAATATACTTTAACTGAGATGTCGGAAAACATAAACCATTACGTTATCTTCCTTATCCAACATCAAGTCTTTAGCATGTCATACTTAATGAGTGCTCCCAATTATAAAAGATGTCTAGGATAGTGTATTTATATGTGAAATCTCTCTTCCTTCAATATTCTTTCATGAATTGTTCAAATGACCAATACAATGCTTGCTAACCTTCAATAAATTTACAACCTCTACTTCTTAGATGTGAAGTCATTACTCCCCATGGGATAAGCAAATGAGACATATATAATTTTAGATTTATGACAATCAACTCAATCAACCATTTACTCATAGGATAAAAGTGAAGCACACGAGTAAATGAAAAACTGCTCCAAAAAGATATAAGTGAAGATCAATGAGTAGCTAAATAATTATGTAGCTACATGAAGACTCTCTCTCATTTAAGAATGTCAGATCTTGGTATCTTATTCAAACAGCAAACAAAACAAAATAAAATGACATTGCAAGGATAGCACAACTCATGTGAAGATGCAAAAACTTAGGCTCAACCGATACTAACCGATAGTTGTTGAAGAAGAAAGGTGGGATGCCTACCGGGGCATCCCCAAGCTTAGATGCTTGATACTTATTGAAATATTATCTTGGGGTGCCTTGGGCATCCCCAAGCTTGAACTTTTGTGTCTCTTTAATTCCTCTCATACCATGGTTTCTCTTTTTATCAAAAGCTTTATCCACACCAAACTCAACAAGAACTCATGAGATAGGTTAGTATAAACCAAAACAAAACCTTATCATTTTCTACTGTAACAAATCACTAAAATTATTATTCAACATTGCATACTAAATGCCTCTGCATATGTAATACTCCTATCCTCAAATAGAATCATTAAGCAAGCAAACATATGCAAACAATGCAAACATAACAGCAATCTGCCAAAACAGTATAGTCTGTAAAGAATGCAAGAGTATCAATACTTCCCTAACTCCAAAACTTATGAAATAAAATTCCCACTGTAATAAATTTATCAGATCTCATTATGCAAAAAGTTTCAACATTATATCATTCTCTGGCTTTTCTAGGGAGTTTTTGCAACAGCGGTAAACTTTCTATTTTCAAACAGCAACATGTATACTAGCAAAATAAGCATGGTAAAGGCTATCCTTGACATTTTTATTGAAACTAAAGATGCAAAACATTATTCTAAATAACAGAAAGCAAATACTAACAAGAGAAAATGACGCTCCAAGCAAAACACATATCATGTGGTGAATAAAAATATAGCTCCAAGTAAGGTTACCGATGAACGAAGACGAAAGAGGGGATCCCTTCCGGGGCATCCCCAAGCTTAGGCTCTTGGTTGTCCTTTAAATATTACCTTGGGGTGCCTTGGGCATCCCCAATCTTAGGCTCTTGACACTCCTTATTCCATAGTCCATCGAATCTTTACCCAAAACTTGAAAACTCCACAACACAAAACTCAACAGAAAACTCGTAAGCTCCGTTAGTATAAGAAAATAAAACCACCACTTAGGTACTGTAATGAATTCATTCTAAATTCATATTGGTGTAATATCTACTGTAATCCAACTTATCTATGGTTCATACCCTCCGATACTACTCATAGATTCACCAAAATAAGCAAACAACACATCGAAAACAGAATCTATGAAAAACAGAACAGTCTATAGTAACCTGTATCAAACGTATACTTCTGGAACTCCAAAACTCCTACCAAATTAGGAAGTCCTAAGCAATTTGTGTACCAATCCATAGCGAAAATAACAAGATCATAAGCACGTATCTGTGAATTAACAAAACTAATTTACTGGGTGCAAAAGTTTCTGATTTTCAGCAGGATCAACACAACTATCACCGTAAGCTATCCTAAGGTCTTACTTGGCACTTTATTGAAACGAAAGCTATAAAACATGATTACTACAGTAGCATAATAATGTGGACACACAAAAACAGTAAGGATAAATATTGGGTTGTCTCCCAACAAGCGCTTTTCTTTAATGCCTTTCTAGCTAGGCATGATGATGGCAATGATGCTCACATAAAAGATAAGAATTAAAACATAACGGGAGCATCATGAAGCATATGAATAGAACATTTAAGTCTAACCCACTTCCTATGCTTAGGGATTTTGTGAACAAACAACTTATGGGAACAATAATCAACTAGCATAGGAAGGTAAAACAAGCATAGCTTCAAAATATTCAACACATAGAGAGGAAACCTGACATTATTGCAATTCCTACAAGCATATATTCCTCCCTCATAATAATTTTCAGTATCATCATGAATGAATTCAACAATATAACCAGAACCTAAAGCATTCTTTTCATGATCTACAAGCATAGAATTTTTACTACTCTCTACATAAAAAAAATTCTTCTCATTCGGAATAGTAAGAGTATCATAAAAGACTTGAACACTAAAAGTTGTTTCCACATTAAAAGAGTAATGTTCAGAAAAAGGGTAATCATAATCATGACAAGTTTTATAAATATAATCATCACTACTTTTTATAGCATAAGTTTCATCACAATAATCATCATAAGTAGCAAGTTCGTTCTCATCATAATCGATTGAAACCTCTCCCAAGATAGTGGAATCACTAAATAAAGGTGACACTCTTCCAAATCCACTTTCATATTCATCACAATAAAATTCAACATCCTCCAAATTAGTGGGATCACTACTTCCTAAAGTTGACACTCTTCCAAACCCACTTTCATCAATATAATCATCATAAGTAGGATGCATGCTATCATCATAACAACTTTGCATATCAAAACTTGGGATGCTAAAAATATCATCTTCATCAAACATAGCATCCCCAAGCTTGGGACAAACATTAATTTCAGCAAATATATTCTCAAATAATTCATCCCCATCAAATATAGCTTCCCCAAGCTTGGGCTCTTTCATATCATAAGCATAATCACTCTCATCATTAAAAATATTCATAGCACCAATAGTATAGCAATTATCATCATCACAATGAGTAGTAGGAGCAACATCATTTTGGAGGGATACCTTTCTACCTTTGTTGCTCCTTTTCTTTTTCTTCTTCACATTATGTGTGGGTTCAACCTTCCTCTTTGAGCTCCTTATTGATGAGATTGGTTGAATAGAAAGCTCCTCCTCGTTACCTGAATCATCATAAGAAATAATAAGAGGAGATTGGGAAGTCTCTTCCCTTTCATTAGTATTCTCATCATCTTCTATTTGCTTTCTTTTCTTTATGTAATTGGCAATATAAGGATTTTCAATGCAATTCTCCACACAAAACACATAAATATCCTCTAGATCAAAATCAAGAAATCTATCAAGATTAAATTTTGGAATACCCTCAGTTATACGTTTCATTTCTTCATACCCCGAAAGAAGACTAAGCTCTTTATGATGCCCAAGGGTAATCAAGCTATCACAATTTTTGGACACGATTCAATCATAAAACAATTTGCATTGGAGATTTAAATGACCACGTTCATTGCATAGTTCACGGCAAAGGAAATTTAAATTTTCAGCACTCACATTTAGCCTATCTTGCAACCATTTAGTTTCTAAGTGCTTATGCCTCTTGCAATACATATCTTCTCTATTTGGTGTGTTCATGCAAACATGCACTCCACAAAAGTTGATATGCTCATAAGAGATATTTTCATCATGACTAGAGCAACCATCATTAATACTATGGATATTCAAAGAGTTCATACTAACAACATTGCAATCATGCTCATCATTCAAAGATTTAGTACCAAGCATTTTAATGCATTCTTCTTCTAGCACTTGAGCACAATTTTCCTTTCCATCACACTCACGAAAGATATTAAAAAGACGAAGCGTAAGAGACAAATTCAATTCCATTTTTTGTAGTTTTCTTTTATAAACTAAACTAGTGATAAAACAAGAAACAAAAAGATTCTATTGCAAGATCTAAAGATATACCTTCAAGCACTCACCTCCCCGGCAACGGCGCCAGAAAAGAGCTTGATGTCTACTACACAACCTTCTTCTTGTAGACATTGTTGGGCCTGCAAGTGCACAGGTTTGTAGGACAGTAGCAAATTTCCCTCAAGTGGATGACCTAAGGTTTATCAATCCGTGGGAGGCGTAGGATGAAGATGGTCTCTCTCAAACAACCCTGCAACCAAATAACAAAAAGTCTCTTGCGTCCCCAACACACCCAATACAATGGTAAATTGTATAGGTGCACTAGTTCGGCGAAGAGATGGTGATACAAGTGCAATATGGATAGTAGATATGGGTATCTGTAATATGAAAATATAAAAATAGCAAGGTAACTAATGATAAAAGTGAGCGTAAACGGTATTGCAATGATAGGAAACAAGGCCTAGGGTTCATACTTTCGCTAGTACAAGTTCTCTCAACAATAACAACATAGATAGATCATATAACTATCCCTCAACATGCAACAAAGAGTCACTCCAAAGCCACTAATAGTAGAGAACAAACGTAGAGATTATGGTAGGGTACGAAACCACCTCAAAGTTATTCTTCCGGATCAATCTATTCAAGAGTTCGTACTAGAATAACACCTTAAGACACAAATCAACCAAAACCCTAATGTCACCTAGATACTCCATTTTCACCTCAAGTATCCGTGGGCATGATTATACGATATGCATCACACAATCTCAGATTCATCCAACCAACACAAAGTACCTCAAAGAGTGCCCCAAAGTTTCTACCGGAGAGTCAAGAAAACGTGTGCCAACCCCTATGCATAGTTTCATGGGCGGAACCCGCAAGTTGGTCACCAAAACATACATCAAGTGGCATGTGATATCCCATTGTCACCACAGATAAACACGGCAAGACATACATCAAGTGTTCTCAAATAAAGACTCAATCCGATAAGATAACTTCAAGAGGGAAACTCAATTCATCACAAGAGAGTAGAGGGGGAGAAACATCATAAGATCCAACTACAATAGCAAAGCTCGCGATACATCAAGATTGTGCCATAGAGAGAACACGAGAGAGAGATCAAACACATAGCTACTGGTACATACCCTCAGCCCCGAGGGTGAACTACTCCCTCCTCGTCATGAAGAGCGCCGGGATGATGAAGATGGGCACCGGTGATGGGTTCCCCCTCCGGCAGGTGCTTGAACGGACTCGAGAGGTTTTGGTGGCTACAGAGGCTTGCGGCGGCGGAACTCCCGATCTATCTTGATATTCGATGGTTTTAGGGTACGTAGGCATATATAGGCGAAAGAAGTCGGTCGGGAGGTGCTCGAGGGGTCCACGAGACAGGGGGCGCGCCCTGTAGGGGGGCGCACCCCCTATCTCCTGGGCTCCTCGAGTATCTTCTGACTTGAACTCCACGTCTCCAGGATGATATTCTTCCAAAAAACCACATTGCCGAAGGTTTCATTCCGTTTGGACTCCGTTTGATATTCCTTTTCTTCGAAATACGAAAACAGGCAATAAAACAGCAATATGGGTTGGGCCTCCGGTTAATAGGTTAGTCCCAAAAGTAATATGAAAGTGTATAACAAAGCCCATAATCATTCAAAACACATAGTAATATAGCATGAATGCTTCATAAATTATTGATACGTTGGAGACGTATCACTAATCATGCATCATCATACAACTTCTACTCATTATTAATAATAAGTCATACAATCATCATCCTCATAGTCATCAAACCCAACCCTACATAATTGTTCTTAGCACATGATCATAAGTATCAGGTAGGACCTAAACACCCTTAAGGTAAAATAACATAAAACAAGATAGACCCTGACTCTCCATTATGAAGAATGGAGATCATCCTGTCTCCAATTCTTGCGCTTCGCTTCCTTTTGCTTCCAAGAAGCTCCTTACGACTGTCCATACATTTTTTCCATTCTTTGATTGTCATGTCTCCACTTCTTTTAGAAACCCGGTATGGACAGTTGAGATTCATAGGAAGACCTGGTTGTATGTTCAAAACATCAAGGCGACCGTGCGTATACATCAGATGAGGCACACAATCATTCGGGATTATCTGTTGAAAAACATAGTATTAACTTCGTAGTTAGCAATGATGTACTAGTTTTAGAAGTATGCAAAAAGATACACGGATGTCGTAATAGTAAAAAATCTTAGCAGGGTATCCCATTGGTAGTTACCGTAGTTCAACACGTGCACTAGTGGCACGTATTGACCATAATGTTGAGGAGTTCGATTGTAGACATTGTAATTCTCAAAATCAGTACAAAATGCGATCAGATGATTTTTCTCCTTATAAGTTAATTCGGAGCCATCGGTGTAGTGGATTTTGTCTACCATATTCCGCACATTTTTTGAAGAATGAAAATAAGCTGTCAATGGAAATAAGCTATCAACTATTTTGAAATAAACAATATAAATTACTTAATAACTATGTTAAGCTCACATGGGGGAAGAATTGGAGGTGTATCCACAAGGACCCAAATGTCCATATTGTCTTGCTCGATTGTAGGATCACCAAGATCCATGGTGACAAGCATACCCTCATTAAAACCATACATCTTGCAAAGTGCTTCCCAGTTTTTGCAACCAAAACAGGTTACACTCTCAGCATTGTATAGCTTTACTTTAAAATCCACACCATGATGGGTCCTTAGGAGAATTTTTTTGGTTTCCATACTTTCATGGTCTTCAAAACCCATCCTCTCCAAGACATAGCGTCTTGCATAGCATGGATAAGCTAGTCAAATTGGAAAAGATGAAAAATACACGTTAAAATAGTTGAAGTCGTGCTTAATTACGAAAAAAACTATTGTCGTCGTTGCGTACCGTATGAACATCGAAGGTCTCCTCGAGCTTAATGCTGAAGCGCCGATCTTCGTCCAGCTCAATGAACCTGTCGCACATACCTCGGTCGTCGTGGCACCAGTCGCACTCCCCTGGGCGGTTTTCATTGTCCGAGTATGACATTTCCGGCCTATGTTCATAATTCAAATATTAAACTTATAAAATTAAATATATGTACTAAAAAACCTAAATTAGATCATTATTATTAATCACAGGTTGACTATCGGTGATGGTACGTAGCTCTTACTTTCATTCCCGAGTGCATTATTACACCAAATTGTCCAGCACACGGGAATGAAGGAGAAGCTACCCGCACGACATCATGTATGATGGAGGGGGCTCCTAGATTTCTGCATAGTGCTCTCCAATTTTAGCATTCAAAGTAGGAGTACTTTTCCAATATGAGCATTCAATAAGCAAAACCAAATTATAAAATTAAGTAGTATTTAAATTAGCATGCATTCAATTATAAGCAAAAGCACATCATCTCTTGTGTCCGTACATCGTCGAATATTATCACTAATACTCCTCGAATACTATCATGCATATAGCATCACTAATACAGCTAGAACCGTAGCGCCCGACGGGTATCGTCGCGGGCGGTGGACACCCAAAGATAAGGAACCATCACAGGATCATAGCTCCAGTGAGATCCCTGAAGAACCTGCCAGGTATTGTCGAACCTTCCCTCCAATGAAACCATGTAGCGACGGACGTGCTCGTCCTCCTCGCTGACACGGTAATGTACCACCTCCGCGGTGTCCGGAAGCCTCGGCACCGTCACTGGCCCACGTGACAGCCACCAAACAAGGATCGGGTCAACAACGGGCTGCCTCTTCACCAACCTACATCCCCCGGAAGGTAGCACCTCCCAATACCAGCCCGGCAGAGCCCAATCCCGAACATGGCCCTGATCAAGCAGGCCTCCACCGCCGAGTCGACGACGACGAGGATGCGGGATAGGCATCGCCGACGTCGATGCGGGAACTACTTCTATATATAGTTAAATAAAGTAGTTTTATTAATTCATTCAACTAGTTCAACTACTAAGCACTTACTATAAATAAATAAAGTAGTACTTACTAAAAACAAAATACTTCTATATATAGTAAAATAAAGTAGTTTATTAAATCAACTAGCTAGTTCAACTATATATGAAGCACTTACTATAAATAAAATAAAGTAGTACTTACTAAAAATAAACTAGTTTAACTATAGTTCTATTATTTTTCTAACTAATTATATTAAACACTTTCTCTTCTTATTTTTCCCTTTTTCCTCTATTCTAAATATGAACATATTCATAAATGACTTCTATCATTCACAATTTGCCTATACATACACAATAAATTGACAAAGAAAATACTATGAACAAAAAAATCATTAAAATTCCATGAAAAATTACAACAGAAAAAATCATAAAAATTCTATGAACAGAAAAAATCATAAAAATTTGATATATTTGATCTTTGCATATATATGAACATACAAACATGCATATTCAACAATAATATCACCAAAAATCTATTAACAGAAAAAAATCTAACACAATATGAATAAATTAATTACACAATATGAAACAAAATCTAACAGAAAAATCTATGAACTACACATCTAAATTACTACACATCTAACAAAAATAATCTATGAACTACAAAAAAATCTAACAAAAAAAATCTAACAAAATCTAACTCAATTAACTACACATCTAAATTAACTACTACTAACATCAAATTAAATTAGCAAAAATTTTGCTCATGGCGACGGTGTCGAGGACGGCGATGGCGACGACGAGCTGCTGGCCTTGGGCGGGCGAGGCGGAGGCGGTCGACGGTGAGGCGGCCTTGAGGCTGGCAGGCTTGACGACGGTCGACGGTGAGGTGGTGGTGCTGCTGGTCAAGCGGGCGACGAGGGGGGCAGCGGCGTTCATGGGCACGAGGCGCTGAGGCAAGCGGCGGCGCACATCGAGCGGGGCAAGGCGGCGGTATCATCGCGGCGGCGCATTTACGGCGCGACGGCGAGGCGGAGACGGACGGGCAGCCTAGCGGCGTCGGGCGGCGGGGAAGAACGAACTGAACCAAATTTTCACGAGTGCTGCTTATATAGGCAGAGCATTGGTCCCGGTTCATGGCACCAACCGGGACCAATGCACCCCTTTAGTCCCAGTTGGTGGCACCAACCGGGACCAAAGGCCTCTTTTCAGCAGCCCAAAGGGCGGGAAATAGAGACCTTTGGTCCCGGTTGGTGCCACAAACCGTGACAAAAAGAGAGTCATTGGTCCCGGTTGGTGCCACCAACTGGTACCAATGCGTCCCTTTAGTCCCGGTTGGTGCCATCAATCGGGACCAAAGGTCGTGTGCTGGAACTGGCGCGGTGTGGTGCTATGTTTAGTCCCACCTCTCTAGCCGAGAGGAGCTCGGAGTGGTTTATAAGCCCTGCCGAACCAACCACTTCGAGCTCCTCTCTACTGCAGGCTTACGGGCCTAAAATCACTCCTGTGCTTGTGGGCCTATTGGCCCATCATGGGCTCTGTATCTGGCATGGGTTTCTAGTCGTATCAGTGTTGTGGTGGCCACAGAGGTGGCACTTTTTTTAAATTTTTCCCAGTTTTTTGCTTTCTTTTTGTTTCTAATTACTTATTTATTTTCTTTTACGATAATTCTTTTTGCTATTAAAGTTTGTAACAAAATTCTAATTACTTATTTATTTTCTTTTATGATAATTATTTTTGCTTTTAATGTTTTGAACAAAACTCTAATTATTTATTTTTTTTATGATAATTCTTTTTGCTATTAAAGTTTGTAACAAAATTCTATATAATTTTAGTTTCAATAATACTAGAGGTTTATAAAAGCTTTTAGTTGATTCCTTTAGTACTAGTTTGAAGGCTATTACAAAGGCATTTTATTTGGTACAGGTTTTAAGGTTGGGGCCTCATGAGCACCTTTTAGTACCGGTTCGTGGCATGAACCGGTAAAAGAGTTTTTTAGTTGATTCTTTCTGCAGCTGTTTTTTAGTCCCACGTTGCCAAGCGAGAGGCACTCACAACGGTTTATAAGCCGTGAGTGTAGAGACTATGAAGGGAGAAGCGCAGTGCTCACCTGCACGTTGGCCTGAAGCTAAGCAACGTGCAGGTGAGCATTGCGCCTCTCTTTTATTTTGGCATGGTATCATCATTTCATCCACATAGCATATGCAAGAAAGTTGAGAGGGTTACGGCAAAAGTTGGATACACTTCGTATACAAAACGGACAATCAGGATTTCATACGGAAACTTGTTTGTTACAACATGCATTTCAAATGAACTACAAAAAGGTTGAAAGTTGGCATGATATCATCATAATAATTGTGGAGAAAGTCTTCACTTTTTCTTCGCTTGTGTCCTTTCCTTATTGTGCCGTAACGATGGATAATCTTCATCATTTATCAAGATGCTTGGGTCAGCCTTGACTTTGAAGGGAGGAATTTCATGAAACTTTTCATAATCTTCGGAGATGTCTGTCTTGCCCTCCACTCCCACGATGTCCCTTTTTCCTGAAAGAACTATGTGGTGCTTTGGCTCATCGTATGATGTATTCGCTTCCTTATTTTTTCTTTTTCTCGGTTTGGTAGACATGTCCTTCACATAGATAACCTGTGCCACATCATTGGCTAGGACGAACGGTTCGTCAGTGTACCCAAGATTGTTCAGATCCACTGTTGTCATTCCGTACTGTGGGTCTACCTGTACCCTCCTGTTGGGGAACGTTGCAGAAAATTAAAATTTTTCCTACGGCTTCACCAAGATCCATCTATGAGTTCATCTAAGCAACGAGTCAAGGGAGAGAGTTTGCATCTACATACCACTTGTAGATCGCGTGCGGAAGCCTGCAAGGTGATGATGGAGTCGTACTCGAACGTGATTCAGATCACCGATGTCCAAGTGCTGAACAGACAGCACCTCCGCGTTCAACACACGTACATGACGAGCGACGTCTCCTCCGTCTTGATCCAGCAAGGGGGAAGGAGAGGTTGAGGAAGACAGCTCCACCGGCAGCACGACGGCGTGGTGATGGTGGAGAAGCAGTACTCCGACAGGGCTTCGCCGAGCGCACAACGGAGGAGGAGAGGTGTTGGGGAGGGGAGGGCTGCGCCTTGGCTTGGGTGCGGCTGCCCTCACCTCACCCCTCTATTTATAGGGGGAAGGGAGAAGGGGGCCGGCCCCTCTAGATCCCATCTAGAAGGGGGCGGCGGCCAAGGAGGGGGCTTGCCCCCAAGCAGGGCGCCCCTCTAGGGTTCCCCCTCAACCCTAGGCGCAAGGGCCGGGGAGGGGTGCGCCAAGCCCACCAGGCTGGCCACCTCCCACGCAGCCCATGTGGCCCCCGGGAGGTGGCCCCCCAGTGGACCCGGAACCCTTCCGGTGGCCCCGTACAATACCGGTATGCCCTGAAACTTTCCGGTGTCCTTTTAACAACTTCCCATATATAAATCTTTACCTCCGGACCCTTCCGAAACTCCTCGTGACGTCCGGGATCTCATCCGGGACTCCGAACAACATTCGGTAGTCACATACTTGACTTCCTACTAACCCTAGCGTCACCGAACCTTAAGTGTGTAGACCCTACGGGTTCGGGAGACATCTGAACATGACCGAGATGACTCTCGGGCAATAACCAACAGCGGGTCTGGATACCCATGTTAGCTCCCACATGCTCCTCGATGATTTCATCGGTTGAACCACGATGTCGAGGATTCGATCAAACCCTGTATGCAATTCCCTTTGTCAATCGATGCGTTACTTGCCCGAGACTCGATCGTCGGTATCCCAATACCTTGTTCGGTCTCGTTACGCAAGTCACTTTACTCGCATCCGTAATGCATGATCCCGTGGCCAACACCTTGGTCAACTTGAGCTCATTATGATGATGCATTACCGAGTGGGCCCAGAGATACCTCTCCGTCATACGGAGTGACAAATCCCAGTCTCGATCCGTGTCAACCCAACAGATACTTTCGGAGATACCGTAATGCACCTTTATAGTCACCCGATTCGTTGTGACGTTTGATACACCCAAGGCACTCCTACGGTAACCGGGAGTTACACGATCTCATGGTCGAAGGAAGAGATACTTGACATTGGCCAAGCTTCTAGCAAACGAACTATACGATCTTTTATGCTATGCTTAGGATTGGGTCTTGTCCATCACATCATTCTCCTAATGATGTGATCCCGTTATCAATGACATCCAATGTCCATAGTCAGGAAACCATGACTATCTATTGATCACAATGGGCTAGTCAACTAGAGGCTCACTAGGGACATATTGGGGTCTAAGTGTTCACACGTGTATTACGATTTCCGGATAATACAGTTATAGCATGAACAAAAGACAATTATCATGAACATTGAAATATAATAATACTTTTATTATTGCCTCTAGGGCATATTTCCAACAGTCTCCCACTTGCACTAGAGTCACCAATCTAGTTACATTGTGATGAATCGAACACCCATAGAGTTCTGGTGTTGATCATGTTTTGCACGCGAGAGAGGTTTAGTCAACGGATCTGCGACATTCAGATCCATGTGCACTTTGCAAATCTCTATGTCTCCATCTTGAACATTTTCACGGATGGAGTTGAAACGACGCTTGATGTGCCTGGTCTTCTTGTGAAACCTGGGCTCCTTGGCAAGGGCAATAGCTCCGGTGTTGTCACGAAGAGTTTGATCGCCCCGACGCATTGGGTATGACTCCTAGGTCGGTGATGAACTCCTTCACCCAAATCGCTTCATGCGCTGCCTCCGAGGCTGCCATGTACTCCGCTTCACACGTAGATCCCGCCACGACGCTTTGCTTGCAGCTGCACCAGCTTACTGCTCCACAATTCAACATATATACGTATCCGGTTTGTGACTTAGAGTCATCCAGATATGAGTCGAAGCTAGCGTCGATGTAACCCTTTACGACGAGCTCTTCGTCTCCTCCATAAACGAGAAACATGTCCTTTGTCCTTTTCAGGTACTTCAGGATATTCTTGACCGCTGTCGGTGTTCCTTGCGGGATTACTTTGGTATCTTGCAACCAAACTTACGGCAAGGTTTACATCGGGTCTGGTACACAGCATGGCATACATAATAGATCCTATGGCTGAAGCATAGGGGATGACACTCATCTCTTCTTTATCTTTTGCCGTGGTCGGTGACTGAGCCGAGCTCAATCTCACACCTTGTAACATAGGCAAGAACCCTTCTTGGACTGATCCATTTTGAACCTCTTCAAAATCTTATCAAGGTATGTGCTTTGTGAAAGACCTATGAGGCGTCTCGATCTATCTCTATAGATCTTGATGCCTAATATATAAGCAGCTTCTCCAAGGTCCTTCATTGAAAAACACTTGTTCAAGTAGGCCTTAATGCTGTCCAGAAGTTTTGTATCATTTCCCATCAAGAGTATGTCATCTACATATAACAGTAGAAATGCTACAGAGCTCCCACTCACTTTCTTGTAAACGCAGGCTTCTCCATAAGTCTGCATAAAACCAAACGCTTTGATCATCTCATCAAAGCGAATGTTCCAACTCCGAGATGCTTGCACTAGTCCATAAATGGATTGCAGGAGCTTGCATACTTTGTTAGCGTTCTGAGGGTCGACAAAACCTTCCGGCTGCATCATATACAGCTCTTCCTTAAGATGTCCGTTAAGGAATGCCGTTTTGACGTCCATCTGCCATATCTCATAATCATAGTATGCGGCAATTGCTAACATGATTCGGACGGACTTCAGCTTCGCTACGAGAGAGAAAGTCTCGTCGTAGTCAATCCCTTGAACTTGTCAATAACCCTTAGCGACAAGTCGAGCTTTATAGATGGTAACATTACCATCCGCGTCCGTCTTCTTCTTAAAAATCCATTTGTTTTCTATCGCTCGCCGATCATCGGGCAAGTCTGTCAAAGTCCATACTTTGTTTTCATACATGGATTCTATCTCGGATTTCATGGCTTCAAGCCATTTGTTGGAATCTGGGCCCGCCATTGCTTCTTCATAGTTCAAGGTTCATTGTTGTCTAACAACATGATTTCCATGACAGGTTGCCGTACCACTCAGTGCGGAACGTGTCCTCGTGGACCTTCGAGGTTCAAGAGCAACTTGATCCAAGTACCTTGATCATCATCATTGTTTTCCTCTTCAGCTGGCGTGGGCATCACAGGAACGGTTTCCTGCGCTGCACCACTTTCCCGTTCGAGAGGTAGTACTTCATCGAGTTCTACTTTCCTCCCACTTACTTCTTTCGAGAGAAACTCTTTTTCCAGAAAGCATCCGTTCTTGGCAACAAAGATCTTGCCTTCGGATCTTAAGTAGAAGGTATACCCGACAGTTTCCTTAGGGTATCCAATGAATACGCATTTTTCCAACTTGGGTTCGAGCTTTTCAGGTTGAAGTTTCTTGACATAAGCATCGCATCCCCAAACTTTTAGAAACGATAGCTTAGGTTTCTTCCCAAACCATAATTCATACGGTGTCGTCTCAACGGATTTAGACGGTGCCCTATTTAAAGTGAATGTAGCTGTCTCTAGAGCGTATCCCCAAAATGATAGCGGTAAATCGGTAAGAGACATCATAGACCGCACCATATCCAATAGAGTGCGATTACGACGTTCGGATACACCGTTTCGCTGAGGTGTTCCAGGCGGCGTGAGTTGTGAAATGATTCCACATTTCCTTAAGTGTGTTCCAAATTCGTGACTTAAGTATTCTCCTCCACGATCTGATCGTAGGAACTTTATCTTTCGATCACGTTGATTCTCTACCTCACTCTGAAATTCCTTGAACTTTTCAAAGGTCTCAGACTTGTGTTTCATTAAGTAGACATACCCATATCTACTCAAGTCATCAGTGAGAGTGAGAACATAACGATATCCTCCGCGAGCCTCAACGCTCATTGGACCGCACACATCGGTATGTATGATTTCCAACAAGTTGGTTGCTCGCTCCATTGTTCCGGAGAACGGAATCTTGGTCATTTTGCCTAAGAGGCATGGTTCGCATGTGTCAAACGATTCATAATCAAGAGACTCTAAAAGTCCATCAGCATGGAGCTTCTTCATGCGCTTGACACCAATGTGACCAAGGCGGCAGTGCCACAAGTATCTGGGACCATCGTTATCAACTTTACATCTTTTGGCATCCACACTATGAACATGTGTAATATCACGCTCGAGATTCATTAAGAATAAACCATTGACCATTGGAGCATGACCATAAAACATATCTCTCATATAAATCGAACAATCATTATTCTCAGACTTAAATGAGTAGCCATCTCAGATAAACGAGATCCGGATACAATGTTCATGCTCAAACATGGCACTAAATAACAATTATTAAGGTTCAAAACTAATCCGTGGGTAAATGTAGAGGCAGCGTGCCGACGGCGATCACATCGACTCTGGAACCATTCCCGACGCGCAAGATCGTCACCTCGCCCTTCGCCGGTCTCCGTTTATTCCGCAGCTCTGCTGTGAGTTACAAATATGATCAACATCACCGTATCAAATACCGGGAGTTACTACGAGTAATCGGTAAGGTACACATCAATTACATGTATATCAAATATACCTTTGTTGTTGCCGGCCTTCTTATCCGCTAAGTATTTGGGGCAGTTCCGCCCAATGACCCTTCCCTTGCAATAAAAGCACTCGGTCTCGGGCTTGGGTCCATTCTTTGACTTCCTCCCGCAGCAAAGCTTACGGGCGCGGCAACATCTTTGCCGTCCTTCTTGAAGTTCTTCTTACCCTTGCCCTTCTTGAACTTAGTGGTCTTATTGACCATCAACACTTGATGTTCTTTCTTGATTTCAGCCTCTGCTGACTTCAGATCGAGAACACTTCAGAATGGTCTTTACCATCCCCGCATGTTGTAGTTCATCAAAAGCTCTTGTAGCTTGGTGGGAGCGATCGGAGGATTCATCAATGACCGCCTCATCCGGGAGGTTAATGTTCACTGGGTCATACGGTTGTGCAACCTGCACATCTTTAGGATGTGCTCATCGATGTAACTGTTCTCCTCCATCTTACAATCTGTAGAACTTGTCGGAGACATCATATCTCTCGAACCGGGCATGAGCTTGGAAAACTAGTTTCAGCTCTTGAACATCTCATATGCTCCGTGATGCTCAAAACGCTTTTGGAGCCCGGTTCTAAGCTGTAAAGCATGCCGCACCGAACGAGGGAGTAATCATCAGACGAGCTTGCCAAGCGCTCATAACGCCTTGGTTCTCTCGACGGAGCGTCACCTAGCGGTCCTTCTAGGACATATTGCTTCCGGCAGCTATGAGGATGATCTCGGGTTCCGGACCCAATCCGTATAGTTGCTACCATCATCTTTCAACTTGGTTTTCTCTAGGAACGCGTTGAAGTTCATGTTGACATTAGCGTTGGCCATTGATCTACAAGACATATTTGCAAAGGTTTTAGACTAAGTTCATTATAATAAAGTTCTAATCAAAATTATGAACTCCCACTTAGATTAGACATCCCTCTAGTCATCTAAGTGTTACACGATCCGAGTCGACTAGCCCGTGTCCGATCATCACGTGAGACGGACTAGTCATCGTCGGTGAACATCTTCATGTTGATCGTATCTTCCATACGACTCGTGTTCGACCTTTCGGTCTCCGTGTTCCAAGGCCATGTCTGCACATGCTAGGCTCGTCAAGTCAACCCTAAGTGTTTTTGCTGTGTAAAACTGTCTTACACCCGTTGTATGTGAACGTAAGAATCCATCACACCCGATCATCACGTGGTGCTTAGAAGCGACGAACTGTAGCAACGGTGCACAGTTAGGGGAGAACACTTCTTGAAATTTTGTAAGGGATCATCTTATTTACTACCGTCGTCCTAAGTAAACAAGATGTAAAAGCATAATAAACATCACATGCAATTATATAGTTGTGACATGATATGGCCAATATCATAAAGCTCCATTGATCTCCATCTTCGGGGCTCCATGATCATCTTGTCACCGGCTTGACACCATGATCTCCATCATCATGATCTCCATCATCGTGTCTTCATGAAGTTGTCACGCCAACCACTACTTCTACTTCTATGACTAACGCGTTTAGCAATGAAGTAAAGTAGTTTACATGGCGTTCTTCAATGACACGCAGGTCATACAAAAATAAAGACAACTCCTATGGCTCCTGCCGGTTGTCATACTCATTGACATGCAAGTCGTGAATCCTATTACAAGAACATGATCTCATACATCACAATTCATCATTCATCACAACTTCTGGCCATATCACATCACTTGATCAATCGCTGCAAAAACAAGTTAGACGTCCTCTAATTGTTGTTGCATCTTTTACGTGGCTGCGATTGGGTTCTAGCAAGAACGTTTTCTTACCTACGAATCACCACAACGTGATTTTGTCAACTTCTATTTACCCTTCATAAGGGCCTTGTTCGTCGAATCCGCTCCAACTAAAGTGGGAGAGAGACACCCGCCAGCCACCTTATGCAACTAGTGCATGTCAGTCGGTGGAACCGGTCTCACGTAAGCGTACGTGTAAGGTTGGTCCGGGCCGCTTCATCCCACAATACCGTTGAGCAAGAAAAGACTAGTAGAGGCAAGTAAGATGACAAGATCAACGCCCACAACAAATTGTGTTCTACTCGTGCATTAGAGAACTATGCATAGACCTAGCTCATGATGCCACTGTTGGGGAACGTTGCAGAAAATTAAAAATTTTCCTACGGCTTCACCAAGATCCATCTATGAGTTCATCTAAGCAACGAGTCAAGGGAGAGAGTTTGCATCTACATACCACTTGTAGATCGCGTGCGGAAGCTTGCAAGGTGATGATGGAGTCGTACTCGAACGTGATTCAGATCACCGATGTCCAAGTGCTGAACGGACATCACCTCCGCGTTCAACACACGTACGGGACGAGCGACGTCTCCTCCGTCTTGATCCAGCAAGGGGGAAGGAGAGGTTGAGGAAGATAGCTCCACCGGCAGCACGACGGCGTGGTGATGGTGGAGAAGCAAGATCTCGGCGTGGCTTCGCCGAGCGCACAACGGAGGAGGAGAGGTGTTGGGGAAGGGAGGGCTGCGCCTTGGCTTGGGTGCGGCTGCCCTTCCCTCACCCCTCTATTTATAGGGGGAAGGGAGAAGGGGCCGGCCCCTCTAGATCCCATCTAGAAGGGGCGGCCAGGAGGGGGCTTGCCCCCAAGCAGGGGGCCCCTCTAGGGTTCCCCTCAACCCTAGGCACAAGGGCCCGGGGAGGGGCGCCAAGCCCACCAGGCTTGCCTCCTCCCCACGCAGCCCAGTGGCCCCCGGGGGGTGGCCCCTCCGGTGGACCTCGAACCCTTCCGTGGCCCCAGACAATACCGGTATGCCCCAAACTTTCCGGTGTCCTTTAACAACTTCCCATATATAAATCTTTACCTCCGGACCCTTCCGAACTCCTCGTGACGTCCGGGATCTCATCCGGACTCGAACAACATTCGGTAGTCACATACTTGACTTCCTACTAACCCTAGCGCCACCGAACCTTAGTGTGTAGACCCTACGGGTTCGGAGACATGCGAGACATGACCGAGACGACTCTCGGCAATAACCAACAGCGGATCTGGATACCCATGTTGGCTCCACATGCTCCTCGATGATTTCATCGGTTGAACCACGATGTCGAGGATTCGATCAAACCTCGTATGCAATTCCTTTGTCAATTGGTACGTTACTTGCCCGAGACTCGATCGTCGGTATCCCAATACCTTGTTCAGTCTCGTTATCGGCAAGTCACTTTACTCGTTCCGTAATGCATGATCCCGTGGCCAACACCTTGGTCAACTTGAGCTCATTATGATGATGCATTACCGAGTGGGCCCAGAGATACCTCTCCGTCATACGGAGTGACAAATCCCAGTCTCGATCCGTGTCAACCCAACAGATACTTTCGGAGATACCTGTAATGCACCTTTATAGTCACCCAGTTACGTTGTGACGTTTGATACACCCAAGGCACTCCTGCGGTAACCGGGAGTTAC
This sequence comes from Aegilops speltoides, assembly GCA_021437245.1. NCBI lineage: Eukaryota > Viridiplantae > Streptophyta > Magnoliopsida > Poales > Poaceae > Aegilops > Aegilops speltoides. Next base: position 86,043,807 of record CM038146.1, on the reverse strand, counting down.
ACGATCTCATGGTCGAAGGAAGAGATACTTGACATTGGCCAAGCTTCTAGCAAACGAACTATACGATCTTTTATGCTATGCTTAGGATTGGGTCTTGTCCATCACATCATTCTCCTAATGATGTGATCCCGTTATCAACTACATCCAATGTCCATAGTCAGGAAACCATGACTATCTATTGATCACAAAGGGCTAGTCAACTAGAGGCTCACTAGGGACATATTGGGGTCTAAGTGTTCACACGTGTATTATGATTTCGGATAATACAGTTATAGCATGAACAAAAGACAATTATCATGAACATTGAGATATAATAATACTTTTATTATTGCCTCTAGGGCATATTTCCAACACCTCCCTCCTAACAGATTGACCCATTTGCACTTAAACAAAGGGACCTTAAAATCTACTCCTTAGTCAAGTTCTCATATGTCCACTATGTAACCATAATATGTGTCCTTTCCCCTCTTGGTGGCGGCATCAAAGCGGACACCGTTGTTTTGGTTGGTGCTCTTTTGATCTTGGGCGATCGTGTAAAATGTATTCCCATTTATCTCGTATCCTTTCCAAATCGTAACAGTCGAAGATGGTCCCCTGGACAACGAGTACAGCTCATCACAAACAGTGTTTTCATCTCTGAGACGTGTTTCCAACCAACTGCTGAAAGTCCTGATGTGTTCACATGTAATCCAGTCGTCGCACTGCTCCGAGTGTTTGGAGCGCAGACTGTTCTTGTGTTCATCGACATAAGGGGTCACCAAGGTAGAGTTCTGTAGAACTGTGCAGTGTGCTTGAGACCAAGAATATCCGTCCCTGCATGTTATTGTCTCCCATCCAAGCGTGCCTTTTCCAGTCAGTCTCCCCTCATACCGCGATTTAGGGAGACCTATCTTCTTAAGGTCAGGAATGAAGTCAACACAAAACCCAATGACATCCTCTGTTTGATGGCCCATGGAGATGCTTCCTTCTGGCCTAGCGCGGTTACGGACATATTTCTTTAGGACCTCCATGAACCTCTCAAAGGGGTACATATTGTGTAGAAATACGGGGCCCAGAATGACAATCTCGTCAACTAGATGAACTAGGACGTGTGTCATGATATTAAAGAAGGATGGTGGGAACACCAGCTCAAAACTGACAAGACATTGCACCACATCACTCCTTAGCCTTGGTATGATTTCTGGATCGATCACCTTCTGAGAGATTGCATTGAGGAATGCACATAGCTTCACAATGGCTAATTGGACGTTTTTCGGTAGAAGCCCCTCAATGCAACCAAAGCGCTATGCGTCATAATCACATGGCAGTCATGAGACTTTAGGTTCGAAACTTTTCTCGCCATATTTATTATTCCCTTTATATTCGACGAAGCCAGTCGGGACCTTCATACTAAGCAGACATTCAAAGAAGATTTCCTTCTCTTCTTTGGTAAGTGCGTAGCTGGCAGGACCTTCATACTGCTTTGGAGGCATGCCGTCTTTTTCATGCAAACGTTGCAGGTCCTCCCGTGCCTTAGCTGTATCTTTTGTCTTCCCATACATGCCCAAGAAGCCTAGCAGGTTGACGCAAAGGTTCTTCGTCACGTGCATCACGTCGATCGAAGAGCGGACCTCTAGGTCTTTCCAGTAGGGTAGGTCCCAAAATATAGATTTCTTCTTCCACATGGGTGCGTGTCCCCCAGCGTCACTCGGAACAGCTAGTCCGCCGGGACCCTTTCCAAAGATTACGTGTAAATCATTGACCATAGCAAGTACGTGATCACCGGTACGCATGGCGGGCTTCTTCCGGTGATCTGCCTCGCCTTTGAAATGCTTGCCTTTCTTTCGACATTGATAGTTGGTCGGAAGAAATCGACGATGGCCCAGGTACACATTCTTCCTGCAGCTTCCCAGGTATATACTTTCGGTGTCAGTTAAACAGTGTGTGCATGCGTGGTATCCCTTGTTTGTCTATCCTGAAAGGTTACTGAGAGCGGGCCAATCGTTGATGGTTACAAACAGCAACGGGTGCAGGTTAAATTCCTCCCGTTTGTGCTCATCCCACGTACATACACCGTTTCCATTCCACAGCTGTAAAAGTTCTTCAACTAATGGCCTTAGGTACACATCAATGTCGTTGCCGGGTTGCTTAGGGACTTGTATGAGAACTTGCATCATAATGAACTTCCGCTTCATGCACATCCAAGGAGGAAGGTTATACATACATAGAGTCATGGGCCAGGTGTTGTGATTGCTGCTCTGCTCCCCAAAAGGATTAATGTCATCCGCGCTTAAACAAACCATACGTTCCATGGGTCATGTGCAAACTCAGCCCAGTACTCTCTCTTGATTTTTCTCCATTGCGACCCGTTAGCGGGTGCTCTCAACTTCCCATCTTTCTTACGGTCCTCACTGTGCCATCGCATCAACTTGGCATGCTCTTTGTTTCTGAACAGTCATTTCAACCATGGTATTATAGAAGCATACCACATCAGCTTTGCATGAACTCTCTTCCCGCGGGGCTCGCCGTCAACATCACTAGGGTCATCTCATCTGATCTTATACCGCAATGCACCGCATACCGGGCATGCATTCAAATCCTCGTACGCACTGCGGTAGAGGATGCAATCATTAGGGCATGCATGTATCTTCTGCACCTCCAATCCTAGAGGGCATACGACCTTCTTTGCTGCATACGTACTGTCGGGCAATTCATTATCCTTTGGAAGCTTCTTCTTCAATATTTTTAGTAGCTTTCAAATCCTTTGTCAGGCACAACATTCTCTGCCTTCCATTGCAGCTATTCCAGTACGGTACCCAGCTTTGTATTGCCATCTTCACAATTGGGGTACACCTTTTTTTGTGATCCTCTAACATGCGATCAAACTTCAGCTTCTCCTTTTGACTTTCGCATTGCGTCCTTGCATCGACAATGACCCGGCGGAGATCATCATCGGGCACATCGTCTGGTTTCTCTTGATCTTCAGCAGCTTCCCCCGTTGCAGCATCATCGGGCACATCGTCTGGTTCCTCTTGATCTTCTGCAGCTCCCCCGTTGCAGCATCACCGTATTCAGGGGCACATAGTTGTCATTGTCCTCTTCTTCTTTGCCGTCTTCCATCATAACCCCTATTTCTCTGTGCCTCGTCCAAACATTATAGTATGGCATGAAACCCTTGTAAAGTAGGTGGGTGTGAAGGATTTTCCGGTCAGAGTAAGACTTTGTATTCCCACATTTACTGCATGGACAACACATAAAACCATTCTGCTTCTTTACCTCAGCCACTTCGAGAAAAATATGCACGCCCTTAATGTAATCGGAGGTGTGTCTGTCATCATACATCCATTGCCGGTTCATCTGCGAGCATTACATATAATTATGTGTGTCAAAATTAAGAAAATTAGACAAATATCTATCTAAAGCAAGAAAATTAGACAAGTATCATAAAGAAGATAAGAACAAGAGGTTCACCACGGTGGTGCCGGCGACGAGATCGGCGCGGGCGATCATCGGCGGTGAAAACGGGGACGGGGCGTGACGGACCCCTAAATCTAGACAAATCTTGAAAAAATGGAGCTCCTAGGTCGAGCTTCGAGAGGAAAAATCTTAACTAGTGTGGCACGGGCATTTCATCGAACACCTCATGTGCATAGGAGGTGAACTAGAGCACCCAAATGCCCTCTCCTCGCCGGATTAAAAAAACAGAGCACTGTGGAGTGCTCTGCCGCGGCGGTGGGTATATATAGGCAAGTTATTTGTCCCGGTTCATGCCATGAACCGGGACTAAAGCCACCCCTTCTGTCCCGGTTCATGCCACGAACCGGGACCAATGATTGTGGGCCAGCAGCGAGGACCATTGGTCCCGGTTCGTGGCTCGAACCGGGACAAATGGTTCTACACGAACAGGACCAATGCCCACGAGGCCCGGCCGCCCCCCAGGCTCACGAACGGGTCTAATACCCCCATTGGTCCCGGTTCTTGAAGAACCGGGACTAATGGGCTGGCCAGGGCCGAACGGTAGCCCTGTTTTCTACTAGTGATGGCAACTCCATTAGTAGCACATGGCGACTATAGTTCATAGTAAATGGCAATCTTAGTCAGAAGCACATGGCAACTACGATTGACCCTGCATGGCAACTCCATTTAGTAGACATGGAAACTGTAATTCACACTACATGGCAACTCTAAATATTAGTTCATGACAACAGTAGCTAACTCCAGTTCAGATCTTGCCATCACGGAACGTGTCAACTTATTTGACTGAATGTTTGTTTTGCCAAATAATTGCATCTCCAACCCCTCTAGGCATGAATACTTATCATCTAAGTTTTCACCGTCTTTTTATGTGTTTTGTAGCTAATGTATGTCGACAGACTTGATATTTCGAACGTCAATTTTCCTGAAGAGATTGGAGGTCCGCCTCCTCCATGCAAGTTTGTTGTTTCTGCCTGGTCCTATGAAGCTGTGAAGGTTGTGCTTGCTGTAGACCGGATTTCTGATTCATATATTGGGAAACTCCAGGTTAGTTTTATCTCTTTTTTTTCAATATTTTTGGGGATAAGGAGGGGGGTACTTTTTAATACAATGATGGCAATTGTAGTTGTTTCTAAATGGCAAATGTAGTTGATGGCATTTTTTATTTTTCATTGCACATGGCAACTACTTTTTAGTGTGGATGGCAAATAGTTCCCTTCCTACATGGCAAATCATATTTTGATCATGTGTGATATGCATTTTTCATTTTTAAATATTTATCATTATTTTTTTGAGTTACTGCTCACCGTGGGAGCATGTGCTCTTGGGAGCTAAAACACCCCTTCCCTTCCACTTCATACTTATAGTATTCTATTTCGGCTTGGTTGGATGAATTCAAGGCGCCGTTCGAGCTTGAACACGTTGTTCAACAAGTGGTTTGGGTACCAGGTGCCGGGGCGTCAGACTGATACTCAACGGTAGGAAGATCTGACCGGCATATTGTCCCAGAAAGTCTGCACTGATCTCATTACACCATACCAGATTACCAGGTAGCAACAACGAACCCAAATACCCAATCGATCATGAGTACCATAGGCGCAGTTCCAAGTCAACCTCAGTGCTGCTCCGGTCGGGGCACTTGTTTCGCGCGTCACGGACGGTTGGATTAGTGACTAGCTAGGCAGCGGCGGTGTAGGCCATGGTGGAAGTGGATAGCTGAAAAAGAATGCCATGAATATAGATGTATGCAAGTCATATGTCACTTAAATATATGTTTGGGGGGGGGGGGGCAGGGCCCCCTACCTTAACTAGTTCTACATTTGTTCTAGTTTACTAGTCCATCATATTTTTGGTCAAAGTTTAACCACATATTATCTTGAAAAATGCCAATGCATGTCATGACAAATTATATTGTTGGATCCATATTTAAATGCAGTTTCCAATAATATTACTTTTGTTATGTATTTAGTTAAAATCTTGGCCAAAATATGATGGGACTAGTAAACACTAGTAGAAAAGGGGGCAATGGTCCAGGCCGGTCCAGCCTATTAGTCCCGGTTCAAATCAGAACCGGGACCAATGGGGGCATCGGACCCGGTTCGTGAGCCCCGGGGGCCGGCCGGGCCACGTGGGCCATTGGTCCCGGTTCGTCTGGACCTATTGGTCCCGGTTTGTGGGACGAACCGGGACCATTGGTCCTTGCTCCAGGCCCAAACCTATTGGTCCCGGTTGGTTGCTTGAACCGGGACCAATGGGCTCCCATTAGTCCCGGTTGATGGCACGAACCGGGACTAAAAGTTGGTGCCCGTTGCGACCAGAGTTTAGTCCCACCTCGCCAACCGAAGGGGAACGGGACTGGTTTATAAGCCCCTCCCTCTCTACTTTATCGAGCTCCTCCGATAATGAAAATAGATGCGCTTATATAGGTAATTTAGCATAAATTCATACGGATTTCTCTTGAAATTCGTTATGAATTTAAGTTGAATTTCCTCTATAAGTTTATCTGCACTCATTTCGAGTAGTTTTTTTCTTTTCTGCTATATTTATTTTTTCTTTTTATTTCGAGTTGTAATAAGCCATAAAAAATAAGCATATATGCTCCTTTTTACTATAGTTAATCACAACTATTTTTGCTTCTATTCATTTATGAGTAGTTTTTATATAGTTTTTCTTTTTCTGCTATATTTATTTTTTCTTTTTATTTCTGAGTTGTAATAAGCCATTAAAAATAAGCATATATGCTCCTTTTTACTATAGTTAATCACAACTATTTTTTGCTTCTATTCATTTATGAGTAGTTTTTATATAGTTTTTCTTTTTCTGCTATATTTATTTTTCTTTTTATTTCTGAGTTGTAATAAGCCATTAAAAATAAGCATATATGCTCCTTTTTACTATAGTTAATCACAACTATTTTTTGCTTCTATTCATTTATGAGTAGTTTTTATATAGTTTTTCTTTTTCTGCTATATTTATTTTTTCTTTTTATTTCTGAGTTGTAATAAGCCATAAAAAATAAGCATATATGCTCCTTTTTACTATAGTTAATCACAACTATTTTTTGCTTCTATTCATTTATGAGTAGTTTTTATATAGTTTTTCTTTTTCTGCTATATTTATTTTTTCTTTTTATTTCTGAGTTGTAATAAGCCATTAAAAATAAGCATATATGCTCCTTTTTACTATAGTTAATCACAACTATTTTTTGCTTCTATTCATTTATGAGTAGTTTTTATATAGTTTTTCTTTTTCTGCTATATTTATTTTTTCTTTTTATTTCTGAGTTGTAATAAGCCATAAAAATAAGCATATATGCTCCTTTTTACTATAGTTAATCACAACTATTTTTGCTTCTATTCATTTATGAGTAGTTTTTATATAGTTTTTCTTTTTCTGCTATATTTATTTTTTCCGAGTTATAATAAGTCATTACAAATAAAAAGAGACGCAATGCTCGTTAATCTGCTTCAACCCTTTCGGGATAGTGTCAATCTGACCGCACATAGCTCATGCAGTCTACCGTATCCCGCAAGGGTTGAAGCCGACCAACTTGAGGAGCATTGAGCATCTTCGTCATTGTATCGCACTCGGGGCTTATAAACAACAATGCGAGTGCCTCTCGCTATGCGAGGTGGGACTAAAACGAAAGCTGCTGGAAGAATCAAAAAAAAAACAGCTGCAGAGACCATTGGTCCCGGTTGGTGGCACCAACCGGGACCAATGCCCGGGCTTTTGTCCCGGTTCGTGGCCGCAACCGGGACCAATGCCCTCTTTAGTCCCGGTTTGTGCCACCAACGGGACCAATGATCTTCGTTCCGCCCTTTGGGCTCTTTGAAAAAAGGTCTTTGGTCGGTTGGTGGCACAAACCGACTAAAGATGGCATTGGTCCGGTTGGTGCCACGAATCGACAAAAGACTTTCTATATAAGTAGCACTTAGGATTTCGAACCGCATCCCCACTTCGATCTCCTGCTCCTCGCGCTGCCCGTCCCTGCCGCCCGACACCGTCGCCGCCCGCTTCGACGCCGTGGTCGCCTGCCGCCTCCTGCGTCGCCGCCCGCCTCGCTGTCGCCGTCCGGCCTCCGGCCCTGCCCCGCCGCCGCCAGACGTCGTCGCCCCGCCCGACCCGATCGACCGCCCGACGCGTCGCCGCCGCCCGCCCGCCCGCCCCGTCGACGCCCGCCCAGACGCCTGCCGCCGCGCCGCACCTCGCCGTCGCCGTCGCACGGCAGGTTTTTTTTATTTTTCTTAGATTTGTTTTAGATTTTTTTAGTTCATAGATATTTTTGTTATATTAGATTGTGTAATTTAGATATGTAGTTAATGTAGATTGTGTAATTAATTTGTTAGTTTTTATGTTAGATTTTTTTCCTGTAAAAGATTTGTGCATATTATGTAAGATTTTTATGTTAGATTTTTTATGTTAGTTTCTTTATGTTAGTTTCTTTATGTTAGTTTTTTTCTGTAAAATTTGTTCATATTATGTTAGATTTTTTATGTAAGGTTTTTATGTTAGTTTTTTTCTGTAAAAAGAATTGTTCATATTATGTAATATTTTTTATGTAAGTTTCTTTATGTTAGTTTCTTTATGTTAGTTTTTTTCTGTAAAATTTGTTCATATTATGTTAGATTTTTATGTAAGGTTTTTATGTTAGTTTTTTTCTGTAAAAAGAATTGTTCATATTATGTAATATTTTTATGTTAGTTTCTTTATGTTAGTTTCTTTATGTTAGTTTTTTTTCTGTAAAATTTGTTCATATTATGTTAGATTTTTTATGTAAGGTTTTTATGTTAGTTTTTTTCTGTAAAAAGAATTGTTCATATTATGTAATATTTTTATGTTAGTTTCTTTATGTTAGTTTCTTTATGTTAGTTTTTTTCTGTAAAATTTGTTCATATTATGTTAGATTTTTTATGTAAGGTTTTTATGTTAGTTTTTTTCTGTAAAAAGAATTGTTCATATTATGTAATATTTTTATGTTAGTTTCTTTATGTTAGTTTCTTTATGTTAGTTTTTTTCTGTAAAATTTGTTCATATTATGTTAGATTTTTATGTAAGGTTTTTATGTTAGTTTTTTTCTGTAAAAAGAATTGTTCATATTATGTAATATTTTTTATGTTAGTTTCTTTATGTTAGTTTCTTTATGTTAGTTTTTTATGTTAGTTTCTTAGATTTAATTAATAAGACTACTTTTATTTAACTATATATAGAAGTAGTTCAGCGTCGACGTCGGCGATGCCTATCCCGCATCCTCGCTGTCGCCGAGTCGGCGATGGAGGCCTGCTTGATCGGGTCATGTTAGGACTGGGCTCCGCCGGTTGGTATTGGGAGGTGTTACCTTTCGGGGACGTAGTAGGTTGGTGAGGAGGCAACCCGTTGTTGACCGATCCTTGTTTGGTGGCGGTCGCGTGGGCGATGGCGGTGGTGAGGCATCCGGACACCGCCAGCGTCGATACCGTCGGCGCCACGGTTCTAGTTTTATTAGTGATAATATTCGATGATGTACGGACACCAAGAGATGATGTAGTATTCAACCCGTATGTACATCGATCATCTATAGTCAACCCGTGATTTATAATAATGATCTAGTTTAATATTTGAATTATGAACGAGGTCGGAAATGTCGTCCTCATCGACGACGAAAATCGCTGGGAGTGCGATTGGTGCCACGATGACCGAGGTATGTGCGATGATTCATTGAGCTGGAGGAAGATCGGCGATTCAGCATTAAGCTCGAGGAGACTTGCGATGTTCATACGGTACGCATAGCAGCGACAATAGTTTTTTTCGTAATTGCACGACTTCAACTATTTTAACGTGTAATTTTCATCTTTTTCAATTTGACTAGCTTATCCCATGCTTTGCAAGACGCTATGTCTTGGAGAGGATGGATTTTGAAGACCATGAAAATTTCAAACAAAAAAATTGTCCTAAGTACCGAACATGATGTGGATTTTCAAGTAAAGCTGTACAATGCTCAGAGTGTAACCCATTTTGGTTGCAAAATTGGGATGCATTTTGCAAGATGTATGGTCTTGATGAGGGTATGATTATCACCATGGATCTTGGTGATCCTACAATCGAGCAAGAGACACCTACGATTTGGGTCTTTGTGCATACACCTCCAGTTCTTCCCTCATGTGAGCTAAGCATAGTTATTAAGTAATTTATATTGTTTATTTCAAAATATATAGTTGACAACTTATCTCCATTGACAGCTTATTTTCATTCTTCAAAGAATGTGCGGAAGATGGTAGACAGAACATACTACAACGAAGGCTGCGAATTAACTTATCGGGAGAACGACATCTAGTCGGATTTTGTAGAGATCTTGAGAATTACAATATCTACAATCAAACTCCTCAACATTATGGTCAATACGTGCCACTAGTGCACGTGTTGAACTACTGTAACTACCATGGAGATACCTTGGTACGATTATTTTTACTATTACAACATCCGTGCATCTTTTTGCACACTTCTAATTAAACTAGTACATCATTGCTAACTACGGTTATTACTATGTTTTTCAACAGATAATCCCGAATGAGTGTGTCCCTCATCTCGATGTATACGCGTGGTAGCCTTCATGTTTTGAACATACTACCAGGTCGTCCTACGAATCTCAACTGTCCATATCGGGTTTCTAAAAGAAGTGGAGACATAACAATCAAAGAATGGAAAAATGTATGGACAGTCGTAAGGAGCTTCTTGGAAGCAATAAGCAGCGAAAGGCAAGAATTGGAGACAGGATGATCGCCATTCTTCATAATGGAGAGTCAGGGTCTATATTGTTTTATGCTATTTTACCTTAAGGGTGTTTTAGGTCCTATACCTGGTAATGATGATCATGTGCTAAGAACAATTATATATGTAGGGTTGGGTTCGATGACTATATACGCATTTGAGGATGATGATCGTATGACTTATTATTAATAACGAGCTAGTAGAAGTAGTATGATGATGCATGATTAGTAGGACTTTATTATATACATATATATGATGATGATGCAAAGCATGCATGAGCCATGTCATATATATATCTCGGGTGCAATGAACATATAAGCGTTGATAAACCAAGGACGAAGATAAGAGAGGACACTTCTCTCTATTAGCTAGCTATAAATAACAACCTAAAAATAAACCACAAAACCCCTAAAGCAGCCACTTTCTTAAAAAAAAAAGACTTTTGGTCCCGGTTGGTGCCACCAACCGGGACCAAAGACCCTCTGACTGGGCTCGGTGCACGTCGCCACGTGGAGTTACATTGGTCCCGGTTCGTCTCTGAACCGGGACTAATGTCTGGTGGCATTAGTAACGACCCATTAGTCCCGGTTCATGAACCGGGACTAAAGGCCCTTACGAACCGGGACTAATGGGTTGTTTTCTACTAGTGAAACTAGTACGGAGGTATTGCTTAGTTTAGTTCCCCACTTTTATCATTCCCCTAGCAACACATTTTAGTAAACTATTTTCAAACTCCGATTTGGGTGTCAACATAGTTGCATAAGTAACGACCGACCTGCGGGGATAGTAGTGCCTTCCTTTTCTCTCCTGGTTTCGGCCTGCTTAGATGGATCGGCGAAGGTTCCATCGAGATAGCCAAACATTTGAGCCCATCTAATCCTTGGGAGCACCTGAGCTTTCGAGACGAGGAAGCTATCCCTGGCGAGGCACTCTGTGACCTGCTGACTGAAAGGATTGGTTGGCAAGGGGGGTAGACGACTAAACAACTAAGATGAGATGTGCTAGGAAGAGAGACGGATCTGTGTACCATGTAAGAATTGGTGGAAGAGTTTGCCATATCGACAGGCAGGAACTCATGTGCGTTGTATAGCAAACAATTTACATGGTATATATTTTGATATGATCTTGTGTTGACTCCTACAAAATCCTATACAACAGATAGCCAGATCATGTCACCTAAACCGAACTATAGATTATGACAATCCCTAGCTAATACACACATGGATATGTACGCATATTTCAACAAACACTAGGATGACGATCTTCTTTCTCAATATGCGGTCATCACCGTATATCAAGTTGTTGGGTTTGTATGCGGCTAGTGTTGGAGCCATCCATATTGCCGTATCAAGGGGATCTACTGCCCGGACGGCGGTGTTGCGGTATCTAGGAGAGGAGGAGCGTCCGTAACATGCCTCGGCTATCTGGTAGTAGGCGATCGTTAACAAACTTTGATTGCTTGGTCAACTTAGGCATGTTAGATTATTGTAACGCGTTTTAAACAAGTCGAGTCAGGCTGTGTTCCGCTGCTTGTTGAGCCGAACCAGCTGGGCTTGGTCATGTGGCGAGGGCGAGGCGACGGAACATGGATGGAGATTGACTCGAGCATATTGCTCCGGTTTGAGACGGTTTGACTTTGAAGTTTGAACAGGGATGGAAGGAGTATAGACACATCCAACAGAACAGAGCAAACTGAAGGTGGTGCTACTCCAACCTCTATTTCTCTCGATCTGGAGTGCAAGCCGTCCTGGGTGATGCAGTAGTCCATGTGTTCCAGCAGCGGGAGCGATCAAGTCGGCCGAGGGTGTCGTGGCTGCTGCTGTTGTTTGTGAGGACGCGGGCATCATCGCGGTCCTCGTCCCTGCGGTAATGCTCGACACCGGGACCGGCTCTCCCTGGTCCGACCTCGACCGGTGCCGGAAACGGCGCACTGCAGGCTCAGGTGGTTCGACCGGAGTCGTTCATTCAGGTTGTTCGACCGGAGTCGTTCACCAGCTGTTCGATACAATGTCTGGGCGGCGAGCAGCAACCACCTGCACATCTCTTAGCGTCACAGTGAGGAGTGAGCCATCTACGTTGGCCAGTGACAGAGGAGCTTCTCCGTCAGGTGTTTTATGCCTACGGTGCATGGGCCTTTGTGCAGTTCTGACTGTGGCAGGAGGTAGATCCTCGTTGCCACCGGCCACCAAACCTTCTCCACCCACGGTTGCTTTGGACGACTGTGTCTCTGCTACGGCTGCTCTTCATCTTCTGCCTGCCCTCACACCCGTCACGCCCACAAGATGTTCGACACTGGGCGTGGATGTCCATGTTGGCAGCAACCACATGTTGTTTGATAACATGCCAGTATGGGATTTCAAGCCCCTAGTTGATGTCGAGTCACAAGATACATACAAGCAGCGGCTGATGAGGTGTGAGACAAGATTGTGTGTCATGGCTCGTCTTGGAGAGTCTTCGGCCAAGGACTAACAGGAGATCCTCACTGATGTTGGAAGCTCATCTCTATTTCTGGAACACGTTATCGATGCGACGGATAGCACGTTTGATGCAAGGCTTCTTGATGAGGTGTGGAGGTCAGGCGAGGTGATCACTCGTGTCTGGTGGCATCTCACTTTTCCTGGAGTTTGGTCTGGGTTTTGCCGATGAGATATTCAGCTGTGAACGGTATTTCAATGACAGGACATCGGATGAGGATTTTGCTAGTCCGTGCTCACTCATGTCGATGACTGGTCGCTATTTATAGATCAGGATATGGCTGCTCGCGTTGAGTTCCAGTGAAATCGATGTGCAGCAAAGCCCTTTTTATCTTGAAGTTTGGTTGAAGCTCTTATCTGGTGTCGAATGAGTCTGATGCTGAACTTTACAAGTTGGAAACCACAGATGAAAGTACATACAAATGTTCCTTCATCCGGGAACAAATGCAGATGGGCAGCTAACAGAGGTGGCTACATATTTTCACTCTCACACTGGGAAGCCATTGTTATTGTTAACAACTGGTCGTTGTTGGCATGGGGAAAGGAGGAGCCTTGGAAACTTTGACATCATCTGGCTACTACAAGTGCACACTGAGCTATACATGCACTGTGATTTATTTTCCATGATATAATTGGCAAGCAAACTTAAAGATCACCACGGCAACGGGTTGTGACACCTCATCGGCGCGGGGTTCAGGGCGCAAGGAAACTACATAATGCTCCTAGGTAATGTATTGAGAATTACGGATATGAGCTGTATTCCTAGTCCAGGCCTAGAAAAATAGACGCACTATATTGATGATATCATTAGGGCATGTACAATGGTTGATAAGATAGTCTTATTTTAAGTTTTGCATGTAAATTAGAGATGACAAAAAAACATGTCTACAATGGGTCATTTCTTAGCCTTATCTTCAATAATTAGTTGTTTCTAAAAACATGGTGAGACAAATTGTGCTAAGAGATCATCTCTTGTCTTCTCTTAAATAAGAGAAGACAAGCCTTATCTTACGATTTCTCTCTCCTCCACCTCATCATTTATCCTACGTGGCACTCGTAAGATAGAACCATTGTACATGCCCTTAACTCACTATATTGACGATATCAATCCGTATTGGTTATCCATAGAGCCAAGAACAAGCACGTTACTCGGTTTAATATCTGAATACAACTTAACTTTAGTTCTATTTTCTTCTGTTTTCTTTCTCAAAATTTCATGTAAATAGGCTTGTACCACTTTTTCTATACTTTTATAACATACTGTACTACAGTACCTTCATCGATCCCCCCTCCCCCCCCCTTACAAAGTAGTGTTCTTCTTCCGTGCTTGTTCTTCCTATGGTGGCACGATGAACTCATCTGACGGTTTCCATAGCCAAAATTGTATAGGAACACAATGCTACTGTCCATATAAAAATACTAAATAAGATCAATTGATTGATACCAGTGAACAAATGGTACTACAGTTCCTTGGCATGTGAGCATACCTATACTTGAGATACTACTACTTCTTGATGAGAGATACAATTACAAAATCAGAACTAGAAAGAGTACAATGAGGGCAAAAGATAGCCAAAGATACAACAAATTAAGCAGTCATGAAAATGTACTGCACACCTAAACATCAATGGTAGCATTATCAGTGATGTCGGCGGACCTACCGACTATGCCGAGGTGGGTGACCAAAGCCCATATGAGAGTTATCAGCTCACCGCCACGTATGATCGCCTTCAAATGCCCGTCGATGTTGTCTGACGGGGCGACATACAGGATCATCTCCGACCAAAAAACTGCGAGGGCCTTCCATGGCATCTCCTCTGCTTCTTCAGTTAGCCCAACCAATTTCTCTGCAAGTCTCGCGCCATCCTTGAGCACCTCATGGTTACCCTCTGCGGTCAGCAACTCAATCAACCTCTTCCGATACTCCAGCTCAGATGTCATTGACTCCCTAAAATCATTACCGTTGGGTACACGCTTGGCATCTTTCTTGATCCTTCGTGTCGCTGCACCTTTTTTGAGCTACTCCAGCTTGTCCGTGGGTTCATCCGTGTCTCCGAGCACAAAGAAAAGAAAAAACGCATGGCCAAGTCAAGAGCCATGTCCCAATGGCTGCCAGATCCCCGATGTTATCGTGCCTCCTCAAGCAGGGCGCCATTTGCATCAATGGCACGACCTCCCTCGGCACGGTAGCTGCTCTTTACCAAATCCAAGTCCTGGAACCGCAAAGCCAATCAACCTCTAACATGACTATATGAATATTGCACTTGGCGTGTGCAGATGTGTTAATTGTTGGCGTATACGCAAATGATTTCTTTCTTTTCATTTTCTTTGGGATTGCTGTGTTTTTTCTTCTTATTATTTCTTTGTTTAGGCTCGGGCCTAATATTGACCAAACTTGCGCGGTACAGTCTGAGTAATGCCTAGGTTTACCACCACCCCTCCCCGCACACACACAACTTCACTTGAAAGACGATGAGGGTGGTCCACGGATTTGTCATTGAGGAAGAGGACAAGGGGGCTTAGCAATGTTTAGGCCGCATCTGTCAATGTGAAGACATGTGGCCACGTGTTGTTGTGCATACAGGCCATGAAGACACGTCGACACGTCGGGGTCTTCGCGCCGCCTCGGCCAAGGCCAGGGTTATCCGTCGTTGTGGTCGACAAGGACGACCTGAGAGCATGTTTGACCCACATGAGGAGAGAATGTCGCCGTGAGACTCCTCCCATGGATGGTGGTTGTGCCTGAAGTGTGAGCGCATAAGGAAGCCACGGTTGATGTGGACGCATGCATGAAGCATGGGTGAAGGAGGCACATTCGTGGGTGGGGGTAAGAAGCGCAATAATGACCATCAACACGTGGAAAACCACAAGTGGAGGTTGTACATGTTTGCCGGACCCGGGGGGTGGGGGGGGGGTCTAGATGACTGAAAATGGTCAGAAAGGTTTTGCCTCCCTCATGAGGGTCATCTCATGCACTACAAAAAAAGACACATCCGTGACCTTTTGGGCCGAACGAATTTTTTTTTCTGTCATACATATGACTCAGGCTGGACGTACCGAGCGGGCTTTTCGGCCCGCTTGTGGCCCGTTCGGACTTGGCCCGCTCAGTCCAGGCTCGCTACATAAAATGGCCGGTCCGGTCTGCCATATCAGGCCCGAAAAAATCTCGGTCCGGTCCGGTCTTTAACCGGTCCAACCGAGCGGACCGAGAAAACATAGTCATCGCTGTTGCCCTTCCTCGTCGTCGCGGCCATCGGCAGAACTGGGCTGAACCACCGTGTCTCTGAGCTTGCCCACACCTTCCTTCCTCTCCTCCCCGTGCCCCATGGCCTCTTGCCGCCGCTCGCCGTCGCTGCCGAGCGTGCACTGCCGCCGTTCGCGAGTTCTAGACCATGCCGTGCACCCCAACCGTCGGACCAATTCATGCCATGGCTGCGGATTTCAGTGCCATGGCACGGCAAGTACTATTTTTTTTACTGCGGGATAAACGCCCGGCCGTCATTTTCGGATCGCTGGCAGCCGTTTCAGCACAGCACGCACGTATGAGGAATGCTCCTCCGTAATTTTCTCATCCGACAAATGAGGCAAGTATTTTTTGGAAGGAGCTAGATTTAATACCGGGACGCTTCCTATAATCACGCGCCATCCACGGTGCCGTTTCTTATGCAGTTTTTTCTGTCGAACAGAAAACAGGAAGTAGTACGAGAGAAACAAGGTTGGTTCCAAAAATTACGGCACCATCTGACGATTATCTACACGTCCGATTTGAGCCGCTAATCACGGCAAGGCCCGCGCACTGCAAATCGTGGGTTCATGCATGCGCTGTATTACTTGCATGCAACACAAAAACCGGTAATGAATAAACATGTGCACGTTCATGAGTAACAGCCGCGCACTTCTCATGGCACGTCGCCCACCTCGAGCGACGCTCGCGATGTCGTCCACCTCGCCAGAGCACTCCTGCACGTCGCCTACCTCGCTGCTCCTCCCGCGCACCTCGTCACGATGGTGGTTGTCCGGTCCGCTCGGGCCGGCCCGGGCTTTGCCTCCACCGGTCCGGTCCCAAAAACCAGGACCGCAAGAATGGTCGGTCCGGTCCAGTCCGGACCACCGCCGGCCGGTCCAAACGGTGGCTCGGTCAGGGACCGGACCGGCCCGGACCGTGTCCACCCTGACATATGACACTTCTATGATGATAATTGTGAGAAAACCCGGTATCATCATAGATGTGGTGGGCTCATACTTCTATGATAAAAAATCATGACAGAAAATGGGCTTTTCGTCCTGGGCGGGCCGGAGACGCAGCTGCATGACAGGACCCCCGTTTTGACCGTAGGAGGTCCGTTTCGTCCGTTTTGATGTACGCCACACCCCTCCGATCAACAGGACCCCGTTTCGACTGTAGGAGGTCCGTTTCCTCCGTTTTGTAGTACGCCACACCCCTCCCGATCAACAGGACCCCCGTTTCGACTGTAGGAGGTCCGTTTCCTCCGTTCTGCGGTACGCCAGGCCTCGTTTCCATCGCCTGTTCCGTCCAAGCCGGTTGGCTCCCACGCGTTCCGTTGCCTCCCGATGAACACGACGCATTCCGTTGCCTCCCCATGAACACGAGCATTCCGTTGCCTCCCCATGAACACGACGTATTCCATTGCCTCCCCATGAACACGACGCATTCCGTTGCCTCCCCATGAACACGAGCCCTTGCCGTATGTATGCGCGACTAGGCATTCGAGACCCCGCCCGTATGTACAGATACGTGGCCGTATTTTTTTTCTTGCACCCTGGCCGCTGTACGTACGTGTACATGCTACGTGCGCGCCTCTACTACGACACGTACGCGCCTCTACTACGACACGTGCGTGCCTCTACATCGACCAGTATATATGTACGTACACGTTCGCGACCAGAATGACAACGCTACATACGCTTCGACCAGGTGGGTCCCGACTGTCAGGCAGTTCCTTGCGTGCGAAAATGTAGCTGGTGGGTCCCAGCAGTCAGAGGGGCGAATCGTTTTTTTTGCCCGAACGCACTTCCTTTGCATGCGAAGATGTAGCTGGTGGGTCCCAGCAGTCAGGGGGCGAATCGTTTTTTTTGCCCAGACGCACTTCCTTGCGTGCGAAGATGTAGCTGGTGGGTCCCAGCAGTCAGGGGGGCGAATTGTTTATTTTTTGCCCGGACGCACTTCCTTGCGTGCGAAGATGTAGCTGGTGGGTCCCAGCAGTCAGGGGGAAACTTTTTTTCACGAAATACGGTGGCCCGTTTGGTGGGTCCTCGCTGTCAGGTGGAGGAATAATTATTTTCCGCGTAATAAAGAAGCACTTCCTTGCTGCGGCCGTGGACCCAGCTGTCAGCCTCTCCACGTACAGTCCACGTCCGATGGAAGTCGTTCCTTGACCATGTTGACCACGCCGCGCCGAGAGCACCACGGCGGTAGACGACGGCGAGACCTAGGAAGGGGACGACTCGGAGCCGGGGAAGATGTAGCAGTGGATGCCCACGCGAAGAGGAGTGCGAGGGTTCACTGGTTCGACTGCGGTGTAAGGCTGTTGTCGCCGTAGATTAACAGGGGGTGTGGGTGAGTAGAGGGATGGCATGGCCAGCGGTGGGAGTAGTAGGGGGCGGTGAGGCCTCCGCGGCATCACAGCCGGCCACGGGAGGCAGGAGCACGCGGCACGACCGGCGCTGGTTTGGGCGGCTGGAGCAAGAAGACCAGAGGTTGAAGAAGCACTACAATCGTTGGATGAACATCGTACGGTAACAGGAGCTAGAATCGTTCATATTGACTAAGTTGACAAAGCCCTCCGTCCCCGTCAACTTGGTAGGCCCACAAGTCAGCCTCCCAAGATCTTGGGTTCCGGTGGCGGGGAGTATTCATTTTTTGTGCGTAATGAGGAGGCACTTCCTTGCGTGCGAAGATAGCTGGTGGGTCCGACAAGTCAGCAGGGGGCATGTTTTTTTCGCGAAATACAGAGGCCCTTTCGGTGGGTCCCAGATGTCAGGTGGAGGAATCATTATTTTGCGCGTAATAAGGAGGCATTTCCTTGTGTGCGGCCGTGGACCCAGCTATCAGCCTCTCCACGCACAGTCTACTTCCGATGGTGTCGTTCTTTGACCACGTTGACCACGCCGCACCGAGCGCATCCAAGGTGATGGACAACGGCGAGGCCCCGGACAGCAACGAGCCGAAGATGGGAAGACGCGGGAGTAGAGTCACGGACGGAGAGGTGTACGAGGGTTAACTGGTTCTAGTCCGGTGTGGTTCGGCAGTCGGTGGAGAAGAACAGGAGGTGTGGAGGGTTGGAGGAATGGCCTGGCCAACGGTGGAGTAGCACTTCATAGCGAAGCGTGCTAAGCAGAGCTGCTAGCAGTAGGAGGCGGGAGGTGGTCCCGGCGGCGCTGGAGGAAGAAGACGAGAGATTGAAGATGGATGCCGGCCGTTGGATGTAAATCCAACGGCTAACATGTCAGAATCATTTGTTGACTAAATTTAAAACGACTTGCGTTGGCTTCGACCTATTGGCCCACATTTCAGCCTCAAAAAATGTGGCACGTATTCAACCCATTTTTTTCAGAATTTACAGTCTTTTTTTGCGCGGTAGAATTTACAGTCAATTTGATCTTTTTTTTGAATTACAGCCATTAGCTGGGCTGGGCGATCAATTAATGTAGCTTTCATGCGGTCCATTTATTTTATTCCCTAAAAAATTACAGGCCATTTGCACTTTATCTAGATACACGATTTTGTTGGGCTGATTCTAATTATAATGTTGGGTTGGGCCAGCAATGTTATCAAAGAATAAAAAAAGGGCTGAGCATTTTGTTATAAATATATTTAAATAATAAGTGATATTATTACATTCGTCCTTAAATCTTACACTACTAGGGATAAGCCTATACACAGAATCTTATCAGCAGCGTGCTTTAAAATAAGGCGCTGCTGCAAATTAGCAGTAGCGTGCTCAGCAGTAACTCGCTGCTGAAACAAATATAGCAGTAGCGCGCCCTCTCAAAAACGCGCTACTGCTATAATTCCCACGAGGCCTCTGCGAGGCTAGTTATAGCAGCAACGCGTTATAACGATGGGCGCTACTGCTACGTAGCATATTAGCAGCGCATTTCTCAAATAAGCGCTACTGCTAAGTTTACTACAAAAATTTAGTCCCACCTCGCTCCGTTAAGAGAGTTTCTATCACCTTAAATATGTTACTTCTCAAACTTTGACAAGCAATTGGTCTTCATTGAACTCTATGTGTAGAATTTCTGGCTGCAATATGAGTCTTCACCTGTTCCTAAACCGGTGAGAACTCATATTGATAAATCAGATTGTACACAAAAAGATCGTTGATGATCAATGTATTTTTGATATATTGAACAAAGTCTATTTTTATATGCTGACCCATAGCAGTAGCGCTTTATTGTGAAAGGCGATGCTGCTAGATAGCTTAGCAGTAGCGTCTTTTCCTACAGCGTGCTACTGCTAAGCCATTCATCTCCCACCCCCATCTCCTCTATCCGATCCACTCAGACAGTCACACACTCACTGGATCAATCCCCCGCGCCGGTCCACCCCCGTCGCCCCTCCTCCGTCTGCGCCGACGTCACCTCCTCCTCCTTGCTGGACTTGGTACCGGCCTCCTCCTCTGTCCTCCCTCTCCACTCGCCGCTGGCCGGCCCCTACTCGCTCCGCCTTCCTCCTCCGTCCTCCCTCCACTGGCCGCGCCGGCCGGCCCCTCCTCGCTCCGCCTTCCTCCTCCGTCCTCCCTCCACTGGCCGCGCCGGCCGGCCCCTCCTTGCTCCACCTTCCTCCTCCATCCTACTCTCTTCTCCCTCCTCGAGTCATCCCTCCTTCTCCCTCCTGCCCGCTACATTTTGATTTAGTAGGCTAGTTCATATGCAACATTTTGATTTAGTTGATATAATTTAGTTGATTTAGTAGGCTAGTTGATTTAGTTGACTTAGAACATTTTGATTTAGTTGATTTAGTAGGCTAGTTCATTTAGTTGATTTAGTTGACTTAGAACATTTTGATTTAGTTGATTTAGTAGGCTAGTTTATTTAGTTGATTTATAACATTTTGATTTAGTTGATTTAGTAGGCTAGTTGATTTAGTTGATTTAGAACATTTTGATTTAGTAGGCTAGTTGATTGAGTTGACTTAGAACATTTGGTTTAGTTGATTTAGTAGGCTAGTTCATATGCTACATTTTGATTTAGTTGATATGATTTAGTTGATTTAGTAGGCTAGTTGATTTAGTTGACTTAGAACATTTTGATTTAGTTGATTTAGTAGGCTAGTTGATTTAGTTGATTTAGAACATTTTGATTTAGTTGATTTAGTAGGCTAGTTGACTTAGTTGACTTAGAACATTTTGATTTAGTTGATCGTTAATCCTTTGCTCATATTGCTTTAGGAAAAATGGCGCCACCACCACCACCACTATGTCGATTGTGCAAGTCAAGATGCGCTTAGCAGCCTTGCAACCGGCAAGTTGTTCGGCATCTACTTCCAGCCGAAGTTTTAGTTATCTTGTAAGAAATTAGATGAAATGTAATAAATATTTTATTTTTAGTGTTGGCATTACTGCATTGTGTCATTTTTCTTATTTTACACAGATCGTCCCATGCAATGTGAGGTTGAAATTCAACAAGCTGACAGGAGACACTGTGACATTTGAGGCTCCTGGGGAGCCGTACACTATGCATGTCGAGAAAGGATGCAATATGTCGCAGATTGGAGGAGATGGATGGGCCCGTTTCGTCGCTCACATGCATCTTACTGGTGGTGAGTTGATCAGCTTCTCCTTCCGAGCAGAAAGACCCAAGCTAGCTGTCATTTATCTCAACCTGGTGGAAGATGATGAAGATGACGAAGATGATGAAGATGATGATGATAATGAGGACCCACTCGATGAAGATGATGAGGACCCACTTCATGAAGCCATCGTAGCTCAAAGAACAAGGTTGAGTGAGGAGGAGGTGTCCAACCTGTGGGACATAATTCCGCCATGTGCTGACTTTGTCGGGGTGCCATTCGTGACCCGCTTGACAAATACCATGGTTGATAAACATGATATGGTATGTTATACTTACAAATGCAAATTATCCGATGAATTACTTAGTGTACAGTCCAATGATATGGTATGTTGTGTGGAATCTAGTCGATGATATGTTTTAGTGTAGAGTTCGATCACATGCTTATTAGTGTAGAATCTAAGGAAACTATTAATAGTGTAGATAATCCATATTTACTTATTTGCGAGGCTATTTATTAATTGATATGTTTTTCTTATTCAGAAATTGGCAAAGAGCATATCTGTGAGTTATGGTATCGAGCCTGATGAAGAAGGCTCAGATGGACTACGCCTTACTGCAAGGGGCTC
The DNA here is from genome assembly GCA_021437245.1 of Aegilops speltoides. Classification (NCBI taxonomy): domain Eukaryota; kingdom Viridiplantae; phylum Streptophyta; class Magnoliopsida; order Poales; family Poaceae; genus Aegilops; species Aegilops speltoides. The sequence continues at coordinate 86,021,750 of CM038146.1, read as the reverse complement.
CGTCACAAATTGTACTTACCGCGTGGACATGGACGGTCGCACACACTTAAACTCGGTTGGGTGGAAGAAATTCCTCGATGGAAAGAATCTTCGTGTTGGACAGGCCATCCTAATTACTATCAGGAACACCAACCGCCCAGGCTTGAGGATGATGATTGTCTTCAATATCATCTAGAACTACATATGTGTGTGTGGCTATATCATCTAGAACTACATATGTGTGGGTGGCTATATCATCTAGAACTACATATGATGATCGTCATCGATATCATCTAGAACTACATATGATGATGGCCGTTGATATGACCTTGTACTGCTTGAGGATGCATGTTGACTATGCATGAAATTGTTATCTAGTACTCCCTTCGTTCCAAATTACTCGTCGTGGTTTGAACTAAAACCACGACGAGTAATTTGGAACGAAGGGAGTACTACCTAGTAATGGTTTATGACTTTGATATCTACTAGCAGTACCTAGTATCTAGTATCTAAAAGGGAAACTGAAAGGGAAATGGTTACTGGGAAAATGATGAAAGATATAGCAGTAGCAAGGGATGGCGAAATCGCTACAGCTAGGTAATAGTAGCGCGTTCTTGAAAAGCGCTGCTGATATCGTCAACAGTAGTAGCGCGGGTAAGGGCCGCGCTACTACTATGAGTTAGCTGTAGCGCCTTATTAGTAGCGCGGCCACCCGCGCTGCTGCTGGCCTCAAAACCCGCGCTACTACTAGGGTTTTCCCTAGTAGTGTTACCAAGCTTTTGTACACAATCACTAGGATTTTCGTGCCAAAACAATCCAGGATTTTATTTGTTAAGAAATTATTTTTATAAGTTAATAAGATGTGGGATATTTTTTTCTTACATATCACTAGTAGAAAAGGGGGCAATGGTCGTGCAGGCCAGCCCATTAGTCGGTTGATCCTGTAACCGGGACCAATGGGGCATTGGACCCGGTTCAGTGAGCCGAGGGCCGGCCGGGCCACGTGGGCCATTGGTCCCGGTTCGTCTGGACCTTTTGGTCCCGGTTGGAGGGACGAACCGGGACCAATGGTCCTTTCTCCTGCCCACCACTATTGGTCCCGGTTGGTGGCATGAACGGGACCAAAGCCTACCCATTAGTCCCGGTTCATGCCACCAACCGGGACTAAAGGGTTGGTCCTCGCATGCTGACGAGTTTAGTCCCACCTCGCCAACCGAAGGGGCTCACACCGGTTTATAAGCCCTCCTCTCTCGCCTTGTTGAGCTCCTCTCAAAATGAAAATAGATGCCCTTATATAGAATTTGACCTAAATTCATACTTGAATTTCTCTGAAGTTAGTAGAAATTTATTATGAATTTAGGTTGAATTCTCTATAAGCGTTTATCTATGCTCATTTTTAGTAAAGTTAATCACAACTATTTTTTCTTCTATTTATTTCGAGTAGTTTTTATATAGTTTTTATATAGTTTTTTTTCTTTTCTCGCTATATTTATTTTTTTTCCGAGTTGTAATAAGTCATTAAAATAAGCATCTATGCTCATTTTTTAGTAAAGTTAATCACAACTAGTTGTTCTTCTATTTATTTCTAAGATGTAATAAGTCATTAAAATAAGCATCTATGCTCATTTTTTAGTAAAGTTAATCACAACTATTTTTTCTTCTATTTATTTCGAGTTGTAATAAGTCATTAAAAATAAGCATCTATGCTCATTTTTAGTAAAGTTAATCACAACTATTTCTTCTTCTATTTATTTCTGAGTATTTTTTATATAGTTTTTTCTGGTCTGCTATATTTATTTTTTCTATTTATTTCTGAGTTGTAATAAGTCATTAAAATAAGCATCTATGCTCATTTTTTAGTAAAGTTAATCACAACTATTTTTCTTCTATTTATTTCTGAGTTGTAATAAGTCATTAAAAATAAGCATCTATGCTCATTTTTTAGTAAAGTTAATCACAACTATTTTTTTCTATTTATTTCTGAGTTGTAATAAGTCATTGAAAATAAGCATCTATGCTCATTTTTTAGTAAAGTTAATCACAACTATTTTTTCTTCTATTTATTTTTGAGTAGTTTTTATATAGTTTTTTCTTTTCTGCTATATTTATTTTTTTTCTATTTATTTTTGAGTTGTAATAAGTCACTAAAAATAAAAAAACGCAATGCTCGTTAATTAGCTTCAAGCCTTTCGGAATAGTGTAAACTGCACTACACATAGCTCCGTGCAGTCTACCCTAGTCCTCAAGGCTTGAAGCTAAGCAACATGCAGGTGAGCATTCAACCTCTTCTTCATCGTCTCTGCACTTAGGGCTTATAAACCGCTGCGAGTGCCTCTCGCTTGGCGAGGTGGAACTAATTAAAAAAAGCTGCAGAAAGAATCAACTAAAAATAGCTGCAGAAAATAAATAAGTAATTAGACGGGTCCATTGGTACCGGTTGGTGGCAACAACCGGGACCAATGCCCCTCTTTAGTCCCGGTTGGTGGCACCAACCGGGACCAATGCCTCTCTTTTGTCCCGGTTGGAGCCACCAACCGGGACCAAAGGTCTTTGTTTCCTGCCCTTTGAGCTGCTGAAAAGAGGCCTTTGGTCCCGCTTGGTGACACCAACCGGGACTAAAGGGGGCATTAGTCCTGGTTTGTGCCACGAACCGGGACCAAAGCCTTTGCTATATAAGTAGCACTTAGGAAAATTTCAGAACCGCACATCCCCACTTCGGTCTCTCCTCCTCCTCTCCCGACGCCGCTGTCCCCAGCCGCCCCGACGCCGCCGCCACCCCGCCCGCCTGACGCTGCCATCCCTGCCGCCTCGGCCAGCGCCCGTCGCCGCCCGCCGCCCCGACTGATGCTGTTCCTGCCGCCCGGCCGCTCCAGCCCACCCGCCCGGGCCAGCGCCGTCGTCGCCCGCTTGCCGCCTGACGCCACCGTCCCTGCCGTCGATTCGCGCCGTCGCCGCCCGCCCGCCCACGCCGCCGTCCCTGCCGCCCGGCAGCGCGCCGTCGCCTGACGCCCCGTTCCTCGCCGCCTCGGCCGCCGTCGCCGCCCGCCCGCCTCGCGCCGCCATCCCTGCCTGCCCACCCGCGCCGCCCGCCGCCGTCGCCGCCCGCCCGCCCCGCACTACGCCATCATTGTCGCCGTCGCCGTGAGAAACTTTTTATGATTTTTGTTAGATTTTGTTAGATTTTTTTGTAGTTCATAGATTTTTTTGTTAGATTAGATGTGTAGTAATTTAGATGTGTAGTTCATAGTATGTTAATTTAGATTGTGTAATTAATTTTTCATATTGTGTTAGATTTTTTTTTCTGTTAATAGATTTTTTGTGATATTATTGTTGAATATGCATGTTTGTATGTTCATATATATGCAAAGATCGAATATGTCAAATTTTTATGATTTTTTTCTGTTCATAGAATTTTTATGATTTTTTTCTGTTGTAATTTTGTTCATAGAATTTTAATGATTTTTTTGTTCTAAGTATTTAGAAAAAGGAAAAAAAATAAAAGAGAAAGTGTTTAATATAATTAGTTAGAAAAATACTAGTTTATTTTTAGTAAGTACTACTCTATTTTATTTATAGTAAGTGCTTCATATATAGTTGAACTAGCTAGTTGATTTAATAAAACTACTTTATTTTACTATATATAGAAGTGGTTTGTTTTTAGTAAGTACTACTTTATTTATTTATAGTAAGTGCTTAATAGTTGAACTAGCTAGTTGATTTAATTAATAAAACCACTTTATTTAACTATATATAGAAGTAGTTCCCGCATCGACGTCGGCGATGCCTATCCCGCATCCTCGTCGTCGACTCGGCGATGGAGGCCTGCTTGATCAGGGCCATGTTCGGGACTGGGCTCCGTCGGGCTGGTATTGGGAGGTGCTACCTTTCGGGAGACGTAGGTTGGTGAGGAGGCAGCCCGTTGTTGACCCAATCCTTGTTTGGTGGCGGCCGTGTGGGCCACTGATGGTGCTGAGGCTTCCGGACACCGCGGAGGTGGTACGTCACCGTGTCAGCGAGGAGGACGAGCACGTCCGTCGTTACATGGTTGCATTGGAGGGCATGGTCGAGCGCTACGGTTCTAGTTGTATTAGTGATGCTATATTAGTGATAATATTCGATGATGTACGGACACCAAGAGATGATGTACTTTTAACTTATGATTTGGTTTTGCTTATTTTATGATTTGGTTTTGTTATTGAATGCTCATATTGGATAAGTTCTCCTTCATTCCCGTGTGCTAGACAATTTGGTGTAATAATGCACTCGGGAATGAAAGGAGGAGCTACGTACATCACCGATATTCAACCCGTCATTAATAATAATGATCTAGTTTAATATTTGAATTATGAACATAGGCCAGAAATTTCGTACTCGAACGACGAAAACCGCCCGGGGGAGTGCGACTGGTGCCACGACGATCGAGGTATGTGCGACAGGTTCATTGAGCTGGACGAAGATCGGCGCTTCAGCATTAAGCTCGAGGAGACCTTCGATGTTCATACTGATGCATAGCAGCGACAATAGTTTTTTCGTAATTAAGCACGACTTCAACTATTTTAACGTGTATTTTTCATCTTTTCCAATTCGACTAGCTTATCCCATGCTATGCAAGACGCTATGTCTTGGAGAGGATGGGTTTTGAAGACCATGAAAGTATGGAAACCAAAAAAATTATCCTAAGTACCCATCATGGTGTGGATTTTCAAGTAAAGCTATACAATGCTGAGAGTGTAACCCATTTTGGTTGCAAAAATTGGGAAGCACTTTGCAAGATGTATGGTTTTGATGAGGGTATGCTTGTCACCATGGATCTTGTGATCCTACAATCGAGCAAGAGAGACCTTCGATTTGGGTCCTTGTGGATACACCTCCAATTCTTCCCCCATGTGAGCTTAACATAGTTATTAAGTAATTTATATTGTTTATTTCAAAATAGTTAACAACTTATTTCCATTGACAGCTTATTTTCATTCTTCAAAGAATGTGTGGAAGATGGTAGACAGAACCTACTACACCGAAGGCTCCGAATTAACTTATCAGGAGAAAAATCATCTGGTCGCATGTTGTACTGATCTTGAGAATTAAAATATCTACAATTAAACTCCTCAACATTATGGTCAATATGTGCCACTAGTGCACGTGTTGAACTACGGTAACTACCATGGAGATACTCTGGTAAGATTTTTTACTATTACGACATCCATGCATCTTTTTGCACACTTCTAAAACTAGTACATCATTGCTAACTACGAAGTCATTACTATGTTTTTCAACAGATAATCCCTAATGATTGTGTGCCTCATCTGATGTATACGCATGGTACCCTTCATGTTTTGAACATACAACCAGGTCTTCCTACGAATCTCAACTGTCCATACCGGGTTTCTAAAAGAAGTGGAGACATGACAATCAAAGAATGGAAAAAATGTATGGACAGTCGTAAGGAGCTTCTTGGAAGCAAAAGGCAGCGAAGGGCAAGAATTGGAGACAGGATGATCGACATTCTTCATAATGGAGAGTCAGGGTCTATATTGTTTTATGCTATTTTACCTTAAGGGTGTTTAGGTCCTACCTGATACTGATGATCATGTGCTAAGAACAGTTATGTAGGGTTGGGTTCGATGACTATGAGGATGATGATCGTATGACTTATTATATTAATAACGAGTAGAAGTTGTATGATGATGCATGATTAGTAGGACTTGTTATTATATATGATGATGTATGATGCGAGCATGCATGAGTTATTATATCAGCGGGTGAAATGAACATAGCAGTAGCGTTGGTAAAACCAAGGACGAAGATATAAGAGAGGACACTTCTCTCTATTATCTAGCTAATAACAACCTAAAAATAACCCCGAAAACCCCTAAAGCAGCCACTTTTTTTTAAAAAAAGAAAAACATGGACTTTTGGTTCCGGTTGGTGCCACCAACCGGGACCAAAGGCCCCCCTGACTGGGCTCGGCGAACCGGCCACGTGGAGGCACATCTGTCCCGGTTCGTGTTTAAACTGGGACTAAAGGGTGGAGGTATTAGTAACGACCCATTAGACCCGGTTCATGAACCGGGACTAAAGGCCCTTACGAACCGGGACAAATGCCCTGTTTTCTACTAGTGTATGTAAGTATCTGTTAAATATATGATGACAATAAAAATAATATATAATAACATATAAAATAATTTAAATATATATAATATAGTTTGAAGGGAAACATAAGTTGTACCTGGCGTTCCTATTCTTATATAGAAAAATAGAACAGACCTCTGTGTTTTCTTCAAAAAAATACATAAATTGGGCTGCCAAAAATAAAACCTCGGATGGGAGGTCCATAGGCCGGTCGATACATGACGGCCCTAAGAAAATACAAACAGGCCTTCCCATCCGAGGTCGTGGGCTGCGCATGTTAAAAATGAAAGCCTAGACGGGGCAGCCCAAAACCACGTCCAACACTTGCCAAAACTCCGTCCCTCGTTTTCTCTGTGTTTCGCACACTCAACATTGTGTGGGCATTTTGACTGTGCATCATATGAAGATGTGCTATGCATGAATGTTGATCAGCATGATGTTAACTGGCTGGTAGTTCCATTTTTGACCTTGAATAAAACTTCCAACATGATGTTAACCCTGTTTGAAAAGGCCGTGTTAATATAAATGCTCGCCTCGAAAGTTGTAGTTTCTTGTGCGAATCGAACTTGCGATTTCTTATCTGAAACTGAAACTTGCAGTTTCTTCTCGTCTACACGTTTATACTCCTATGAAACTACATTTTTTAAGTGCTAAAAATAGATCTCTAGAATTCATAAAATTCTTCATATGCTTAATACTGAAATTCAAAAGACATTCATATCTGAAAGTACTCTCAAAATACACAACACAAAACACAATAACAACCTGCAAATACTGACAACTCTAAGCTCCTCCTGACAATTCACAACCTGCCCGACTATTGGGTTGGGGGGCAGTCCCCTCCTATTCCTCGATGGTAGATAGCCGCCCCGTGAGACGATGTGAACGGCGAGGGCGACGATGGCGGGGAAGCGTTGTCGGGCCAACAACTTTTCTCCTCTTGCAGTTGGGTTCGGTCGACGAAGACTCCACCGGCTCGCTCTGGCAGGACACCCTCACAAACGGCACCCTATAGATGCTGGATCCTTCAATCTCTGGTGGATGCTCCATCTGGGATCGATACTCCCACCACCGCTCCCTCACGATCGGATTCAGTGAATCTGTTTGCTCCATGGCCCAGAGGAGCAGCTCTATGTACTCCGGCGTGACTCCCTCCGGGAGTATCACCGCCTTCTCGCTCTGTTGCAGATATTTGGCCATGGATGTCACCATCGCCGCTAGTTGGTCCTTGTTGTCAAACCAAGACTGTATCTCCAACATCCTAGCTAGCTTCACAGGGTCGCCGTCTGCGATCCTCACGTATCGGTTGTACTCCTCCAACGATCTAATTCTCCACAGCACCTTCACTCGCCGGCGGTGGTTTTTGAATGGAAGAGGAGAGGAGCGGCGCTGGTTTTGGATTAGAACGGGAGAGGATCGACGCTGGTTTTGGACTGGAACAGGATAGGAGGGGCGGTGGTTTTGAAATGGAAGAGGAGAGGAGCGGCGCTGGATTTAGATTGGAACAGGAGAGGAGCGGCGGTGGTTTAAGAGGAGAAGAGCGGAAGAGTGGCGCTGGTCTTGGAAGTATTTTTTTGTTGTTTTGCGTATTTTGGGTCAAAGTTTGACCACGTACTGTATGTGACAAGCAAAATGTGAATGCATATCACCGAAAATTGTATCATTTGGTTCGTATGTGAATGTACTTTCAAATTATATTATTTTTGCAACGTATAACATATATTTTATGTGCGAAAATCATGGTCAATTATGACCCCTTCAATTATAACCGTCTTGCCTCTCCCTCTTCTGATCTTCTCTCCATTGCAAAACCACCTCCTCTCCTCTCCATCATCTCCATTCCAAAACCACCTCCTCTCCTCTCCCTTTCTCTATTACAAGACCACCGTCTCTCCTCCCATCTTCCAAAGCTAGCACCGGACCACTCAGAACGACATCTATGGAGAGGATGCAGCAGCGAACCAGGCAGATCGCCGGTGGCGACCAGGCAAAGTTAGCTAGGTTAAAGGAGATCCTTAATTGGTTTGACAATGAGTGGGAGATTTCAAGGACGGTGCGGGCCATGTGGCAATGTATGCGAAAGAGCGAGACGGCTGCGATGAGGGCGACGATGTATATGTACTCCTCGGTGGCAGTCATGCCGTAGTCCTCCGAGTTCATCGAGTATCTCCTATGGGCGATGGAGCAGACAGATTCGCCCGAGGCGACAGTCAAGCGGAGGTGGTGGGCGTACAGGTCGAAGGTCGAGCACCCAGAGGATAATGAATCGATCGAGTATGGTGTGCCGTTCGTGAGGGTGCAGAGCCAGCCGGAGCCACAGGAGTATTCGTTCTCCCACCGCAAGAGGAGGCCGAATGGCGCGATGTCGCTTCCCCGACGTTCTCCACGGTTCCCTCGACGCTCGCCTCGTTTCAACGGCGGCGATAGGGTTTAAGGTAAGCTTTGCACTAACCTAATCTTCCACCTGCTCATGCTTACAATCAGTGTGATAGCTAATGAAAATCATGCTTACAGTCAGTCTCCGAGTACTACGCCAATCACCCTAAAATAGCTCTGGACCTTTGGGTCAAAGTTGTGACACAGTGTACAAATAAAGAAAAATAGATTGGTGCTTCTTTCAGAAAAGAGTACTCCCTAGAAAACTGCCAATATAAGCTACTAGTATTTGGTTAGAGGATTTGCTACCGAGAAAGATCCGTCCACAGAGAGCACCACACATCACACTGGTTGTGGTGGATGCCAATGCGTGCATACAACATGGTTGGTGTCGGTAATTTTTACTTGGCACACCTCGCACTCTGCATATATGCCGGTTCCGTACGTACATTTGTGCAGTTTCACCCAAATGCAGCTGAATAACCCTGTTTGCACAGATAATGAAAAAGCGTGATTACATTATAGTGGCACTAGTTGATGAAACACACAAAATAAATAGAAGAAAATATTGCGATAGTATCATAGTATGCCATGCTGCGAGGGTGAGATGGGCCCTGCGACGCCTCATACGGTACGCCTCATACTGGACATCGTCCCAAGTCTCCCAGATACACCTTCTGCTAGTGATGAACATCGGTGTACATCAGTAGTACAAGGAGGTGCCTTGAGACATTCAAATCTCTATTTTTGTACATATCAACTAAAATTAAGCACCCGGTTTATGTAAACGCTTAAACATTAACAATGGGACTAGTTGATGAAACATACTTTAACAAAGAGAAGCACTTTCTTTATCTACATTGGAAATGAAATGATAGGGATGACACTCGCTCTATTTTAACTGTATTATTACTTCATTTTATCAGTGACACTAGGGTCGAGCAGGTGGCAAATGAGGTGTACCGTGCGTCGCAAGGATGGAGGCCGGGGGTGCTTAGACTGGGAAGCTGAAGCTGGCTGTTTCAGTCACCAACATGGATGATTCAATTCATGGGACCTTTTGGTGTAGTTTACCTAAAATGAAGCAATGTCCCGTGAGCTAGCAGCTTCTTCTTCAATTTTTTTTTAAGAAAAGGGCTCCAGCCCCGGTTCCATTTCCATCAGAAAACGAAACTCATAGAGCTTCTTCTTCATTAGTTGCAATAAAATTGAGCAACATCAAGGTTTGTTGTGAAGCTCCTGAAATGCTCAACTATAATTTGGATATCATTTGTGCAGTTCAACTAAGATCGAGCGTGAAATGTATATCTCTGTTTGCACAAAAAAGGTGTTAAGGTGGGTGGCTAACAAGTGATGAAACATGCATCAAATGGAAAGAAGCATGTTCCTTATCTGAATGGCAATCCTACAAGGACAGTAGCAATTTCTAAAGCAGTGGCATTGCTAGATATTAGTGTGGGCATTAGGATTAACTATGACAACCGTTAAATATGACATTACTTTGGGCACTAGAGAGTAGGCGGACCAGGACAGTTGCATTTCTAACAAAAATAACCAACTTATCTTAATGGGAAATTTTAGCAGGACATGTAAAGAAGTGCCATTGATTCATATTACTGGAGGCATTACATTGAAAACAACATTGGTTTAACGTGTCCTTACTTTTAACAGTGCGACTGGTACATTTTACCAGTGGCATTACATAAGAGTGGCTCGGGGCAACAAACATTAGAACAGGATATCTGTGTTGGTCCCATTTTTGTTCGGTATAGCCACCTTATACTGCGTGAGGCTAGCAAATCTAGTGCTGGACTTACTCTGTTGACTTGTCCCCCACACCCCACTTTCTTTCCTTTTTCAACCAATAGATCGGGTTTATATCGAGTTTGTACTACGTTTCCCTTTATTTCCCTATTAGACCTAGAGACCAGTTGGATAGCCAGCCTCTGCTACTTTTCGCCCCCATTATTTCCTCTTTCGACCAAGTCCTAGATTCAGGTAACAATTCCTCCCCCACCCCCACCCCCTTTCTTCCTTGTTTGAACCAAGTAGTACTAGATTCGAGTGCATGAACTAGTTTTACCTCTTAAACGTAAAAAAATTAGGTGGTTTTCGAACAGTCGATCGATCCTATCTACGCGGGGGCCTGAGAAATAGTAAAAGTTACAAATGCAGCGACGTCAGGAGCTCGGGAAGTAGAGCAAGGCCGGTGTCGAAGGAAGTTATACCTGATGGTCGCCGGGATGTCGCTAGGTGGGCGGCGGGAGGCCGGATCGGCCCACACTACAGCAGCGAGGAAGAAGGGGTCGGAGGCCCTCCCTCGCCAACGTTGCTTGGGAGAGAATGGCAAGGCAGGCTGATCGGGACGCGCCCAGCAGTGGGTAAGAGCCGTCGCCGAGGATGACCGCGTGAACGTTGCGCCTTCTCACCTTCCCCGGCGGAGAGGATCCGGCTGGATCTGTGACCAGCGGCGAGCAGAGAGAGAGGGAGTGTGGCCACCGCTGTCGTGTTTAGATCTCGAGAGGCCAAGACAGTGTGAAGAGAGCAACACTAGCAAGCAAGCGCGGAGGCTCCTGCCTATATAGTGGAGTAGTACTTAGTTTTCTTTTGTCTACCGAGCCGGCTTGACCTCGTCAATGACCGTCGAGAAGTCTTCATGCACGTGGCCCGGAGGCGCAGTTGTCATCATTTTGATCTGAAGCGTCGGATAATAACATAAAACAAGAAAAAATGCCACATGACAAGAAATCATAACCTCACTGCCCAAAGGAGACAACATGAATCCCGACGGACAAACTAGACGAGGAACAAAGCTCAAATTAAAGATAAACTCGTAGAGAAGGGGTCCGTCGATAGATGTCCTAACTAACATAGCCGGCTTGGCCTAGATGGCAGCTAAGTAGTCACTGTTCGTGCATGTGCCCCCAATGACTAGCCCAACTCAGTTGTCGTTGTTTAACCCTCGCAGTGATCCGAAGCACATGACATATAATTTTGCGAGATGACAAGAAACCTTTTTTTAGATTTCTCACCACAACTACAGCCATGTACAACACAGCCTGCACGATATGTAGACGATAGCCAATCCAGGCTTGTCTGCTGGAGTCTGGTCACATGCATGGACGAACTGATCTTCCGTGTCTTGCAGGGATCGTCCAGGCACCAACGTAGTACAACACTTCTCTAGTACTATCGCTCATCTCCCTCTTCTATTAAGTCACCCGACTTGCAGGGCCGGGGAGTGTGCCTATGGTCGGTTCTCAATTGCCGTCCCACATGTGTGTGTGAACGCAATATGACGTGCGTTCCATTTGGAGAGCAGCGTGCCAGACCGACCGAACGTCTGGGGTGGGACGCGAACGCGACGGGCGTGCTGTATACTCCGTACATGTGTACCGCCGTTTTCTAGACGCTTTGCTCCATGGCGCGGGTGCAATCCATGGATACAAAATTAGTATACTGTATACTATTTAAAATTCGAGGGCGGGGCTTTTCCTGCCCGGTAGGCGGCGGGACAGTTCCGCCTAGTCGATTCAACAGAGACGCGAGAAGACGAGGGAGTAGGCTGCTGCAAACGTAGGGCTGTGTGATTTGACAGCGAGTTACTGCTGGATAGGTGGGGCCCCGTGATATGACTTGCCATTATCATTTTAACTACGGCGCTACGAACGGCGTGAGTCTCCCGATTCCTGACCACCTCCATACAGGTGCCTCTTCCAATGCTCCACCATGTAGTAGTAGAGGTTGGCTCTTGCTTGAGGGCCCACTTCTCCACTTTTCCTTGCCTCTCTTTCCTCCACATATGCAAAAATGCCATGTAAAGCGCACTATTGTACTTACTTGCTCCTACAGGTGCTTAAGCTTGCCACATAGGCATAAAGTCTGATGTGGCAAGTTAATCAAGAAGAGAGAGACTAGTTTGGTGACCCAAGAAAGAAAGCGGTCTTGACGCGTGTACCTAGGTGAAAAGACAATTTTGAGTCTATAGCTAATTAAATGAAGCAAACTTAGCAACACCATTTCATTGGAAGAGGCCACTCCTTGGCAAAAGCAATAAATACTAGTACTCCCTGTGTCCCATTATATAAGAACGTTTTTGACACTACACTAGCTAGTCACTACTAAGGCCTACTAATGGCGCACTACTAATGGCGCACTACTGGTGCGCCATTAGTATCATGCCACTAGTATTTTTTACTAATGGCGCACCAGTTAGTATACCAGATACTAATGGCGCACCACGCAGTGCGCCATTAGTTTTGCCCACAGTGCGCCACTAGTGTCTGCTATATTAATGGCGCACCACATGGTAGTGCGCCATTAGTAACAATTTTTTTAATTTTTTTTGTTTTTTCTTAATCTCAGGTCATTATTTCACATATGAGATATCCAACACATATATATACAACAAGCATCCATATAACAATCATAGCCAACACACAAGTTCCGTCATATATACATACATAGCCAACACATAGTTCCATCGTTACATATTACAAAAGTTTCACATTGTTCATCCAACACTGTTATCCATCAATTCACAAAAGTTTCACATTGATACAAAATAAAAACACAAATGGAAAAGAAGCACTCCATCCATGCAAGATTCCGTGAATTAAATCAAATCTACAAAATGATAAATAAGAAGTTAGAAGAAGAAGAAGAAGAAGAAGAAGAAGAAGAAGACTAGAAGAATACTAGAAGAAGAAGAACACTAGAAGAAGAATAAGAAGAATTTTGGAAAAGAAGAAGAATAAGAAGAAGACTATAAGCTTATTATGTAAACTTGATTATTTTGTGTTAACATAAGTAATTTTGGAGCTAACCTATGGAAACTAAGCATATAAGCTCTAAGTTAGCATATTAGAGCCAATTTAGGTAAAATGAAGCTAACCTATGTCATTTTGGAAAAGAAAAAGAATAAGAAGAAGACTATAAGCTTATTATGTAAACTTGATCATTTTGTGCTAACATAAGTTATTTTGGAGCTAACCTATAAGAAACTAAGCATATAAGCTCTAAGTTAGTATATTAGAGCCAACTTAGGTAAAATGAAGCTAACCTATGTCTTTTTGGAAAAGAAGAAGAATAAGAAAAAGACTATAAGCTTATTATGTAAACTTGATCATTTTGTGCTAACATAAGTTATTTTGGAGCAAACCTATAGAAAACTAAGCATATAAGATCTAAGTTAGCATATTAGAGCCAACTTAGGTAAAATGAAGCTAACCTATAGGAAACTAAGCATATAAGCTCTAAGTTAGCATATTAGAGCCAACTTAGGTAAAATGAAGCTAACCTGTAGGACACAGATGGTCTATTCTGCTAATATTAGCAGAATAACTATTCTGCACACCACTTCGGCACTGTACGCTCAACAAAAGCGCACTGCATCATTTTGACGACGAGCACTGCAATAGAGACTAGTGAACTTCTCGTCAAAAAAAACTGCACGCGTTATTTTTTCGGTACTGTTTTCGCTCTAACTTTTTAACCGTTTATCGGAATGAGGCGTGTGATATATCATTGAAAAGCTATGGATTAGGCGCAACTTCAACATGTTGAACACTTTTCGAGATTCCACACGGTTTAAGAGCAGTTTTGAAAATAGTGCGGCGGATGACGAGTGGCAGCGAGCGTTTTTTCGCGTTTTTTTCTAAACCGCTTGTCGGAACGAAGCAAATGATACGCCGTTGGATTTACTAAATCGCGGAACTCTGTTTTTCAAATTTTTTCAAATTTTCGGTACTGTTTTCGCTCTAGTTTTTGAACCGTTTGTCGAAACAAGGCGTATGATACGTCGTTGGAAAGCTACGAACGAGGCGCAACTTTCGTATGTAGAACTTGTTTTGAGATTCCTTGCGGTTTTAAATTAATTTTGAAAATCATGCGGCGGACGACGAGTGACAGCGGCCGTTTTTGGTGAAATTTTTGCAAACCGCTGGTCCGAATGATTCAAATCATATGCCGTTGGAAGGATATCGACGATACGCAACTCTTTCATGTAGAACACTCTCTCTAGTTCTTTACGGTTTAAGAGCAGTTTCGATTTTACCGAAAAAGCGGACACTCTGTTTTTCGCGACACCCAAATCAACGTGGGTACTTCATCCGACTGAAAACCACACTGCAACGGACGAAAAAACGCACTGCATTAGACGAGCAAGAGAACTGCATGGTTTCCATTTTTGTGGGACGTAAATTTTTGAAGACGAGGAAGAAAACCGCACTGCTTTTAGACGGAAAAGCGCACTACATCAAAGAGTCAAGCGAACTTCATGATTTTCTTGTCGGGCGTAAATTTTCTCAGATGAGCTTTTGCGAGTTTTTGTCGTCATTTTTTATGAAAGAACGCACTGCTTCGAACGGAAAATCACACTGCATCAGAAAGTCAAGCGAACTTCATGATTTATTTTATTATTAAGACGTAAATTTTCTTAGGGAGGAAGTGGAACGCACTTCACCTCAGGCATAAGTAAACCGCTACACTAGGGAGAAGTGATCCGCATTACTTTTTTTTGTCGTCTCCCTAACATTTTTTTTGCACTATACTTTTCGTAGTAAGTGCACCGCAACACTACACAAAGTGAACCGCGGCGCTGCCCAAAGTGAAATACATGAGTTTTTGTTGTCTTTTTTATACTTATTATTTTTTAAGCGTGTAGACCAGGGAAAATGTTTTGGTTACTGTTTTAACAAGTGAATCACAGAGGTTTACAGCGGACAATGTGAGAGAACAAAGTGAGCTTCAAAATATACATATCTGTTCATTATTTTTACTGCTTCATACGAAAAACTACACTGCATGAGATAAGCAAGCGACTGCATGATTTTTTTACTACAATTCACACAAACAAATGTGAAATGGAGAAAAAGTCGAGCTGCAAACTGGCCCTCCAACCGTACTGCACCCTTATGGCGCACCGGCCTACTCGTCGAGGGAAGCCGGGAAGAATTTATACAAAACGGCAGATTGCTCGATGGAGACCCGCCAGAGAGATTGTGAACCCAAGGGCGGAGCCATTCTCTTTTTTGCAGTTCTCTCCTGCAAAAAAATCAAACGCAAACGCACATAAATATTGAAGAAACTACAGGATGGAGACTCATTTTTTGAAAGATTTGTGACAGTGTGAGAGGTGATGCAGAGAGGAGGAATTTGGGATAGGAGAGACAGCTCCCTCTGAACTGCATAGGTGCATCCACACACAAAATATCAAAAAAAACTGGACGTGTGCGACCAACCGAACCGTACTAGAGGTCATCGGCTTGGGGGCAGGGCGTCGCAGCCTCCTCCCTCTACACCACAGCTGGTCGGCGCCGCCATTGGTCTGCGAGGGTGGCTCGGGCTGAAACACAGGTGAAGGGGGGAGAGCAAACCCATGGCCGTCACCCTGCCCAAACACCCGGCAGCTGGTCGTCGCAGGAGGCCATTTGGAGGGGAGACAAGGTCGTGACGGCCATCCCCGCCGGCGGATCGGGCGCGTGCTCTACCGGATCTGGGGTTCACGCTAGCTGAGGTGACGCCGACGAGGATCCGTGAGGGATGCGGCGACTAGGAGAGGCGTGGTGGGCCAACCGTGGGCGGGGAAGAAGGAAGCGGATCCAGGGATGGTGGCGATTACGGGAGGAAGAGGAGGCGTGGCGGCGCCGACTGGGAGGAAGAGGAGGCGCGGTGACCCCGGCCTGGAGGAAGAGGAGGCGCGGGGAGGGAGGCGGCGCGGCGGAGGAGGGAGGCGGCGCGGCGGAGAAGGGACGCAGCGCAACGGAGGAGGGAGGCAGCGCGGCGGAGGAGGGACGCAGCGCGGTGGAGGAGGAACAAGGCGACGCGGCGCGGGAGGGGCCGGCCGGGCGACGAGGGAGGGGGGCTGCCCGACGGCGTGGGGCGGGAGGTGGAGGTCCTGCGGGAGTGGGAGGTGGACCTCGACCACAGGATAAGGTGGGGGGTGGAGGTCTCTTTTTTTTTACCCACGCAGTTTGGTCGGGTCTTTGTTATAGTTTGTAGCTACGGGATGGGTGCGAGGTGTTAGCAGAATAAGAAATTGGTGTGCAGAATAAGGTCTTAAGGGGTGTTATCATTTTGGAGATCTGACATACCTGACAAAGTTCGGTTCTCATGCATTGTTCTTCTCCTTCTCCTTCCTCAGCCTGATGCGCCAAGAGCGGCGAGGCGGTGGAGGCAGTGGAGGCAGTGGGATGTAGTCTTCTACCACAATTGGCATGGTCATGTCGCCCAGCTGTGGGATCGCCGACGCCACCACCGGTGCGTGGTCATTGTCAGGCACCACCACCATCGCGAGGCCACCTTCATGCAGGACGGGCACGGCCATCGCTAGGTCATCCTCAGCCACCTCCATCTCTTGCCCATGGTCAGCCACCACCATCTCTTGCCCATGGTCAGCCACCACCATCTCTTGCCCTTGGTCAGCCACACCAGCGCTAGGTCATCCTCAACCTGATGCCCATCGTCATCCTGCAGCTCCTCATCCCCACTCTGCTCCTCTTCTCTCGCACTCCAGTCTGGATCATCCTTCTTGTTGTCTATGCTGCTGCCAGAATCGCTGCTGCTTTCGCTAAAGCCAGAATCGGTGTTGCTTTTGCTACTGACCATAGTCGCCGCTGCTTTGGTCAGTAGCTTGCCGCTTGCTGCTCCCATTACCTATCCAAATACAACAATGGCCGTTATCAATCGATGTGAGACAAAGCCAAATGTAGAGGAATAAGAAGAGGCAGAATGTACCGGCATCATCATCGTCAGCGTAGCGCATGCGACACATAATCGTGTTGAACACCTTCATGATGAGCATGGTGGCGTCGTCGTCGTACCTGAAGAGAAGGAAGTACCCCAGCCGCAGGTCATAGGCACGGTAGAACTTCTCCCACCCACGAGACAAGTACATGTGGCCCTCCTTGTTCACCAACTCCACATCCCACTGCCTGCGAAACCCTCTGCCGGCCTGTCGCAGCTTCACATTATTTGGCGGATCTTCACCCAACATGTTCATAAAACTGTCAGGCAACCTCTGCAGTTTGGGACAATGAGTGATGTAGCAAACAACAGATATCATAATGAGATGGGTGAAGGGGAGATCTCTCGTTTTATATACCTGCGTCATGGATGATACTGAAGTCCCAAGCACGACATCAAGAACTCGAAGCATCCAACTCAGATCATGTGTCGCAGAGCGGCGGTGGCTGCTTCCCCCCATCTCTGATAAGCAGCAGAAGAGACCAATTAGTACCCTTACAACAGATCATAAAACATGCATGAAAATAACCACTCTATATGCATGAAAGTAAGCTGGACAACAAGCACACCAAATAAGTGCTTGTCAGCAAGGAGTTTGATTCAAGGACAAGAATCTCACAAGTACAGCAGTTGTCAGCAAGGAGTTTGACCACAAGGAGTTGTCAGCAAGAATGATCCAATAAAACATTTTTTTAGATGACCCATAAGACTGAAAATAGTTGTTGTTGCTGAACTAATCTGACCACTATAACATGTTCATCATTCAGCCATAGTTGTTGTTGCTGCTACAATTTCAGCAAGCAACATGCCTAAATCCAGTGCTTGTCTGACTTTACTGAATTACCAACACATGGCACACAACACATTTATATTTTGTCAGGTCACACAACACATGCCTGAGGAGGAAGATTTAATTTTCTATAGAAGCATCATCAGGTACACTTCAACATGTGCTAGCAGCAACAAATGGTCAATATTCATTCTTATTTATGGTCAATATTTATAACCTATCAACAAATGGCAAGAATTGAGTAATCTATTGCAGTTTGATCTACTACATATAATCTATTGCAATTTGATCTATTACATAAACATGGTTGATCTTCATTTTGCATAAACCTGGTTGAGTATTACAGAGCAATTGACAGCAAATTGACCTAGTTGGAACACTGAACATTTTCAGTTAACTGTAGCAAGAAGAACTTCCAAAAACTAGCAGATCTCCAAGAATTCTAAGAGTATTACTCAATGAATTTGATGGCATCAAACTAAATTTTCACTATAATATGTTCAGTGAGCATGATATATACAGGGATGAAACAGATCAAGCGACTATTACTATTTCCACCATGTCAATAGTGTGTTCCAACAACTTACAATGGATTCATAAACCAGTGTATAATGGATTTATAAACAGATCAACAGAAACAGTGTATAAGGTTCTCTCTCTTGGCTTCTGTTACTTGTTGTAGACAATTTTGAAGGATTATATGGCTAGTGTGCTTATGATTTTGGTACAAGGTACTTATAATTACTGAAGCTGCAGACATGTACATGTAACAAGTTCCTTCCTAAATTGCAGTGCAAATGGTCAAGGCCCACATCAATTGTATCTTCTTTTTTTGGCAAGAAAAGGCATCTCAAATTCACCAAGCACAGCCACACAGCATGTCAGATATAACTACTCTTAAAATGATTCATCACAAACTCAGAGTAGCTGATATGATTTCACTTACATTAAGATCGACCAACTGTAACACCCCAATTAGGTCTAACTTTGATTCAATTGAGACCCTAAACCAGGAACAGCAGAACAATCTAAACTAGCACACACGGGTGAACAGCAGAACAATCTAAACTAGCCATGCGTGTAGAACAAAGGAGCAAGAAGCCTGCTTCCATGGCCCTAGGGTTTGCAGGGGAGGGGGTGGAGGAGAAGGGAGGAATCACCTGGGGAGGAGATGGCGGAATGGAGGAAGACGCCGGTGTTGAAGCTCCGGCAGCGGCTGGACGTTGAAGCTCCGGTGACATGCGGCGGGCTCCTCCACTCGCCTGTCTTTGTGTCTCACCCGATCCGTTCCACGCGGGTGCCCTCGAGGCTTGGGCGGGAGGACGTCGAGGGCGCGGGCGCGGGCGGAGGGGGGATGGCGAGGGAGGCGGCGCTCGGCTCGGGGAGGGGGCGTTGGGGGCGGTGGTGGTTGGGTGCGGCGGGGGCAGCGAGCACGGCTGGGGACGGCGAGCACGGGGGCGTGCAGGCGCGGCGGCAGCATACGGTTGGGGCGGAGGGGGCAAAGTTAGGTCGAGTGGGGATCTAGCGAGGGAGGGGAATAGGTGGACTGGGGGAAGCTTACTAATGGCGCACCCCGCAGAGGTGCGCCATTAGAATGTTTTTTTACAGTTCGAGCACTCAGGTTATATTCCACCTAACCCAATCCACATCAGAACCCGCCCACTAGCCTGACTGGTTAGCACGCAGCACACACCAGGAGGTCCTGGGTTCGATTCCCAGGCTCCCCAATATTTTCTTTATGCATTTTAAATGTTGTTTGATATTTATTTGTGTTTAAATATGTTCAAACTTGTTTAAATCATAACAATAATATTTTTTATAAAAACAGTAATAATTTTTTAAAAAATATGTTCAAATTTGTTATTTGAAATATTTATGAATATGAAAAAATATTCATATGGGGGGAGGGTGAGGGGGGTCGTCGGCGACGGTGGAGTGGGGGAGGATGCGGGCTGGGGTCGGGGGCGGCCGGTGGAGCGGGGAGAGGGTGCGGTGGGTCGTCGATGATGGTGGGGCAGGGCAAAGGGTGGGGTGGGCGTCGAGGGGGAGGTGGGGCAAGGGGGCGGCGAGAGGAGGGGGGCGACGGGGCGAGGGGAGGTGGGGCTCGGCATTACTAACAATTTTTTTTTCAAAACTACTAATGGCGCACGTTGACTTTGGTGCGCCATTACTGTGTCAACTAGTAATGGCGCATTGTACAACGGTGCGCCATCAGTAACATTTTTTTTTCAAAACTACTAATGGCGCACCAGGCACCAGGTGCGCCATTAGTAATATATTACTAATGACGCACCAGAACAAGGTGCGCCATTAGTATATAGTAATGGCGCACCACATGCTTGGTGCGCAATTAGTGGCCATATCATCTATAGCCCTTTTCCTAGTAGTGAGTGTCAAAAACGTTCTTACATTATGGGACGGAGGGAGTACGAAGAAAGAGATAGAGAGGAGTAAAAAAATACACTTATAGCCAACCTTATTGCCAACCTTGTTGTAGTATGAGTGACTAAGTGATGACTATGTATGACATGCCAACATCAGATAGCCTAACGCACCGTGCTAAATCTCCAAGGGCGCGACCGCGTGAGCGACGTGACGGTCATGGTAGGCGCGACTATGATACGGGATGCTGGCAGCATAAGGATCTGAGATCAAACGGTCGCATGCTAAGTTGCTGAAAATTTTAAGAATAACCCTCCAGGATAGGATATTCACCCATTGGTCTAGAATCACGCCATGCAACCGTTCGATCTCGGATCCAAGGGCTCTCGGAAGCCCGTATCATGGGAGAATGGAAAGCCACTACCCTGCCGTTCGCACGCTGGCAGTTCGCTCCTACTCTTTCCCGCACGTCCTTTAATACTACGGCGGTTCGCTCCTAGTCGTCCCGTCCATTCACATTACGGCAGTTCCACTAATCCTAACCCTCCTCCCAAATCCATGGCATCCCAAATCTCCCCGATCGGCGGTGAGTACCAGGTTAGAACCATCACTGGTGATGAGTTCGATGTCATCTACACCCGTACTTCTGCAACAGTGAAAGGATGCCTTTCTCGCTTCAGACGCATGTTCGAAAACTCACATGATGAGTGGGTCGCTGGGCTAGATGTTGAGTACACCACAGTCGTGGGACGAGAGAAGGATCTAAAGGACGAAGAGAGGAAGAAGCCCGCCGTGATCCAGGTTTGAGTGCATGACTTATGCTTGGTCTACCACATATGCCATGCCGACGTTGAGTGCCAGGATTTTAAGGACTTCCTCGAGAGCAACCTAGTCAAATTCGTTACTGTAGACTTTGGTAACGACAAAGAAGTCCTGCGTCGGATAGGCCTCGTTGTAGGAAACACCTTCGACCTCCAAAAAAATCGGCTGGTGTCCTCTCGTCAACCTTCAATGCTGACCCTGGCAGGAGCCATGGTTCATCCTTCGTATGGTAAACTGGAGAAACCTCCATACACGTTTCATCGTCATGTATGGCAGCGGAATGTACTAGATATAGACCACATCTAGTACGCTGGAATGGATGGCTACCTTAGTTTCAATATCTACAAGGGTTGGATGAAGAGCAACAGCCAAGTTAGCGGTTCAAGCAAAGAAGTATCGGCCAAGAGGAAGAGGGACAAGGACGAAGTCAAGGACGTGGACGAGGACCCCGAGTAAGGTGGCAGTGTCGTTGCTCATGGTGGTTCTAATGTAGTGTCTACCGGAATAGTTGCAAAGTTTAATTTTAGGTGTGCTTAATTTAATTTGAGGGGTGTGTTGTGCTGAGCCCCCAGCAGAACTATGTTATGTTTCTTCTTGTTACTTTAACTCTTCAGTAAGTACATACTAGTATTTCTTACATTTCATCTTTTAGTTGGTATAGTACTACCACTTGTTTATTCACATTATATACGTACAATATATATGGCCAACATCATATAGCCAGCAGTTTAGTTGTCAAAGAATTTCAGGGTGCTTAGTTTTGTCAAAGAATTCCAGGGTGCTTAGTTTTATTTGAGGGGTGGGTTGTGCTGGACACCATTATTGTGACTAGCCTTTTTAATAGTACTATATGCATAATTTGGTGACGAGCGCTCTCTATATGTACCACCTTTTTTTAATTTCAAGTTTTGCTCCATGGCGCAATCCATCGATACTATACTGTTGTACAAAAGTATACATTTTTTAAAAGGCTAGAGGGCGGGGTAGTCTAGCTTGGTCGGTTTCACGAGAGGCGAGGGCCTTTGTGATTTGACGGCTCATTACTGCTGGAAGGCGGGGCCTTGTGATTATTTGCTCGTCAGATAAATGTGCCGACGACGATCGAGGAGGAGCAAAGAACCGTGCGATATACTCAAGTTTTCCAATTGGAGTAGTATCTGCGACGGAGGAGCACTAAACACGGCAGCCCAAATGCCATATGGCGATAAAAATGATCTAATTTGCTAGTCATCTCATTGTTAGCATTGTTCTATTCATTCCCTCCAAAAACAAAAACCATTGTTCTATTCATGCCTCGCAGAGAACGTGACACATGCGGCGAAACACCCGAAGCAAAAGATGAAACATAACAGCAAAAGAAGAAGGAAGATTATCACCCCAAATGATCTAATTCGCTGCGTACTCGTAACTGCTTCTTCATCGCCTCCACGACCTCCATCTCATTGCGCGTCTCCTCCGCCATCTTCTTCATTCTGTCCATGACGTGGGATTTCTCGACGCGAGCCTTCATCATCTGTTCCACGGCCGCATTATGTACCTTGACAGCAGCCGGGTGCTCGATGCGGAGCTTCGCCAACTCCTCCTTTTGTTCCATGACGAGGGCCTGCAGCATCTTCATCGAGGAACTACTATTCTCGTGCAGCTTCTTCCAGCCGGCGTTCTTCTCCTTCAACAGGTCAATCTCGTGGCGGAGCTTCGCCTTGTCCTCCTGAAGTCGCAGGATTTCGCCGGTCGCCTTCTTCTCCGAGGCAATGATCTTCTTCAGCAGCATCACCAAGCCGGCGGTCAACTCCCCTGCTGATTGAGCTCAGCGGGCATGTCGTCGAGGCTCTGCTTCAGCAACTCCGTCAAGCCTTGGATGAACTCCTTCTGCTTATTGAGGTGCTTATTGAGCTGATCGGGCATTCGAGGGATAACGACTCCAGCTCCACCGACTCGGCATGTTTGCCTCCGCGGCTAGGGCGCTCCTGGGAGCCATCGCCTGCCCGTGAGAGATCTTTCGAGGTCTCTGCGTGGCGGTGAGCGCTCTTTTTTTCCACAGCCTTGGTTGCTGCTCCCTTGTTACGAGTAGTTCTCGACCTAGAGCTCTGCTCACCGGCCATGGCAACGATGGACGAAGAAGAAGCACTTATGAGGAGGAAAGTTAGAGTAATTTTCGGTTAGGTCGTTCCCCTTTTTATAACCTAAGTACTAGCACTAGTAGTACTAATACCTGCATAGTGAGAACACGTTCAGGTTTGGTACATAGTACTAGTAGGTGTGAGCAGGCTTTCGAATGTGATAGGAACAAGGTAAAGATTAATTGATGGTTTTGGTTTCGAGGCCCGGAACGGCTCCCGAAGAGTTTAGTGGAACATAAATTTCAAATAGACTACACTGCTCAAATGCATAAATATTATATTTCTGTCAAAAATTGGCACAAAATACGAAGGAGACCAATGGAAGTACTACTAGCAACCCACGATTTAACTACTCGCATGCGCGCAGTGGAGTAATAATGTCTTTCTTCCGCCCTCATGTCCACTCAATTTGCATGCGCTGTATTAATTGACCATCAATGAAGTGAACGACTTTACACACGTCAAAATATCACATGGGGTGGATCTTGGTACAAAATTGCTTCCGCCCATGTACCCGCGTGTGCGTGAGAGGGAATGAGTGCGTGCGTGGCATGCGTGCACATCTTAACCGTGCATGTACCGCTTGATGTATGGCTCAGGGAGGACGAGTACATTCTTCTGGAACCAGCAGCACGTCACTGTGATCAATCCACGCAAGGAGGTCACGACAACGCCTCCACATGTGCCACGTGGCTTCATGAAATGTAAGAGAGACACTATGTAGCGTGCCATTGGTATTCTAATTTACGTGGTTTACACATACTCGAAGTACTAGTAATTTACATGTGCATTGCACGCATCAGATTTTGCAACCAAATTATGAATAAATACCACACTATAGCATGTAAGCTCTTAGTCATATATGCGTGATGTAGCCCTTCATTTAATTCTTATAGTTTATCTCATTCAAAATCAAATTAGTTTTTATAAAAAATCTAAGAACGCATGAATAGGAAAAACATGGGATTATAGTGGAATGTCGTCTTGAATCCTACAGGATTGTACGAGTGTTTGAATGTGCATAGAAAAACGAAGAATTCTTTCAAAGAGGTTTGTGTGGATGGGATGTTTCCTATGAAATCTAGTGCAAATGAATCATATGGAAAAATTCCTATGGTTTACAATCCTACGAATCAAACAACCAAGATAGGAAAAATTCCTAATGATTAGAATCCTCCAAAATTCCTTTGAGAATCCTTTGAATCAAAGAAGCCCTTAATCTATTTTATGATTCATGGAATTGTGCGTTGTAAAGCATAAAGTAAAAACAAATAATGGCAATTCAACTAGAAAAAAAGTTTGGGCAGTTGTGATACGGAAGATTCTAGAACAAAAGAGAACCACTGTTGTTTTGAGGTTTGTTCATTATGCTTAAGTTCAACCATGGAGTCTGCTAGATTGTACATGTGGCAAAATACGGTGGGGGGCTAGAAGATGGTGCGAGGGGCCGAGTGGCGGGAGACTATGAAGGAATGCACAAGTGCTAGATCGATATTTAGAGAGAGGGGGCGAACACGTGCGCTGTTGCACGCAGTGGCGGAGCCATGAAAAATAAATGAGCTAGGGGGCCAAGCATTGCTAATCTTTTACAAGGAGGGTCAATTCATGAAATTAAACCTTTTTTAGCAGCAATTGTCTAATGATCACATTCATATTAGCCTCGATATATAGTGATGTTAGGGGGGGCAGGGCCCTTACCGCCCTTGTCTTCGCCATTGTGCACGCATCTGAGAGATGAAGCGGAAGGCATGGATGATGAGAGGGGGACATTGGATATATAATTAATGTGGGCGTATTAGCTATTTATGTTAATCCTATATAGAGAGGTATAGATTGATCGATGTGGACGTGGGAGAGGTATAAATTGATCGATGTGAACGTGGGAAAGAGGGTGAGACCTCACTGGACATATCGATTGATCGGCTTGTGTGGAAAACTATGAAAGACCTAGCTATATACACACATACATAGAGGAACATCGATCGTTGCACATGCAGGCGTGAGACATAAAGACTGCCCTGTATGAGGGAGAGGGGGATGTGTGTGGGTGTGTGCCTTCATGGGAGACCGACCTGAAGAAAAAGATTGCATGTGTGCGATAGATAATGCCGACTGGTAGTGTGTGTGCATGCATGCACGAGAGAAAGTTAGTGGTACAATTATAAAGAGAAGACTACTGTGTGGGTGTAAAAGAATAGGTGAGGTCATAATCAATTTAATGTTGAATTCAAATATTTGAATAAGAGATCCTGATGTTTGAAACCCATGCATGCATGAATATAACGGAGATCTGCGCGGTGTGCTTTGGTGAAACGAGCATGTTGTAATGTATACACACGGAACAAGGTCAGACCGATTTGAATTTGAGATACCGATGGCAGACATCATTTGCCCATGTCGCATCCGTGCATGTAATTGAAGGTGATGGGTGGCTTTCGCATCACATATCTATATCTATACCCCTATATATATTATATTATATATATTTTTATATTGTGTGCGGGTAACTTTAACTTTGAAAGATGGTCGTTCGATGAGGCGAATCCGATGGTCCAAAGATGGCAAATTTGAGCACTATTGGCCGTTGGATATCATCTAGATTCCACCAGATTTCGCCACATGTATAATCTAGAAGACTCCATGGTTGAACTTAAGCATAATGCACAAACATCAACACACAAGCACTTCTTATTTGTTCTAGAATCTTCCGTATCAGAATTTCTCAAATGTTTTTCTACATGATTTGCCATTATTTGGTTTTACTTTATGTCTTACAACGCACAATTCTATGAATCTTAAAATAGATTAGCTTTCTTATAAAAACTAGATGATTTTGAATGAAATGAACTATAAGAATTAAACGAACATCTACATCATGCATATATGACTCAAAGCTTGCATGCTATAATGTGGTATTTATTCATAATTTGGTTGCCAAATCTCATGCGTGCAATGCACGTGTACCTTACTCTAGTCTAAATGGTGTTTGTGTGTGTGTTGTGCGTGTTGAGGTGCAAATTGTCTTTTTGGTACACGTTAAGCTTGTTCTTCGAAATTTCAAGCCGCGCCTTGTTATGCCGTAAATTGAAGCTAGCGTCTCGCTCTATCGTCTTTGTGAAACTCCGCCTCTTCGACCCGCGCCTTGTTAGCCCGAAATATTTAAGATATATCTTTGTCTCGCTGTGCTCCGACAACTCCCTCCATCTCAACCCACGCCTTGCTATTCCGAAATTACAACGCGCGCAAAAAGTCCCACCTCCTGTGAAATCCCGACTGCCCGTGGTACCCCTGAACCGAAAGAACCGCCTCAAATTGGTGGGGGGTACTTTCGTAACTTACCCCACATTTCGGACAAGCGCGTTCTAGGCCATGGTTCCCCACTGCCATCCCATCCGCCCACCCATTCGTACACTGAGGCCGCGAAAACCCGTGATGAAACCCCACGCCCTGCTCCATCTGCCACCCAGCTGGAGCCTCTTCCCCGACGACGTCGTCCACATCAACACCTCGACGTCTGAGGGAGTCCTAGACTAGGGGGTGTCCAGATAGCCGGACTATCATCATCGGCCGGACTCCAAGACTATGAAGATACAAGATTGAAGACTTCGTCCCATGTCCGGATGGGACTTTCCTTGGCGTGGAAGGCAAGCTTGGCAGTACGGATATGTAGATCTCCTACCATTGTAACTGACTCTGTGTAACCCTAGCCCTCTCCGGTGTCTATATGAACCGAAGGGTTTTAGTCCATAGGACACAACCATTACAACAATCATACCATAGGCTAGCTTCTAGGGTTTAGCCTCCTTGATCTCGTGGTAGATCCACTCTTGTACTACCCATATCATCAATATCAATCAAGCAGGAGTAGGGTTTTACCTCCATCGAGAGGGCTCGAACCTGGGTAAAAACATCGTGTCCCTTGTCTCCTGTTACCATCCGCCTAGAGGCATAGTTCGGGACCCCCTATCCGAGATCCGCCGGTTTTGACACCGACATTGGTGCTTTCATTGAGAGTTCCTCTGTGTCGTCACCGATAGGCTTGATGGATTCTTCAAACAACAACGCAGTCCAGGGAGAGACTTTTCTCCCCGGACAGATCTTCGTATTCGGCGGCTTTGCACTGCGGGCCAATTCACTTGGCCATCTGGAGCAGATCGAAAGCTACGCCCTTGGCCATCAGGTCAGATTTGGAAGCGTAAACTTCACGGCGGACATCCGTGGAGACTTGATCTTCGACGGATTCGAGCCACAGCCGAGCATGCCGCACTATCACGATGGGCATGATTTAGCTCTGCCGCCGGGCAGTGCCCTGGAGGCCGCACACGAGTCTGCTCCGACCTATAGTTCGGAGCCGACTGCGCAGATCGAGGTCAGGTGGCTGGACACCGCCTCGGGAACTGCAACTTCTACGGTGACGGAGCCGGATACTGATCTTGTCCCTTATAAAGCTCGTGACTCCAAGGTGCCGGACTCCCTGCCGGACTCCGAACCTCCTGCGCCCCTCCCAATCGAATCCGATTGGGCGCCGATCATGGAGTTCACCGCTGTGGACATCTTTCAGCACTCACCCTTTGGCGACATCTTGAATTCACTAAAGCATCTCTCGTTATCAGGAGAGCCCTGGCCGGACTGCGGTCAGGATGGTTGGGATGCGGGCGACGAAGAAATTCAAAGCCCACCCACCACCCACTTTATAGCCACTGTCGACGATCTAACTGACATGCTAGACTATGACTCCGAAGACATCGACGGTATGGACGACGATGCCGGAGACGATCAAGAACCAGCGCCTACGGGGCACTGGAAGGAAACTTCAACCCATGATGTATATATGGTGGACACCCCAAAAGGAAGCGATAACGAGGAACAACGGGAATCGGCAAAGGATAATTCCGCCGAAAAACAACCAAAACGGGGACGTAGGCGCCGCCCTAAGTCCCGCCTCGACAACAACAGCACTCCTAGGGACCCAGCAATAGAGCAGGGCAAACCAGTGTGCGACGACCATGCAACCAAGAAACCATCCGAACAGGATGAATCAGACAATCAATCTATGCCCGACGAAAACAACAATCCAGACGATCTCACACCGGACACACCACCGGAGCATAAGAACCTTCACAAAAGACTTCTCGCCACTGCAAGAAGTCTGAAGAAGGAAAAACGGAAGCTCAAAACAGCGGAAGACATACTCAGAATGAGGTGGAGCAAAGTACTCAAGACCGCGGACAAATATGACAATGGCCACCAAACAAAGAGCTACCCGAAGCACAAGCTGCTGCCAGAATTCGACGAGGAGGCCATAGAACCCCCACAGTCAAAAAGCAAAGAGGCCGCCTGGCCGGATAGATGACCAGATGACAGGCCAAAAGCGACAAGCGGCACCGCACACAAGCCGACTCATGATCCTCGGAAAAAGGATGGCCCAGTCAGGTCCATTTATGGGCCAAAAAAGAGGGCCCCAGGAAGCGACACAACACGCCGAGTGTTCGAAGACAACGGCACACCCATATACAGGGGCGCCGCACACCCACTATGTTTCACCGATGAGGTGCTAGATCATGAATTTCCAGCGGGGTTCAAACCCGTAAACATAGAGGCATACGACGGAACAACAGACCTTGGAGTCTGGATTGAGGATTACATCCTCCACATACACATGGCTGAAGGAGATGATCTCCACGCCATAAAATATCTACCCCTCAAGCTCAAAGGGCCAGCTCGGCATTGGCTCAAAAGCCTCCCAGAAAATACTATTGGAAGTTGGGAAGAGCTTGAGGACGCGTTTAGAGCAAATTTTCAAGGGACTTATGTCCGCCCTCCGGATGCAGACGATTTAAGTCACATAACTCAACAGCCCAGAGAGTCAGCACGCAAATTCTGGAACAGGTTCCTTACCAAAAAGAACCAAATAGTCGACTGTCCGGACACTGAAGCCTTAGCAGCTTTTAAACATAATGTCCGAGACGAATGGCTCGCCAGACACCTCGGCCAAGAGAAGCCGAGAACAATGGCCGCTCTAACATGCCTCATGACCCGCTTTTGCGCGGGGGAAGACAGCTGGCTAGCAAGATGCAGCACCAGCGACCCGAGTACATCCGAGATGAGAGATGGAAACGGAAAATCACGGTGCAGAAAGGATCAGCGCCTACATAAAGAAAAAAGCCCAAAGAACATGGCGGTCAACGCCGGATTCAAAAGCTCGCGGCCGAACAACAAAACACTGCCTCTTCAGGACAACAGTGAAGAGCTATCAAAGTTAAACAAAATTTTGGATCGGATATGTCAAATCCACAGTACCTCCGGAATGCCTGCAAACCACACCCACCGAGATTGTTGGGTTTTCAAACAGTCCGGCCGGATCAACGCTGAACACAAGGGGCTCGACGCGCCAAGCAAGGATGATGACGAACCCCACCAGTAGAGCGCCGGAAACAAAAGACTTTCCCACAAGAAGTCAAAACAGTAAACTCACTTCATGTGATAGTACGGAAAAATAGTACGGCACCTGCTAAAGCACGTGTCGCACGGTCCACCCCAGCGGAACATCGAGATTGGATGTTAAAACCAATTACTTTCGACCACCTGGACTATTCCAGAAGTACTTGAAACGCAGGATGGACTGCTCTGATATTGGATCCCACAATCGACGGACTACAATTTACACAAGTCCTAATGGATGGGGGCAGCGATTTAAACCTGCTATATCCGGACACAATCCGTAAGTTGGGGGTGGACCTTACCAAAATTCGACATCGCCGCACTTCCTTCAAAGGAGTGACGCCAGGCTCTTACACCAAGTGCACGGGCTCCTTACTACTAGAAGTTGTGTTCGGGTCACCCGGCAACTTCCGACGCGAAAAGCTAATCTTTCATGTCGCCCCATTCAAAAGTAGCCATCAAGCACTATTGGGACGTGAAGCTTTTGTCCGCTTTAACGCAATACAACATTACGCGTCTCTTACACTTAAAATGCCCGGTCCACGCGGCATCATTTCATTAAAAGGTCGTTCAAGACCCCGGACACGGCTAGACGAGTCCGGCATAAATAAGCTAGGGGCTCCCTAGCCGCACACCCCTTCACAAGGGGCTGCGCGTATGAGCAATAATGAGCTAATATAGGCTCAGCTTTATTCATTCATTAATATTTCAATTTTTAGTAAACTTTTCGCACGATTTCCTTTCAAACTAAGTTCCTCTTTTTTTACAGATGAACAACGTGCACACCCGTCCAGGATACGGCACAACGGAGACACGGTAGCGAGACGCAGCGAGGACCCGTCGCAAAGATTCTTTTCAGATTAAGTCCCTGCGTAAACCTTTCTTACTGTCTTTTGTTGATTACCATCCCACGGTTTTTCACCATAACCAACGAGGAGGCTGGTGTTTTGGCATCGGCCGCGCCAGAAATTCTCGCCTGTACCTGGACACTAGGGGCTTAGGGCATTGTTCTGCCCGTTATTATAAAGACCGAATACCTTAGGGAGTGTTCGGCGTCTCGAGTTAGGCCTTATATGCATCAGCTCCGAGTCATGTCTTTGGTCAAATGTTGGGTTTGCCCGGCTCCTGTGTTTTGCTGCCTTACGTTCCGTATCATTGGCTAACGCGGCACTAGAAGAACTACTGTGATTGTGCCCTGGTTCGGCTGGGCGAGCACCTCAGTAGAGAAAGCCGAAACCTGACTGTCATGACATAGCGAGAGACTGGTCAACCACTTGATCGACTATCGGAATGTTTAGAATTCCTCCGCTTTGATGAAGGACCGCTTCGGCCAGCACATACGCGCCCGAATTCGGAGAGCGGTGCCCTGTGGGCTATATCGTAGCCCCACCCTCGAACTCCTATGGCTAAGTGAAAGTGATAAAGCATTATAGTCCGGTTGCCTCGTTTGCTACGCTACCACCTCCTTCATAGGACCGAGATGTCGGATTAAGTGTGAAAATGCGATATTTTTGCAAACACCCCTGCACCTTATGCGTGGGGGCTGAAGCCGACGACTGCCATCTTTCAGGTTATACACACGTATACATAAACAGCCGCACAGGAGATATTTCAATACTTGACCGCACAAGTATAAAAAGCGCTTATTTTATAAACATTGTTTTACAAATCATAATGTTCATTTGAACACGACATTTTTTGAGCACTGCGACTCTATTACACGAGCACCACGCAGAACTTCCCCAAAATAGTGCTCGACGGGTAACCGCTTTCGCTCGAACCACGGGTCATAACATGTGGCATCCATCTCCGCCCGGTGTGTCTTCACGGGCGAGGGCCATCCGTGCACCCTCTATGCAGGCCGACTGCTTCATCGCCTTGATATGCGGCACCGCCCTAAGGAATTGCTGCAATAAGCCAAAATAGCTCTTCGGCTTGGTCCTATCCGGCCAGACATGAGCCACGATATCCGTCATGGCAAGACCGGACAATCTATTCCGCTCAGCCCACTCAGCTAACCAATCGGTCAGCGGAAGTGAACGCTCCGGACTATGGAATTGAGACCAAAAAGCTCTTCCGTCTCGTGATCCTTTTGACTTCGGAAGTGCACAACAACATCTGCCGCACTCGCTGCCAAGTCCATATAAGGATCCTCCAGACCCCACAGCTGGCCAAGCTGAGCGTATTTCAGATCCGTAAACCTCTTACGCAGCAGAAAGGGCTTGCCAGCCACAATATCTCTGGCCTGAAGCAGCTCCTCCTTTATAGCCCGCATTGCAGAACGGGCATCCTTGGCTTCGGTGGTGGCCTTCACCAGGTCTTCCTGCTCCGCTCGGCGTTCCCTTTCAAGGACCTCATAGCGGTCGATAGCATCTTTCAACTTCACGGCCATCTCGGCCATCTCCTCCCTGCTTCGGCAGTGAGCATCCCTCTCGGCTTCTAGCTCTTCGGTCGCCCTTAAGGCAGCCGCATCACTCCTTCTGGCCCTGCTCCTTAGCTCGAGCAAGTTTGGCCCGAAGGCTCTCCAAAGCAGCGGCACCATCTGCATTTCGCACACAAGTTGTAAGGAGTGGGCTTCGGCTCCCTTACTAGGTGACCACCAAAAAAACTTACCTTGCGAGTCGTCAAGTCGCCTGTTGACTAGCGCGATGTCCGCATCCGCAACGTCGAGTTGCCGCTTTAGTTCAGTAACTCCATCAGTCCGGCTGGCCCCCGGACTATCCGCCACATGCATAGGAAAGGCGAAAATTAAAACCTGCGATTTTGATCCTCGGCACGCTTTCGACAACCTATCGAGCCTCAGGGGCTACTATCTGTACAGGGCGCACTTTGTGTGTAAAACTGTCAAAAGATCCTTCAGCTCCCCCGGCCGAACACTAGTCGGTGCCGAACTCTTCGGCTCTGCCGGACTCGGGGATACCCTCCGTGATGACACCTCGGGGTCGTCCGCCCCACCTAACGGCGCAGCGGACGGAGGCGTCTCGCTCTCCACCATCTCCGGACGAAGGTCCCCTGACGACGAGCTCATTTGAGAAGGACGGAGATCCGAACTACAAGGTAAAAACTTAAGTTATCCTCAGAAGCACAAATAGGGATGTCCCTTATTACAAAGCTCCCTTTTTTATACTACTCACGGCTCGCTGGAGGGCTGATTCTTTAGGGGAGACTATGCGGCCGGGGCCTCCCCAGACGCAGGACCCTCTGGTGAAGATATCTTCCCCCGCTTCGGTGCTTTGGCCTTCGGGTTTTCAGAGGCGGTCCTCTTCTCCCCTTGGAGGGAGGGATTCTCGATCCCCCCTTTCTCAAAAGCCTCCTTGGTCGAGGCGGTAGCTCCTCAGTTTTCCCCTTTGCCTTCCTTTGAAGGTGCAACCTCAAAGATCTCGACCAGCCACGGATCCGCGCGATCTCGGGGGGGCCGGACACCGTATCAGCTTTGCTTGCGCTATCCACTCCTGTTAAAGGACCACTGGTTAAAAGGCAAATTGTAGAAAGGCAAACAAACGGTATGTCCGAACACAGAGCTACTTACTTGTGTATCCGGGCTATTGCAGCTTAGGCTGGCGTCCTCGGTCAATTCCGGACACACCTCTCGTGATCCGAAGAACAATTTGTACATCTCCACGGGTGTCGTACCCATGAAGTGTTGGAGAATCCGTGGTCCCTCCGGATTAAATTCCCACAGCCGGAGAGGACGGCGTTTGCAGGGCAGGAGACGCCTAATCAGCATAACCTGCATCACCACGACCAGATCGATCTCCCTCGCTTGGAGGTCCCGAATCCAGCCCTGCAATATGGGCACGTCCTTTGACGGCCCCCAGTTGAGCCCTTGGTTGATCCACGACATCAGTCGTCGTGGAGGTTGTAACGCCCCGGATTCATTGCGCCAGGTGTCCGCCAGTTATTCGCCGTCGTTGTCATGTCATTTGCTTGCGTGTTGCATTTTATCATGTCATCATGTGCATTTCATTTTGCATACGTGTTCGTCTCATGCATCCGAGCATTTTCCCCGTTGTCCGTTTTGCAATCCGGCACTCCTATGTCCTCCGGCATCCCCCTTTTTGTCTCTTGTTGTGAGTGAGCGTTAAACTTTCTCGGAATGGCCCGAGGTTTGCCAAGCGGCCTTGGTATAGCACCGGTAAACCGCCTGTCAAGTTTCATGCCATTTGGAGGTCGTTTGATACTCCAACGGTTAACCGGGTAACCGTAAAGGCCCTCTTTTGTTTGCAGCCCAACACCCCTTCCAAAGTGGCCCAAAACCCACCTAACTCCCCTCCATGCTCTCGGTCATTCGATCACGATCGCGTGGCCGAAAACCGCTCCTCATTTGGACTCTCCAAGCTCCCTCTACCTATATAAACACCTCCCCCTCCAAAAACCCCGGTTCAAACCCTAGCCTCCTCTTCCTCGCGCCGCCGGACACGTCCGTGCCGCCACCGGACATGTCCACCGCCCGCAGCCACGTCGCCTGGGACAATCGCGAGCTGCCATGTCATCCCGCCGCCGCTCCCCACCACTCGCGTTGTGCCACGTCGCTCGCCGCCCGTGCCCACGTCGCCGCCGCCCGGGTCCCCCTCTGCATCGACCCGGCCCGATCCGCCCCGTCCCCGGCGTCTTCTGTTGGGGAACGTTGCAGAAAATTAAAATTTTTCCTACGGCTTCACCAAGATCCATCTATGAGTTCATCTAAGCAACGAGTCTAGGGAGAGAGTTTGCATCTACATACCACTTGTAGATCGCGTGCGGAAGCTTGCAAGGTGATGATGGAGTCGTACTCGAACGTGATTCAGATCACCGATGTCCAAGTGCTGAACGGACAGCACCTCGCGCTCAACACACGTGCGGGACGAGCGGCGTCTCCTCCTTCTTGATCCAGCAAGGGGAAGGAGAGGTTGAGGAAGACAACTCCACCGGCAAGACGACGGCGTGGTGATGGTGGAAGCGAGACTCGGCTGAGGCTTCACGGCGCCTACGGAAGAGGAGAAGTTTTGGGAGGGAGGGCTGCGCCTTGGAGATGGGTACAGCAGCCCCTCCTCCCCCTTTATATAGGCCCCCTGGGGTGGCGGCCGGCCCCTGGAGATCCAATCTCTAGGGGGGGCGGCGGCCAAGGGGGTGGAGTGCCCCAAGCCAGGTGGGGCGCCCCCCACCCCTAGGGTTTCAACCCTAGGCGCGGGGTGGGCCTAGAGGCGCACCAGCCCACTATGGGCTGGTTCCTCCCACTTCAGCCCATGGGGCCCTCTGGGATAGGTGGCCCCACCGGTGGACCCGGGACCCTTCCGGTGGTCCCAGATTTTACCGGAGACCCGAAACTTTCTCGATGGCGAAACACCACTTCCTATATATTATTCTTTACCTCCGGACCCTTCCGAACTCCTCGTGACGTCCAGGGATCTCATCCGGACTCGAACAACATTCGGTAGTCACATACTTGACTTCCTACTAACCCTAGCGCCACCGAACCTTAGTGTGTAGACCCTACGGGTTGGGAGACACGCAGACATGACCGAGACGACTCTCGGGCAATAACCAACAGCGGGTGCGGATACCCATGTTGGCTCTACATGCTCCTCGATGATTTCATCGGTTGAACCACGATGTCGAGGATTCGATCAAACCCTGTATGCAATTCCTTTGTCAATCGGTGCGTTACTTGCCCGAGACTCGATCGTCGGTATCCCAATACCTTGTTCAGTCTCGCATCGCAAGTCACTTTACTCGCATCGTAATGGATGATCCCGTGGCCAACACCTTGGTCAACTTGAGCTCATTATGATGATGCATTACCAAGTGGGCCCAGAGATACCTCTCCGTCATACGGAGTGACAAATCCCAGTCTCGATCCATGTCAACCCAATAGATACTTTCGGAGATACCTGTAATGCACCTTTATAGTCACCCAGTTACGTTGTGACGTTTGATTCACCCAAGGCACTCCTACGGTAACCGGGAGTTACACGATCTCATGGTCGAAGGAATAGATACTTGACATTGGCAAAGCTCTAGCAAACGAACTACACGATCTTTTATTCTATGCTTAGGATTGGGTCTTGTCCATCACATCATTCTCCTAATGATGTGATCGCGTTATCAACGACATCCAATGTCCATAGTCAGGAAACCATGACTATCTATTGATCACAACGGGCTAGTCAACTAGAGGCTCACTAGGGACTCATTGGGTCTAAGTGTTCACACGTGTATTACGATTTCCGGATAATACAGTTATAGCATGAACAAAAGACAATTATCATGAACATTGAAATATAATAATACTTTTATTATTGCCTCTAGGGCATATTCCAACAGTCTCCCACTTGCACTAGAGTCACCAATCTAGTTACATTGTGATGAATCGAACACCCATAGAGTTCGGTGTTGATCATGTTTTGCACGCGAGAGAGGTTTAGTCAGCGGATCTGCGACATTCAGATCCGTGTGCACTTTGCAAATCTCTATGTCTCCATCTTGAACATTTTCACGGATGGAGTTGAAACGACGCTTGATGTGCTGGTCTTCTTGTGAAACCTGGGCTCCTTGGCAAGGGCAATAGCTCCGGTGTTGTCACAGAAGAGTTTGATCGCCCCGACGCATTGGGTATGACTCCTAGGTCGGTGATGAACTCCTTCACCCAAATCGCTTCATGCGCTGCCTCCGAGGCTGCCATGTACTCCGCTTCACACGTAGATCCCGCCACGACGCTTCGCTTGCAGCTGCACCAGCCATCGCTCCACCATTCAACATATACACGTATCCGGTTTGTGACTTAGAGTCATCCAGATCTGAGTCGAAGCTAAGCGTCGGCGTAACCCTTCTGACGAGCTCTTCGTCTCCTCCATAAAGCGAAACATGTCCTTTGTCCTTTTAGGTACTTTAGGATATTCTTGACCGCTGTCCGGTGTTCCTTGCGGGATTACTTTGGTATCTTGCAACCAAACTTACGGCAAGGTTTACATCGGTGCAGTACCGACATGGCATACATAATAGATCCTATGGCTGAAGCATAGGGATGACACTCATCTCTTCTTTATCTTTTGCCGTGGTGGGGTGGTCGAGCCGAGCTCAATCTCACACCTTGTAACATAGGCAAGAACCCCTTCTTGGACTGATCCATTTTGAACCTCTTCAAAATCTTATCAAGGTATGTGCTTTGTGAAAGACCTATGAGGCGTCTTGATCTATCTCTATAGATTTTGATGCCTAATATATAAGCAGCTTCTCCAAGGTCCTTCATTGAAAAACACTTGTTCAAGTAGGCCTTAATGCTGTCCAGAAGTTTTGTATCATTTCCCATCAAGAGTATGTCATCTACATATAATAGGAGAAATGCTACTGAGCTCCCACTCACTTTCTTGTAAACGCAGGCTTCTCCATAAGTCGCATAAACCAAACGCTTTGATCATCTCATCAAAGCGAATGTTCCAACTCCGAGATGCTTGCACCAGTCCATAAATGGATCATTGGAGCTTGCATACTTTGTTAGCGTTACGAGGATCGACAAAACCTTCCGGCTGCATCATATACAGCTCTTCCTTAAGATGTCCGTTAAGGAATGCCGTTTTGACGTCCATCGCCATATCTCATAATCATAGTATGCGGCAATTGCTAACATGATTCGGACGGACTTAAGCTTCGCCACGGAGAGAATGTCTCGTCAGTAGTCAATCCCTTGAACTTGTCGATAACCCTTAGCGACAAGTCGAGCTTTATAGATGGTAACATTTCCATCCGCGTCCGTCTTCTTCTTAAAAATCCATTTATTTTCTATCGCTCGCCGATCATCGGGCAAGTCTGTCAAAGTCCATACTTTGTTTTCATACATGGATTCTATCTCGGATTTCATGGCTTCAAGCCATTTGTTGGAATCCGGGCCCGCCATCGCTTCTTCATAGTTCGAAGGTTCATTGTTGTCTAACAACATGATTTCCATGACAGGGTTGTCGTACCACTCTGGTGCGGAACGTGTCCTCGTGGACCTTCGAAGTTCAGTAGTAACTTGATCCGAAGTACCTTGATCATCATCATGGTTTTCCTCTTCCGTTGGTGTGGGCATCACAGGAACGGTTTCCTGTGCTGCACCACTTTCCTGTTCGAGAGGTAGTACTTCATCGAGTTCTACTTTCCTCCCACTTACTTCTTTCGAGAGAAACTCTTTTTCCAGAAAGCATCCGTTCTTGGCAACAAAGATCTTGCCTTCGGATCTTAAGTAGAAGGTATACCCGACAGTTTCCTTAGGGTATCCTATGAATACGCATTTTTCCGACTTGGGTTCGAGCTTTTCAGGTTGAAGTTTCTTGACATAAGCATCGCATCCCCAAACTTTTAGAAACGACAGCTTAGGTTTCTTCCCAAACCATAATTCATACGGTGTCGTCTCAACGGATTTAGACGGTGCCCTATTTAAAGTGAATGTAGCTGTCTCTAGAGCGTATCCCCAAAATGATAGCGGTAAATCGGTAAGAGACATCATAGACCGCACCATATCCAATAGAGTGCGATTCTGACGTTCGGACACACCGTTTATTTGAGGTGTTCGGTAGCGTGAGTTGTGAAACGATTCCACATTTCCTTAAGTGTGTGCCAAATTTGTGACTTAAATATTCTCCTCCACGATCGATCGTAGGAACTTTATCTTTCGTCACGTTGATTCTCCACCTCACTCTGAAATTCCTTGAACTTTTCAAAGGTCTCGGACTTGTGTTTCATTAAGTAGACATACCCATATCTACTCAAGTCATCGGTGAGAGTGAGAACATAACGATATCCTCCATGAGCCTCAACGCTCATTGGACCGCATACATCGGTATGTATGATTTCCAACAAGTTGGTTGCTCGCTCCATTGTTCCGAGAAGCGGAGTCTTGGTCATTTTGCCTAAGAGGCATGGTTCGCATGTGTCAAACGATTCATAATCAAGAGACTCTAAAAGTCCATCAGCATGGAGCTTCTTCATGCGCTTGACACCAATGTGACCAAGGCGGCGATGCCACAAGTATGTGGGACTATCGTTATCAACTTTACATCTTTTGGCATCCACACTATGAACATGTGTAATATTACGCTCGAGATTCATTAAGAATAAACCATTGACCATCGGAGCATGACCATAAAACATATCTCTCATATAAATCGAACAACCATTATTCTCAGACTTAAATGAGTAGCCATCTCGATTAAACGAGATCCGGATACAATGTTCATGCTCAAACATGGCACTAAATAACAATTATTAAGGTTCAAAACTAATCCCGTAGGTAAATGTAGAGGCAGCGTGCGACGGCGATCACATCGACCGGAACCATTCCCGACGCCAGATCGCCGTCACCTCGTCCTTCGCCAGTCTCCGTTTATTCCGCAGCTCTGCTGTGAGTTACAAATATGAGCAACGGCACGGTATCAAATACCGGGAGTTACTACGAGTCTCGGTAAGGTACACATCAATTACATGTATATCAAATATACCTTTGGTGTTGCGGCCTTCTTATCCGCTAAGTATTTGGGGCAGTTCCGCTTCAAAGTGACCCTTCCCTTGCAATAAAAGCACTCGGTCTCGGGCTTGGGTCCATTCTTTGACTTCTTCCCGCAATAGGCTTGCGGGCGCGGCAACATCTTTGCCGTCCTTCTTGAAGTTCTTCTTACCCTTGCCCTTCTTGAACTTAGTGGTCTTATTGACCATCAACACTTGATGTTCTTTCTTGATTTCAGCCTCTGCTGACTTGAGATCGAGAACACTTCAGAATGGTCTTTACCATCCCACGCATGTTGTAGTTCATCACAAAGCTCTTGTAGCTTGGTGGGGCGATCTGGAGGATTCTGTCAATGACCGCCTCATCCGGGAGGTTAATGTTCATTTGGGTCATACGGTTGTGCAACCCTGACATCTTCAGGATGTGTTCCTCGTGTAACTGTTCTCCTCCATCTTACAAGCTGTAGAACTTGTCGGAGACATCATATCTCTCGACCGGGCATGAGCTTGGAAAACTAGTTTCAGCTCTTGAACATCTCATATGCTCCGTGATGCTCAAAACGCTTTTGGAGCCCGGTTCTAAGCTGTAAAGCATGCCGCATCGAACGAGGGAGTAATCATCAGCACAAGCTTGCCAAGCGTTCATAACGTCTTGGTTCTTCAGGGACGGGGCGTCACCTAGCGGTCCTTCTAGGACATATTGCTTTCGGCAGCTATGAGGATGATCCTCGGGTTCGGACCCATCCGTATAGTTGCTGCCATCATCTTTCAGCTTGGTTTCTCTAGGAGCGCGTTGAAGTTCATGTTGACATTAGCGTTGGCCATTGATCTACAAGACATATTTGCAAAGGTTTTAGACTAAGTTCATGATAATAAAGTTCTAATCAAATTATGAACTCCCACTTAGATTAGACATCCTCTAGTCATCTAAGTGTTACACGATCCGAGTCGACTAGCCCGTGTCCGATCATCACGTGAGACGGACTAGTCATCGTCGGTGAACATCTTCATGTTGATCGTATCTTCCATACGACTCGTGTTCGACCTTTCGGTCTCCGTGTTCGAGGCCATGTCCGCACATGCTAGGCTCGTCAAGTTAACCCTAAGTGTTTTATTTGTGTAAAACTGTCTTACACCCGTTGTATGTGAGCGTAAGAATCCATCACACCCGATCATCACGTGGTGCTTAGAAGCGACAAACTGTAGCAACGGTGCACGATTAGGGAGAACACTTCTTGAAATTTTGTA
This sequence comes from Aegilops speltoides, assembly GCA_021437245.1. NCBI lineage: Eukaryota > Viridiplantae > Streptophyta > Magnoliopsida > Poales > Poaceae > Aegilops > Aegilops speltoides. Next base: position 85,981,259 of record CM038146.1, on the reverse strand, counting down.
AGGATCATCTTATTTACTACCGTCGTCCTAAGTAAACAAGATGCATAAACATAATAAACATCACATGCAATTATATAGTTGTGACATGATATGGCCAATATCATCAAGCTCCATTGATCTCCATCTTCGGGCTCCATGATCATCTTGTCACCGCTTGACACCATGATCTCCATCATCATGATCTCCATCATCGTGTCTTCATGAAGTTGTCACGCTAACGACTACTTCTACTTCTATGACTAACGCGTTTAGTAATGAAGTAAAGTAGTTTACATGGCGTTCTTCAATGACACGCAGGTCATACAAAAAATAAAGACAACTCCTATGGCTCCTGCCGGTTGTCATACTCATCGACATGCAAGTCGTGAATCCTATTACAAGAACATGATCTCATACATCACAATTCATCATTCATCACAACTTCGGCCATATCACATCACATGATCAATCGCTGCAAAAACAAGTTAGGCGTCCTCTAATTGTTGTTGCATCTTTTACGTGGCTGCGATTGGGTTCTAGCAAGAACGTTTTCTTACCTACGAATCACCACAGCGTGATTTTGTCAACTTCTATTTACCCTTCATAAGGGCCTTGTTCATCGAATCCGCTCCAACTAAAGTGGGAGAGCGGACACCCGCCAGCCACCTTATGCAACTAGTGCATGTCAGTCGGTGGAACCGGTCTCACGTAAGCGTACGTGTAAGGTTGGTCCGGGCCGCTTCATCCCACAATACCGTTGAGCAAGAAAAGACTAGTAGAGGCAAGTAAGATGACAAGATCAACGCCCACAACAAATTGTGTTCTACTTGTGCATTAGAGAACTACGATAGACCTAGCTCATGATGCCACTGTTGGGGAGCGTTGCGAGAAAATTAAAATTTTTCCTACGGCTTCACCAAGATCCATCTATGAGTTCATCTAAGCAACGAGTCTAGGAGAGAGTTTGCATCTACATACCACTTGTAGATCGCGTGCGGAAGCTTGCAAGGTGATGATGGAGTCGTACTCGAACGTGATTCAGATCACCGATGTCCAAGTGCTGAACGGACAGCACCTCCGCGTTCAACACACGTGACGGGGACGGCGGCGTCTCCTCCTTCTTGATCCAGCAAGGGGAAGGAGAGGTTGAGGAAGACAACTCCACCGGCAGCACGACGGCGTGGTGATGGTGGAGAAGCAATACTCCGACAGGGCTTCGCCGAGCGCCTACGGAGGAGGAGAAGTGTTGGGGAGGGAGGGCTGCGCCTTGGAGATGGGTACAGCAGCCCCCTCCCCCCCCTTTATATAGGCCCCAGAAGTGGCGGCCCCGGAGATCCAATCTCCAGGGGGCGGCAACAAGGGGTGGAGTGCCCCAAGCCGGTGGGCGCCCCACCCCTAGGGTTTCAACCCTAGGCGCAGGTGGGCCTAGAGGCGCACCAGCCCACTATGGGCTGGTTCCCCTCCCACTTCAGCCCATGGGGCCCTCCGGGATAGGTGGCCCCACCCGATGGACCCCCGGGACCCTTCCGGTGGTCCCGGTACTTTACCGGGAGACCCCGAAACTTTCCCGATGGCCGAAACACCACTTCCTATATATTATTCTTTACCTCCGGACCCTTCCGGAACTCCTCGTGACGTCCGGGATCTTATCCGAGACTCCAAACAACATTCAGTAGTCACATACTTGACTTCCTACTAACCCTAGCGTCACCGAACCTTAAGTGTGTAGACCCTACGGGTTCGGGAGACACGCAGACATGACCGAGACGACTCTCGGGCAATAACCAACAGCGGGGTATGGATACCCATGTTGGCTCCCACATGCTCCTCGATGATTTCATCGGTTGAACCACGATGTCGAGGATTCGATCAAACCCTGTATGCAATTCCCTTTGTCAATCGGTACGTTACTTGCCCGAGACTCGATCGTCGGTATCCCAATACCTTGTTCAGTCTCGTTACCGGCAAGTCACTTTACTCGTACCGTAATGCATGATCCCGTGGCCAACACCTTGGTCAACTTGAGCTCATTATGATGATGCATTACCGAGTGGGCCCAGAGATACCTCTCCGTCATACGGAGTGACAAATCCCAGTCTCGAGCCATCTCAACCCAACAGATACTTTCGGAGATACCTGTAATGCACCTTTATAGTCACCCAGTTACGTTGTGACGTTTGATACACCCAAGGCACTCCTACGGTAACCGGGAGTTACACGATCTCATGGTCGAAGGAATAGATACTTGACATTGGCAAAGCTCTAGCAAACGAACTACATGATCTTTTATGCTATGCTTAGGATTGGGTCTTGTCCATCACATCATTCTCCTAATGATGTGATCGCGTTATCAACGACATTCAATGTCCATAGTCAGGAAACCATGACTATCTATTGATCACAACGGGCTAGTCAACTAGAGGCTCACTAGGGACTCATTGGGTCTAAGTGTTCACACATGTATTACGATTTCCGGATAATACAGTTATAGTATGAACAAAAGACAATTATCATGAACATTGAAATATAATAATACTTTTATTATTGCCTCTTGGGCATATTCCCAACATCTTCCTCTGCCCTGACCATCCTCGGGATGCGTGCCCCAAAACCCTAGATTCGTTTTCGGGAGGTAAATTTCCACTAAGTCCCGAATATTTTTGCATAATCATGCCATGTTCATCGCATCATATCTCTGTATCCATAGTTCCGTTTCGTGCGTGTAATATGTCAAATTGTTCGTCTCAACGAGTGCTTCATTTATTCCATTGCATCATTTTCATTTGAGCTCATCGTGATGCCCGAAATGCTGTTGGAAGAGTCCATGTTGATGTTAATCTGGTGGAACTGTTATAACATGCTCATTTGTTATTTTTGCCATGTTTGATGTGTGCATCCTATGAGGTTGATGTCTTCATGTGTTTTGATCTATGATATGCCATATTTCCAGTGGTGCCATCCATGTATTTTTGTGATTTGTGTGCTGAGTGCATCGAGCTTGCTAATTAGGGTACTTGATGTTGCTGTTTTCCTGACTGATTCTGTTATATGTTGTTGCTATGTTAACATGCTTCTACAAGTCATTTCGTGCATTATTCTGGAGATGTTCACTAAGGATGTTTTGTTATACATGTCTTGCTCTATCCATTCATGCCCTTGGTTGCAATTATATACTACTGTAGCTTGTTGTAATCTTGCTCCAAAGTTTGCTAAATGATGTTGCTGTCAGCCTGTTAACATTAAGTTCAATGTTTCCACGATTGTTTTCTAGTGATCCATGCACCCTATGAACTTGTTCTTGCCATGCTTAGCTTCATAAACATGCCTTCTGACTGTTGGTTGCCTTGCCATGCCATTTATTGCTCTGTGGTGAGTGGTTCAAGCTCACCAACATGCCTACTTATTGTTGTTCCTGCCATGTATGAATCTGTAATATAACTTGCCATGTTTACATGGGTGCCATCTTATCTTCTGATCCTTTTTGGCTCATGGTCAGTAAGAGACTTTTGATCTATGCAATTAGTAGATACATGCCATGCCTTTGTTTGCCATGATAAGTTCCTGTAACATGTTGTTTGATAGGTCTAAACATTATAACCTGATGTTATTTCCTGATAAGTCTGAAACTCTTATTACTTGCAATCTTACCATGTGTGTCTGAGCATGTTCTAGTGATTTCTGGAGATAGCTCAGTGTTCATGTTTTGTTATGCTTTACATGACTTCATGTACATGCCTTTTTTCTCATATTGTGGAACGGTAGCATGTTGTTTTGATGCTTGCAAGATGCCTAGTTGCTGTTATGGACAGATTGTTGTTATGACTTGTATAGAGTGTATGTGTTGAACCGTTGCTCCGTTTTGAGTGTGCTCTGTATGAAACTTGCTTGATTTTGTATGTAGTTTTATATTATCATGTTGCATCCATGTTTTGAGGTGTTTGCTTGATGTTTGTATGCATTTTGCATCAATGCCATGTTTGACTTGTTATGCTCATATCTTCTAGGCCGTAGCTCCGAATTAAATGAACTTTATATGTAACTTGACTAGAATTTCGTGTAGATCATCTTGGTGCATCTTAACTTGCTGTTTAACTGCTTGAACTTAAGGTTTATTCAGTTCTGGACCCATTTCGAAATTTGCATATGAGGACTTACCGGAATTGTTATATGTTGTTCCCGGCCTCATTTAAACTTGCCTTGATGTGTTGTTCTTGTTTGCATCATCTCTTGCCATGAGTAGCTTCATGTAGCTTTGTCATGCATCATACTTGTTGTGCATAATGTCTTGTTCATGTGTGGTGTGTTTACTATGTTGTGTGCTTCTTCTCGATAGTTCCCGTTTCGTTGCGATCGTGAGGATTCGTTCGTCTACGTTTAGTTCGTCTTCGTGGCTTCATCTTCTTCATGGACTCGTTCTTCTTCCTAGTAGGATTTCAGGAAAGATGACCGCTACCCTGGATCTCACTACTATCATTGCTATGCTAGTTTCTTCGTTCTATCGCTATGCTGCGTTACCTATCTTTTGCTCTTCAAGCCTCCCCAAATTGCCATGAACCTCTAACCTTTGACACCTTTCCTAGCAAACCGTTGTTTGGCTATGTTACCGCTTTGCTCAGCCCCTCTTATAGCATTGTTAGCTGCAGGTGAAGTTGAAGATTTCTCCATGGTGGACAGGATTATGGTTGGGATATCACAATATCTCTTATATTATTAATGCATCTATATATTTGGTAAAGGGTGGAAGGCTCGGCCTTATGCCTGGTGTTTTGTTCCACTCTTGCCGCCCTAGTTTCCGTCATACCGGTGTTATGTTCCCGGATTTTGCGTTCCTAACGCGGTCGGGTGATTTATGGGACCCCCCTGACAGTTCGCTTTGAATAAAACTCCTCCAGCAAGGCCCAACCTTGGTTTTACCATTTGCCTCACCACCACCTACTTTTCCCTTGGGAGTAATTAACCCAAGGGTCATCTTTATTTTAGCCCCTCCGGGCCAATGCTTATCTAAGTATTGGTCCAAACCGAGCGATGTCCGGTGCCCTCTGGGCAACCAGGGTCTATGCCAACCCGACGTCTGGCTCATCCGGTGTGCCCTGAGAACGAGATATGTGCAGCTCCTATCGGGATTTGTCGGCACAGCGGGACGTCTTGCTGGTCTTGTTTTACCATTGTCGAAATGTCTTGTAAACCGGATTCCGAGATCGATCGGGTCTTCTGGGAGAAGGAATATCCTTCGTTGATCGCGAGAGCTTATCATGGGCTAAGTTGGGACACCCTGCAGGGTATAAACTTTCGAGAGCCGTGCCGCGGTTATGTGGCAGATGGGAATTTGTTAATGTCCGGTTGTAGATAACTTGACACCAGATCCGAATTAAAATGCATCAACGCGTGTGTAGCCGTGATGGTCTCTTCTCGGCTGAGTCCGGGAAGTGAACACGGTTTCTGTGTTATGATTGGCGTAAGTAGGAGTTCAGGATCACCTCTTGATCATTACTAGTTGACGACCGTTCCGCTTGTTTCTCTTCTCGCTCTCTTTTGCGTATGTTAGCCACCATATCATGCTTAGTCGCTGCTGCAACCTCACCACTTTACCCCTTCCTTTCCCATTAAGCTTTGCTAGTCTTGATACCCATGGTAATGGGATTGCTGAGTCCTCGTGGCTCACGGATTACTACAACAACAGATTCGAGTACAGGTTGTGCGATGATCATGGCGCGAGCGATGTTTGCTTGTTTGGAGTTCTTCTTCTGCTTCTTCTTTGATCAGGGGATAGGTTCCAGGTCGGCAGCCTGGGCTAGCAGGGTGGATGTCGTTTGAGTTTTTGTTTGTGTTTCATCCGTAGCCGGATGGTGCTCTTTGTATGTTGTATTGTTGTATTCATGTGGCATTGTATGCCTTTTGTATGTATCCCCACTATTATGTAATGTTGATGTAATGATATCCACCTTGCAAAAGCGTCTTCAAGATGCGCTTCTATCCTTGGTGGGACCTTCGAGTTCCTTTAGGATCATATGGTCGCATCTTGGTCGTGACAGAGGTCCCGAGCGGAAGACGGGCGGCGGCTTCTGCCTGCTGCCCCTAGGAGCGGTGATATAAAACCAGTCCTGTTGCCACAAGCCGAGCTCCTCTTGGAAGGAGCCCTCGGGCCACGGGGCATCGGTCCTCCCCTTCTGGCCGCCCGCCTCACTCAGCTTAGCGCCCTCGATCATCTTTGGCTCCATATCGAAGGTCTTCAGCCACAAGCCAAAGTGAGGGGTAATGCGGAGGAAGGCTTCACAGACGATGATGAATGTTGAAATATGGAGGATGGACTCCAGAGCCAAGTCGTGGAATTCCAACCCATAGTAAAACATGAGCCCTCTCACAAAAGGATCCATCGGGAAGCCTAAGCCCAGACGGAGGTGGGACACAAACACGACATACTCGCCGGGCTCGGGGGTGGGGATGACTTGCCCTTTGGCGGGAAACCTGTGCGAAATCTCGTAAGTCAGGTACTTGGCCTCTCGCAGCTTTAGCACGTCCTCTTCCGTGACGGAGGAGGGCATCCACTGGCCCTGTAGGTTGGAGCCGGACATTGTTGAAGGTCCGAAGCGCTCGAATCTGGGGCTCTGGGTGTTGGAACTCGGGGCGAGGAGCAGATTTGATTGAAGGTTGAAGGAAAGAAACGAAGCCTTGGTCCCATTATAAAGAGGAAGAATACCAAGAGCCGTCCCCGTGACCGTTCAGGACTCGCCTCCGATAGAGGGGGCATGGGCGAACGCGGTTGGGTTACCCACGTCCGTATTGATGGGAATCCGGAATAAGGGAACACGATCTATGCTTCGACAAGGCGTGCCAAAGAAACCGCCGCTAAGCGCTGAGGTGGTATAATAAAAAGCGATTCGATAAAGGCTTGGTAGTGGCGTGGCGTCATGCCACAAAAATCGTCGGCAGATTGAACTTGTGTACATATTATTCTCTCTCGATTGGAATGTGGAATTTATCTTGCGAGCCGGACACTATCTGGTGTTCACAATCTTCTATGGATTATTGGAGGAGAACCCGCCTTGCGATGCCGAACAATATGCGCACGGACTCATCATCATTGAAGCCTGGTTAGGGAGCTCTTGAGGAGTCTGGACTAGGGGTGTCCGGATAGCGGACTATCATCATCGGCGGACTCAAGACTATGATGATACAAGATTGAAGACTTCGTCCCGTGTCCGGATGGGACTTTCCTTGGCGTGGAAGGCAAGCTTGGCAATACAAATATGTAGATCTCCTACCATTGTAACCGACTCTGTGTAACCCTAGCCCTCTCCGGTGTCTATATAAACCGGAGGGTTTTAGTCCGTAGGACACAACAGTTACAACAATCATACCATAGGCTAGCTTCTAGGGTTTAGCCTCCTTGATCTCGTGGTAGATCCAGTCTTGTACAACCCATATCATCAATATCAATCAAGCAGGAGTAGGGTTTGACCTCCATCGAGAGGGCCCGAACCTGGGTAAAAACATCGTGTCCCTTGTCTCTTGTTACCATCCGCCTAGACGCACAGTTCGGGACCCCCTACCCAAGATCCGCCGGTTTTGACACCGACAACGTCCCTCATCCACCGTACCGGACGAGGATCCGTCGTCGATCTCATCGTCCTGCCGGTTCAGCCACCCCGTCCTCCACCTCCAAGGAGCTGCCCCGACGTTCCCCTCGTCTTTCACGCCACCTCCATTCCCACACCACCATTGTCGGTGTCAAAACCGGCGGATCTCGGGTAGGGGGTCTCGAACTGTGCATCTAGGCAGATGGTAACATGAGACAAGGGACACGATGTTTTTACCCAGGTTTGGGCCCTCTCGATGGAGGTAAAACCCTACTCCTGCTTGATTGATATTGATGATATGGGTAGTACAAGAGTAGATCTACCACGAGATCAGAGAGGCTAAACCCTAGAAGCTAGCCTATGGTATGATTGTTGTTCGTCCTACAGACTAAAACCCTCCGGTTTATATAGGCACCGAAGAGGGTTAGGGTTACGCAGAGTCGGGTTACAATGGTAGGAGATCTACATATCCAGATCGCCAAGCTTGTCTTCCACGCCAAGGAAAGTCCCATCCTGACACGGAGGAAGTCTTCAATCTTGTATCTTCATAGTCCAGAGTCCGATCAAGATGATAGTTCGCTATCCGGACACCCCTAGTCCTCGACTCCTCAAGAGTCCCTCGAACCAGCTTCAATGACAATGAGTCCGGCGCGCATATTGTCTTTGGCATTGCAAGGCGGGTTCCTCCTCCGAATACTTCATAGAAGATTTTGAACACAAGATAGTGTCCAGCTCTGCAAAATAAGTTCCACATACCACCGTAGAGAGAATAATATTTACACAAATTCAATCTGCTGACGTATCACATGGCGTGACATCACACCACGGCCAAGCCCTTATTCGAATCGTTTTTACTTTCCCACCTCAGCGCGTTTAGCGAGGCGGTTTCCTTGGCACGTCTTGTCAAAGCAGAGATCGTGTCCAATTATTCCGGGATTCTCATTAATACGGGCGGTAACCCACGTGCGTCTGTGCGTGTCCTCTATCGAAGGCGAGTCCCGAACAGTCACGGGGAAGGCTCTTGGTATTCAACCTCTTTATAAAGGGACCAAGGCTCCACTCCCTTCTTTCAATCTCAATCGAATCCGCCCCTCGCCTCGAGTTCCAACACCCAAAGCTCCAGATTTAGGCGCTTCGGACCTTCAATGATGTCCGGCTCCGACCTGCAAGGCCGGTGGATGCCTTCCTCCATTACGGAAGAAGATGTGTTAAAGCTAAGAGAGGCCAGGTATCTAACCGGAGAAATTTCGCATAGGCTGCCTGCCCAAGGGCAGGTTATTCCCTCTCCCAAGCCTGGTGAAAGCGTGGTGGTCGCGTCTCACTTCCTTCGGGGGTTAAGCTTCCCGACGGACCCCTTCGTGAGGGGGCTCATGTTTTATTATGGGTTGGAATTTCACAATTTGGATCCGGAGTCCATCCTCCATATCTCATCGTTCATTATTGTGTGCGAAGCCTTCCTCCGCATTACCCCTCACTTCGGATTGTGGCTCAAGACCTTCAAAGTGGAGCCGAAGATGATCAAGGTGCAACAGGCAGAGTGCGGAGGGGCTGATATAAGCAAGATTGTTGATGCTCCGTGGCCCGAGGGCTCTTTTCAAGGGGAGCTCAGTTTATGGCAACAAGAGTGGTTTTATATCACAGCTCCCAGGGGCCCCAAATGGGTGGAGCCACTTGCCTTTCACTCGGGTCCTCCACCGCGGCTGGCGTCATGGGTCAATAAGGGGCTTGACTGGGGGCCGTCCAAGGATGTGCCCTTGCTGCAGGGCCGCATTCAAGACCTCCTAGAGAGAGAGGTCACTTTGGTCGTAGTAGCGCAGGTCATCTTGATTCTGCCGCATCCTGCCTGCAGACGCCGCCCTCCGCTTTGTGGGAATTTAACCGGAGGGACCACGAGCTCTCCAACATTTTATGGGCGCGACGGCCGTGGAGATGTATAAGCTTTTCTTCGGATCACAAGAGATGTGTCCGGACTCGACCGAGGACGCAGGTCTGAGCTGTAATCGCCCGGATACACGAGTAAGTAGCCCTGTACCTGGACACGCCATCCTATATTTATTACAAACTTTCCCTTTAAAAGAGCTGTCCCCTGAACAGGAGTGGATAGCGAAAGCAAAGTTAATCGGGTGTCCGGCCCCCCTCCCTGAGACCATGCCGGATTCCGTGTTAACCAGATCTTTGGAGGTTGCGCCTTCGGAAGAAGGTGAAGGGGGGAACAAGGAAGCTACCGCCTCCATGAAGGAGGCTGCCAGGAAAGGAGGGATCGAGAATCCCTCCATCCAAGGGAAGAAGAGGACCGCCTCTGAAGACCCGGAGACCATGATCTCAAAGCGGGGGAAGAAATTTTTGTCAGAGGGTCCGGCGCCGAGAGATGCCTCAGCCGCATTATGCCCCCAAGGGGATCGGCCCTCTACCGAGCCGTAAGTAAAAAGGGGAGTTGTTATTAAAATAAAGGATATCCCTGCCCTATTTCTGATGAAGATGACCGGAGTTTTACCCTGTAGTTCGGATCTCAACCCTTCTCAGCAGAGCTCATCTTCGGGGGACCTTCGTCCGGAGATGATAGAGAGCGAAATGCCTCCCCCTGCCGTACCGTCGTGCGAGGCAAGCGACCCTGAGGTGTCGTCACGGAGGGTTTCTTCGAGTCCGGCGGGGCCGGAAGGCAGTCATATTTCCCCTCAAAGCCCTCCGTGTCCGGCCTTCAAAAAATGCCATCGGACGAGTCCAGCACCATCTGGTGTACGGTTGGAGGAGCTAAAGGATCTGCTCGGGCGAGCGTCTATCTCGGAAGATCACCGTGTGTTAATGGGTACGGTGATTGAAAGGATTTCATCCGCTGAGAGCGGATTGCACGAAGCCGTCAGAAGTTTACTGACAGGTTTTGAGGTACGCGAAATGATGTACCTTTTGACAGTTCCGCATATAAAATGCGCCCTGTGTAGATGGTAGCCCCTGAGACTCGGTGTGTTGTCAAAAATGACAGCGCGCCGAGGATCATAATCCCAGGTATAATATGTCGCCCTCCCTATGTAGGTGGCAAAGTGTCTGCTGGCTAGCCGGACTGATGGATTTGCCGAACTAAAGCGGCAACTTCACGTGGCGGATGCCGACATCGCGCTTGTCAATAAGCGTCTTGACGAGTCACAATGTATGCAATTTCCCCGCGAACACCTGGTAAGGGAGCTTGATGCCCGTGCCTTACAACAAGTATGATGGATGCAGATGGTGCCGCTGCCATGGAGAAGCTACGGGTGGAGCTCGCCCAAGCCAAGGAGAAGGCCAGAAAGAGTGACGCGGCTGCCTTAAAGGCGGCCGAAGAGCTAAAAGCCAAACAGGCTGCTCACTGCCGAAGCAAGAAGGAAATGGCCGAGATGGCCGTGGAGTTGAAGAATGCTGCCGACCGCTACGAGCTTCTTGAAAAAGAAGATCGAGTGGTACAAGACGACCTAAAGAAGGCCACTACCGAGGCCAAGGATGCTCGCTCTGCGATGAGAGCTATGAAGGAGGAGCTGCGTCAGGCCGGAGATATCGCGGCTGGAAAGCCCTTCCTGCTGCGGAGGAAGTTCACGGGTCCTGAATATGCTTAGTTGGACTGGCTGTGGAGTTCGGAGGATGCTTATCTGGACTTGGCGGCAAGTGCCGCGGATGCGGCCGAATACTTCCGAGATCAAAAGGATCACGAAATGGGAAAGGTTTTTTGGTTGCAGTTCCATAGTCCAGAGCAACCTCTTCCATTAACCGATCGCTTGGCCGAATGGGTGGAGGTGAATAGGTTATCCAGACTCGCGATGAAGGATGTCGTGAGTCTTTTGTGGCCGAAGAGGCCCGAGCCGAAAAGTTATTTTGGCTTGGTGCAGCAGTTCCTTGGTGCGGTGCCGCATATCAATGCAATGAGTAGGTCGGCATGCATAGAGGGTGCACGGATGGCTCTTGCCCGTGTCAAGACATACTGGGCGGAGATGAAGGCCACCGATGTTGCATCCCAAGATTGGACGGAAGCCGAGTACATTGCCGAGCACTATTTTCGGGAAGTTCTGCAGGCGCTTCGTTTATCTGACGCAATGCTCGAAGGATATTATGTTTGAATAACATGTATTTATTGTGAAACAATGTTTCGATGAAATATAAAAGCTTTTTATACTTGTGCTTTCAAGAATTAAAATACCTCCTGTGCGGCCGTTAATGTATATGTGTATATAACCTGAAAGATCACAGTCTTCGGCTTCATCCCCCACGCATATAATGCGGGGGTGTTTGCAAAAGGTGCATTTTCACACTTGATCCAACGTCTTGGTCCTATAAAGGAGGTGGTAGCGTAGCAAACTAGGCAACCAGACTATAATGCTTTATCACTTTCACTTAGCCATAGGAGTTTGACAGTGGGGCTAATATATAGCACCTAGGGCACCGTGCTCACCCGAATTTGGGGCGCGTATGTGCCTAACCGGGAAATGGCCCTTCGTCAATGCGGAGGAATCCTATAGATTCCGGCGGGTCATCGAGTGGTTGACCAGTCTCATGATGTATCATGACAGTCAGTTTTCGGCTTTCTCTACTGAGGTGCTCGCCTGGCCGAACCGGGGCACAATCGCAGTAGTTCTCCTGGTGCCGCGTTAGCCGATAGAGCGGAACGTAAGGCAGCAAAACACAGGAGCCGGGCAAACCCAACATTTGACCAAAGACATGATTCGGAGCTGATGCATATAAGGCCTGACTCGAGACGCCGAACACTCCCTAAGGTACTCGGTCTTTATGAAAACGGGCTGAACAACGCCCTTGGTAATAAGCCCCTGGTGTCCAGGTACACGCAAAATTCTGACGTGGCCTATGCCAAAACGCCAGCCTCCTCCTCGGTTATAGTAATAAACCAGGGGATGTGTATCAACAAGAGACAGTAAAAAAGGTTTACACAGGGTCTTAATCTGAAAAGAATCCTTGCAACGGGTCCCTGCTGCACGTCTGCACCTGTGTCTCCGTTGTGCCGTATCCTGGACGGGTGTCGCATGGTGTTCATCTGTAAAAGAGAGGAACTTAGTTGAAAAAGATCGTGCGAAAATGTACGTTATATTAAATAAACAAAGTACGCTTCAAAAAATGAGTAAACTTGAGCTTTATTGTCTCTTGTTGTATATGCACGGAGCCCCTAATGTGGGGGTATGCGGCTGATAAGCCCCCGTATGTTTGCGCCGGACTCGTCTAACCGTGTCCGGGGTCTGAACGACCTGTTTAGGTACTTGGATTAGTGAGGCCGGTTTAGTGTGTGGTCGTCGAGGCAGCCACACAATCTTCCACGCTCGAGGAACATTCGATATTTCCCTTTAAGGAGATGATGCCTCGTGGACCGGGCATTTTAAGTGTGAGGGATGCATAATGCGGTATTGCGTTAAAGCGGGCGAAAGCGTCGCGCCCCAGTAGTGCTTGATAGCTACTTGTAAATGGGGCGAGGTGGAAGGTTCATTTTTCGTGGCGGAAGTTGTCGGGTGAGCCGAACACAACTTCTAGCAATAGAGAGCCCGTACAATTGGCATATCGGCCTGGCATTACCCGTTGAAAGGAAGTGTTGCTACGGCGAATTTTGGTTGGGTCTA